>CM041813.1:2630129-2785129 GCA_023376895.1 Aspiorhynchus laticeps
TACGATCATAATATGATTATAATACATATATAGCTTAGGAGGGACAATAAACACGGACTTTATTTTCATATTATTTTTATTATTTGATATTTAATTACGTGTTTTTTATATTTAATATTTATAATGACATTTTAATATGTTTTAAGATATTTTAGTTAAAATAATTGTATTTTGTTATATTTACGGTCATAATATGGTTATAACAGGTTCTCTTTATAACCATAAATATGACATAAACATTGTAGTGTAATGATTTTTAATTTGAAGGGATATAGATTGCTGCAGTAACACATTTTTTTTGTGTATCTGAATAAATAATAATAAAAATATTCAAAAAAAAAGAGTAAACGTGCGCGCGGTGTCATGGAAACGCATGACCCTTCAACACTGCTTCCGGTTCACTGTGTTCAGAGCCCGGAGGCTTGACGCGGGAAACCGGAGAATAGAAGCGCTTGGTCATCGAAGTTATCTCTGTGTTTACATCAAATATCTTCACCTCCGGGAACACGATTATTATTATTCATAAAGGCGCTCTTCACCCAAAGTAAGTGTCAAAATAAGTTTGTATCGTTTACTGCTGAAGCTAAAGGAAGCGCGCTCGCTGCACGTGCGGCGGTGTTTCGACTCGTCTGTTTAGACAGCATTGCTAGCGCTGCTAGTGCCTAATAATCACACTAATACTCTATAATCCAGCCCTTACAGCCCGTGAGGGATAACATGCTGTCTATGTAGGGAGCTCACAGCCGCTGTGCTACTTTAAGAACATGAAGACGGAGATGAGTGTGATTAGCGATAGTACCGCTCATACAGAAGTGAATGAAAGTATAGCCTATACATATACATTGAGTGAATCTCGTCTGATGATGAACGCGATGATATTTATATGCCTCTGTGTTGATGTTTGTTTATTTACAGCGATGGGAGACACTCTGGAGTTTAATGATATTCACACAGAGGCGAAGGGATCTTGGGTAGGTGATGCTAAACTTTCACTCAAGTGTGGAGTTCATATTTACTATTATTATTATTATGAAACACGCATAAACTGAGATGGTCCTCACTGCAGAACACAAGATCCAGGGGGCGTGGTTGGATCAAGATCCAACTCCTCCCACCTTACATGGACCTAAACCTACCCGTCTCCACCCCTTATCCCTAAACCCACCCATCTCCACCCCTAAACCTACCCATCTCCACCCCTAAACCTACCCGTCTCCACCCCTTATCCCTAAACCCACCCATCTCCACCCCTAAACCTATCCGTCTCCACCCCTTATCCCTAAACCCACCCATCTCCACCCCTAAACCTACCCGTCTCCACCCCTTATCCCTAAACCCACCCATCTCCACCCCTAAACCTACCCGTCTCCACCCCTTATCCCTAAACCCACCCATCTCCACCCCTAAACCTACCCGTCTCCACCCCTTATCCCTAAACCCACCCATCTCCACCCCTAAACCTACCCGTCTCCACCCCTTATCCCTAAACCCACCCATCTCCACCCCTAAACCTACCCGTCTCCACCCCTTATCCCTAAACCCACCCATCTCCACCCCTAAACCTACCCGTCTCCACCCCTTATCCCTAAACCCACCCATCTCCACCCCTAAACCTATCCGTCTCCACCCCTTATCCCTAAACCCACCCATCTCCACCCCTAAACCTACCCGTCTCCACCCCTTATCCCTAAACCCACCCATCTCCACCCCTAAACCTACCCGTCTCCACCCCTTATCCCTAAACCCACCCATCTCCACCCCTAAACCTACCCGTCTCCACCCCTTATCCCTAAACCCACCCATCTCCACCCCTAAACCTACCCGTCTCCACCCCTTATCCCTAAACCCACCCATCTCCACCCCTAAACTTACCCGTCTCCACCCCTTATCCCTAAACCCACCCATCTCCACCCCTAAACCTACCCGTCTCCACCCCTTATCCCTAAACCCACCCATCTCCACCCCTAAACCTACCCGTCTCCACCCCTTATCCCTAAACCCACCCATCTCCACCCCTAAACCTACCCGTCTCCACCCCTTATCCCTAAACCCACCCATCTCCACCCCTAAACCCACCCGTCTCCACCCCTTATCCCTAAACCCACCCATCTCCAACCCTAAACCTACCCGTCTCCACCCCTTATCCCTAAACCCACCCATCTCCACCCCTAAACCTACCAATCTCCACCCCCTAGATGTGGATCCAACCCCGCCCCCTGGATCTTTGTTCTGCAGTGAGGGGCTACTGCATAAACTGGCAAACATTAAAGTGACCCCTAGGTGTCGCAGTTTGACATTTCACCTCATCTGGCCATATCAACTATAAAGCCTAATGCATCAATAATACATGAGTTTAATATTCCTCTAAAGTATCAACAAGATCAAAACTGACCTACTACATGCCTTCTGTCATCTGATTAATAGTTTATACTTTTTTCAACATATGTGTAATTCTGTAAATGTTCACCTTCTGGTTGTGTTACATGAACACATTTTTGTTGTGTAATTCTTTACTGGTTTTTAATGATGTGAACATAAGAATAACTCTTATATTATAGTAATATAGTATTATTTCCATACTGGACTGAAGCAGCTTAGGCTTACTTGATTATTCAGACAAAGTCATTTACAAATGATCCATCAGGCATTTGAGGAATGTTTATTTGCATTAATATATTAATATTTGCATTATATGTTTTGCCCCACAGTAAAAATGTAGAGCTTTGATCATAAAACTCATTTAAATATCATCTTGCTAAGACATTATTGGGAGATATAGAGTGATTACGTTTTTTTTTTTGTTTTTTTTTTTTTTTTTTTTTTTTTTTGTCAGTAGCACAGATAACACATGACAGTACATATGCATGGCTATACTATCATCATTCACAGCCTTTTTTCTTTTTTTTTTTTTTTTTTTTTTTTTTTTTTAATATAGAGTGATTACTGATATTTATATGAATTTTATGTGAGTAACCTGTTATAAAATTTCATAGATTTACATTTCAAACTGTCTGAATTTATTTTTACTTTTTGGCCATATAAATATCAGCATCTGCATGTTTTTGCTCAGTTTTTCTTCCTCCAGTTTGAGCCCCATATTCCTACTTTATGAGCCATAAAAGCCTGATGCAAAACATAACAATGCAGACTTTTTAGATTTTCTTTAATATTTTGTCTGAAGTTATAACAAACGGTTCCATAAAAAAAAGAAGATATTTCTGACTATTGTTCATATGTCAGATAGAGCTGCACGATTAATCGTTAAAAGATCGCGATCTCGATTCAGATACCCACACGATCTAATTTCTGAATGACAACGATTCGCCCGTGTCTATTAAAACTTTGAAAATATCATACCGGAACATTCAAATCTGCATTCTGCTGATCCAGAGAGCAGACAGTTAACATGTTTAGGTAAGAAAAAGCTTCACAAACAGTCTTTTCAACTACACAGTATTATTTCTGTCTTACAGTCATTCATAGAAATACTGGGGTAAAAGTTTATAGTTCGGCTACAAACATTGATGTCTATGGTAGCGATCAAAATAGAGCCACTCATCTTTTGAAAGCAGCTGGCGTTTCAAATAACGTTTGTGTCGATTGCATCATTTCTCCACTAGGTGCGACAAGTGATTGTTAAAAAATGTATTTGTTATTGAATCATTCATTCGAGATTCGTTCAAAAACACTGATTCATCCATTAATGAAACAAGTGAGGTATGAGTGAGTCATTGAATCATTAATACAAACCAATTTTTCATCATTTTAATTCTAAAAGTTGGTGTATTAAATACACTATATTTTAAATACATATACCCCGGGTTTCACAGACAAGGCTTAAACCTAGTCCTAGACAAACATGTAAATCTGAGCTGTTTCAACTGAAAGAAACTCGCACTGACTGATCTTAAAATATATCAGTGCCTTTGTTTTGTCTCAAGATGCACACCAGTAATGCTTTTTTCTAAGCATGTTTATAAAAATTGCTTAAATGTCTTAATTGAACTATGATCTAATCTTGGCTTAGTCTAAGCCCCGTCTGTGAAACCTGGCCATACTGTATTATATATTAAAATGTTTAATAATTCATTTAAATTAAACACTCTTAAATAGACTGCAGCAATTAATATTTTGTCACACATTATTTTGTTTAGTTCAGAATCGTGGGAGAATCGTGATCTCTATTTGAGGAAAATAATCGTGATTCTCAATTTATCCAGAATCGTGCAGCTCTAATGTCAGACCTTACAGGGTTAAAGTCAGGACACAGAGAAGTGTGTATTGTACTGTAGTAAACCATTTTTTGGTAATACAGTTCCAACTTCAGTGTTGCATGCTATACATTTTGTCAGATGTTTTCTGCAGTAATATAATGCCATTCCAAACATATGTGTGATACTTACTCTTAAACCTGCTGGGATTGTGTTTAGATACAAACCTTAAAGAAGGCACAGAGAATATGTAATATACATGAGGATATATCGCTGTCCAGAAAATGTAAACGCAGTAGCGTAGGAAGTGATCTCTGAATGCTCTCCTCTCATTGCTGTTTGTTGTCAGAATGATGGCCGGCTGAGGTTCAGCAAGCAGTCTGTGGTCTATAAAAGCCAAAAAACAGGGAAGGTGGACAGTATCTCGGCCTCTGAGCTCTCTGCGGCCCAGTGGCGTCGTGTCTGTCTGGGTCATGGGATCAAACTGGCCACCAGCACCGGACACGTCTACAGATACGACGGCTTCAAAGACACAGTGAGTGCGATGTTCGACTGAGAACTGACCGATCAGGGCTGCATATAGATAAATGTAATTAGGGCTGGGCGATGGGGCCAAAAATACGATCATGATATTTATTTATTTTTTGCATATTGATATTTGATGTTATTCATGTAGCATTAATGGGGAAGGAAATACTTTCCACATGTTTGTCAGACCTTGAGAATACATATAAACTAGTGCTGTCAAACGATTAATCACATCCAAACTAAAAGTTTTTGTTTACATAATATATGTGTGTGCTGTGTGTATTTATTATGTATATATAAATACAAACACATGCATGTATATATTTAAGAAAAAAATTGCTTATATAATAAATATATTTATATATAATATAAAATATGAATATATAAATGTATAAACATGTAAGTGTTCAAAATATACTGTGTGTGTATATATATATATATATACACATGCATGCATACATACATACATACATACATGCATACATAATAAATATACACAGTACACACACATTGTGTAAACAAAAACTTTTATTTTGGATATAATTAATCATTTGACAGCATTAATATAAACATAACTTTGTCCACATTTAAGCTCTACTGAGTAAGATACCTTTTAATTTAGGGCAGCATGAAATCTGCTTTCCATTTGATTTTTTCCTGGATTCTGTGTTTAATAATGCAATACAAATTTGTCATAAAAATGGTGTCTAATGAAATGATTTAATAAGGCTGTGATCACTTTGATCATGCTTTTAAAATGTAATCAAATTAAATTAATTTACAAGTCATTGCATTTTTATTGTCTGCACAACACAACTGTATACATTGATGAAAAATACCTTTGTATGATATTCTTTAAAAATAATACTATTAGGCCTACTTTGAGAATTTTATTTTGTCATACAATAGAAATATATTTGTCATAATTTCTTCAAGTTAAAGCAAATTTTGACGGGTCGTGAAGGTCTTTCAGTTGTAGTTTTAGTGTATTTGACGGTAGTTTTTCTCAAATGAAACGGTGCAAAGTTGCTAAAGTGACTCTCAGAGCAGCTCTTAGATGAATTCATGTCTCATATATTGAGATGCAGACGCTAACACAGATCGTCATGTGAGTTTTAGTTTGTATCAGACGAAATCACGCCATTCATTCACAGAACATTTACATTTACATTTAATCATTTAGCAGACGCTTTTATCCAAAGCGACGTACAATTGAGGAGCAGAACAATCTCACATCTTAGCAACATGCATTGACTGCTGTTTAACATTTATTTTTGTTGTTAGATTAATCCATATTGAGTAAACATGTCCAGAGCTCATCATCATCATTATTGACATAAATTTTACCGCAATCTCAATATGATACCGTTCATCGCCCAGCCCTAAATGTAATACTTCCTTTCAGCTTCTGCTTAAATGTTTGTTTTTTCTCTCTCTGTGTCAAAGGAAGTGCAGTGTGTGTGTGTGTGTGTGTAATTCAAGATGTTTCAGGAATGCTTTTCTCCAGGGCTTAATCACTGGCCTCCAATAATGGATTTGCTCTGTATGTGTGTGTTTGTATGAAGTCATTGTGTTTGGTACAGTAACTCCTGAAGTATCTGTAACATGTAACGCAGACAGAGTTGCACAGAGCTGTGGATTTAGATGCATTGTTCAACTTTAACAGCGTCGTCGTTGTTTGGTCTTTACGTTAGGGAGAGAAAGCCATGTTTTGAGGATCAGGGAGAACTGTGTGAGAGTTGCTGGTTTGTGTAATGTTAATGTGATCGTCAGGGATTCGCTGAACCGTGCCAAGCTCATTAGTGCACAGATGGACACGCACACACCTGGTGGAGTGACATGTGGAAGCGATTGCGCAGCGCTGGATAAATAAACAGGCTGATTGAGCGTGCTCCGCTTCAGCCTCCGGCCGGATTACACACACCTCTGCCGTCCCAGAAGGCCGAGTGCCGCTGCCAACTCGCTTTATTAATGAACCCACGACTGGATGAGAGCGAGAGTCAGGGGAAGTGAGGCATTAATTCTGTTTATCTCTTCTTTCTCTCGCTCTTTCCTCTTCGCCGCAGGATTTTGAGAAAATCTCAGCGTTTTTTAAAACAAACTACAAGGTTGAGTTGGCGGAGAAGGACATGTGTGTGAAGGGCTGGAACTGGGGCACTGCCAAATTCACAGGTACACACACACACACACACACGTCTACACACACACACACACGTCTACACACACTCACACACACACGTCTACACACACTACAGGGAATGCATGAGATTATGTCCAAAAAAAATTATGGCTGATAAATGACCGATATGGAAATTCTGTGCTTCTTTGTTAAAATAAATAAAAAATAAAGAAATAAATACGAAAATCAGTCATTTTAAATGCTACAAGTCAGTTTTATAATGTACAGTATGATGAAGTAGATATTAAATTTGAAATTTCTGAAAGGTTATATTTAACAGTATTTTTATATTTATATATATATATATATAGATATATATTTCTTTTAAAGATTCACTCCAAAAAAGATTTGCAAAGATCATTTCAATCTAAAATAGGGAAAATGAGGGTGTAAAAAAAATGATATACAATGCAATATATTTCTGTACACAACTCCACTGTACATTTTCCATTAAATAATCAGGTATTAAAATATTATATTAACTGTTTAATAAACTGTTTAATAAAAAAAAGTAGGGTCATTAATTTTCAAAAGTGAAAATGAGTGTAAAAAATGTATAATGTTACAAAAGATTTCCATTTCAAATAAATGCTGTTCTTTTGAATTTTCTATTCATCTGTGAATCCTGAAAAATAAAATGTATCACAGTTTCCACAAAAATATTCGGCATTGATAATAATCAGAAATGTTTCTTGAGCAGCAAATCAGCATATTATGATTTCTGAAGATCATGTGACACTGAAGATTGGAGAAATTATGCTGAAAATACAGCTTTGATCACAGAAATAAATTACATTTTAACACATTCACATAGAAACAATTAAAATAACTTGTAATAATATTTTACAATTTTTATTGTAGGTTTGATCAAATACATATTCAGCCTTAGTGAGCAGAAGGAGACGACTTTCAAAAACATGAAATCTTCACAACCCCAAACTTTTGAGTGGGAGTGTAAATTGTCATAAACCGAGGCTAAAATAAAAAAACAGATTTTTTTGATTTTGAGACATGGTCAATAGGGCTGTCAAAAAAAAAAATCGAATTTCGAAGAGCTGCATGTTTAGAAAGCCATGTAAAATTTATTTAAGTTCAACTTGTAAAAAACATGTCTTTTATGGCGTTTTTCCCCATCCCACTGCATCTCATGTTTTTAAATGAAAAAGTACTCTGGTTTTTGGTCATTTGTGTTAAACTATACATACATACATGATGCTGTTTTGTTTCTAATTATTTAAGCAAATTAATTCATTATGTCTTTTTTCAAAGACAGTCATTATTTTATTGCTTTGAAGAAACCTGCATTAGTAATATTTTGCCCAATGCGCCCTCTTGTGGCCTCAGGAGAGAAGGCAAAAGCTTTTTTTCCCCCTTAACTGAAATCATGCCTTTTAAATTCGAATATAATTTGAATATTGATAATATTTAAGTACAAAATTCGAATAGTTTTTCAGCCATTTTGACAGCACTGTGTCTGTCTGCTCAGGGTCTCTGCTGTCGTTTGATGTGAGCGATAGTCCCGTCTTCGAGATCCCGCTGTCCAGCGTATCCCAGTGTGCAACGGGGAAGAACGAGGTGACGGTGGAGTTTCATCAGAATGATGATGCGGAGGTGTCCCTCATGGAGGTCCGCTTCTATGTGCCGCCCAACACTGGAGACGACGGCTCGGACCCTGTGGAGGTGTGTGTGTGTGTCGGTGGGGACTTAAACCTGAATACACACAGACTCATGGGGACTTGTGTCACTGTGGGGACCTAAATTGAGGTCTCCATGGGTAAACAAGCTTATAAATCTTACAGAATGAGTTTTATTTTGAGAAAATGTAGAAAGTTTCCTGTGAGGGGTAGGTTTAGGTGTAGGGCGATAGAAAATACGGTTTGTACTAGGGATGTGAGATATTGAAGAAAAATGTGATATGCGATACCTTGTTAATGCGATATTTGATGTGGGATACGATATTGCTTTAAGTGTGTAAAATCAATTTAAATTATATTTATTAAAATAATTATTTTTATTTAAATATAAAAATATTAAAATTATATAACCAATATGTTTCACATTCTCTCTTGGAAAAGAAAGCATCACTAAAACTTCTGAAAGTGACAAGCAGTGTTTTAGCATTACATAAAAAGTTATGATGCAAATCTGAAAATTTAATTTTAACATCAGTGTGAAGAAACGCACAACTAAATTAATTCCACTTATTTTATATCAGTGTAACTTGGTTTTCCGTTTATTACTTAAAGTGCACTTTAAGCATTTCTTCAATACCATAGTAAAAACTATAGCCTAAGAAAGTTCAAACATGATTAAAGGGAAGTGAACACTCAAATTACAAGCATAGATAAATACAATATAACATTTATCAATAAAATAAGGTCTAACAGTAGTGTTCTGGTACAGAAATGTAATAAGTGTAAATTAACACTGCATATAGTCCAATGCATGAATTAAATTTAGATTCATCTTTGTGTTTTGTTGTTTGATTAACATTAGTGACATTTTCAGCAGCATGTGTTTATAGGCTGCTGTCCCTTTAAGACCGACTGCACGGGTTCAGTGTAATGATACACATCCCATTTCTTTCTCAGCTGTTTACATTCATTTAAAACATAAGTCAAGTCATCATTATTTATATAGTGCTTTGTACAGTGCGGATTGTGTCAAAGCAGCTTTACAGTAAAGCATAACTGACTGCGTTTATAAGAGTGATTGTTGAGACGGGTAGTTTTGACGTAGTTCCGTGTGTATGTGTCTGTTCAAACATAAGGAGATGCGAAAGACGAATCAACTCGGTGCTCGCGAGGTCAGACGCGTGTCTCTGTGTGTGTGTGTGTGTGTGTGTGTGTGCTTTACGATCACACGCTGTCCGAGATATGCTTCAGGTGTGTGTCGGCAAGGAGTTGTTTTTTGCATCTTATTGCACTTAACTCTTTTTACCATCAAGCAATTCTCTGCTATATGCATCGACCTAAAACTTTAACTTTTGCAGAGTTTTGATTTAAGTAGCATATTAATAAAATGATTCAGATATCCCATGCCGTTGCAATATGCATATGCATTTGCGATATTTCGATATATCGTGCAGCCATAGTTTGTACAGTAGAAAAACCATTATGCCTATGGAGAGTCCCCACAAGCATAGTAAACCAGACGTGTGTGTGTGTGTGTGTGTGTGTGTGTGTGTGAGCTGCAGGTGTTGGTTCTGATGATGATCATCTCTCTCTGTCACAGGCGTTCGCTCAGAATGTTCTTTCGAAGGCAGACGTCATCCAGGCTACTGGAGACGCTGTGTGTGTATTCAAAGAGCTTCAGTGCCTTACACCGAGAGGAAGGTAAGTGTTGTGTTCAAAGCATCCGTAATACAACAGTACACATCTTTTGCCAGATCGGTTAATTAGTTGTTAATTTATAAAAATAAAAATGAAATTTGTCATTTACTCATCTTCATATCATTACAAACCCAGAAGACTTTTGAACACAAAAAAAAGATGCAACATTTTTCAATTATTCAGAATGATATTTCTCAATACCGATAGTTTAGTTTTATTAAAGAAAAATCTCATTTGCAACATATGGAACCTGGACCACAAAACCAGTCATAAGGGTCAGATTTTTTAAATTGATCATTATCTGAAAGCTGAATAAATAAGCTTTCCATTGATTATGAGTATGGTTAAGAAAAACAAACAAATTTTATTGGTTAAGAATAGGACAATATCGCCTTTAAAGTTGTCCAAATGAAGTTCTCGGCAATGCATGTTACTAATCAAATAAAGTTTTGATATATTTATGGCAGGAAATTTACAAAATATCTTCATGGAACATGATCTTTACTTAATATCCTAATGATTTTTGGCATAAAAGAAAAATGGATAATTTTGACCCATACAATGTATTGTTGTCTATTGCTACAAATATACCTGTGCTGCTTTTGTGCTCCAGGCAGGGTCACATATTAGAGGTTAAAATTAACAACAAAACTATTATATTCAATGCTATTTATTTTCAGATAATATAACAGTTGCATTCAAATAAAACCTTTTGTATACAACTAAGGTAGTTTTCATAAAAATGCCTTTATTCAAACGTACATAAATAATGAACGGTAATTAAGCTGGGTTTTTTTCTGAGTGATGCACATGACTTGTGTTTGACTGCATTAGTGTCTGTCTTTCAGGTATGATATCCTTATCTACCCCAGCTTCCTGCACCTGCACGGTAAGACGTTTGACTATAAGATCCCCTACACCACCGTCCTGCGGCTCTTCCTGCTGCCGCACAAGGACCAGAGGCAGATGTTCTTTGTGGTGAGTTTTGTGTGATTTGCCCCAACAAAGACAAACTAAACCTAATGCCTGTGTTTACATGCACTCAAATGATCTGTTTATAATTGGTTTGATGGCTCAGACTGAAAACTTGAGTACAATCAGAATGAAATGTCAGTCAGTGCTGTGTAGACCTAAAATACTCATATTACCTGGAAAAAAATTAAGCTTAAAGCATCTAAATGCAAAATCCAAAAGCACTAACTGCATGATGAAGCCTATTAGAATAAGTTAAAATGACCCTATAATTCAAGATATAAAAGCAAAGAGACAAAACAAAAACACCTTGCTACGTGTACTGCGTTAGGGTAACCATGACTTGTTATAGCACTTGCATATTATTGCTCCTTTGTTGGTTTTGATGGCTTCTATTGTCCTCATTTGTAAGTCACGTTGGATAAAAGCATCTGCTAAATGACTAAATGTAAAAAAAATATTCCTATATCTGTTTTTGTTTTGTATTTTTAAGATATGATATAGTTATGTAATTATGTAACTATATCACACATGCCGTTTTCCTAAACATTAGCCCGTGAGCTAAATATGTTATTACATTTATACAGCAGTTCAACTAATAAGAAGTTAATATCGAGTGAGTTACGTTTTAGACACAATATTGCCTGTTTTTTTTTTTTTCATTTACAAAAATAGTTCCAATCAAAGCCGGATCAGGACATTTGTGCGTCTCGGAGCAACACTGCAATGTTTCGTTCCTTGAATGAATCTGTTTTTGAATAAATCATTTGACTCAATGATTCAGTGATCCATTCATACAGACAGTTACTTGCTCTGTTTCTAAAGGCCTCAACCAGCTAAGGTACCGGCACAAAAACACACTCAGCAAGAGAAAAAAATCCCAATATCGAGACATTTTTTTTTTATCACACCCCCCTAATACATTATAAACAGAATTGGATTTTTTCATATTGATGAAATTGAGTTCATGTAAACATGCCTGTTGTGTCCCATGCTAAATAATGCATTGGTGTGCTGCCACCTGCTGGTTAAATACAAAATCTCAGGTTTTATTCAGTACATCTTTACAGATATGTGACCCTGCAGCACAAAAGCAGTCATAAATAGCACATGTATATTTGTAGCAATAGCCAACAATACACTGTATGGGTCAAAATTATCCATTTTTCTTTTATGCCAAAAATCATTAGGATATTAACCAAAGATCATGTTCCATGAAGATATTTTGTAAATTTTCTACCATAAATATATCAACACTTTATTTTTGATTAGTAATATGCATTGCTAAGAACTATCATAATGACTATCATAACAAACTATACATCAATGGAAAGTTTATTTATTCTGCTTTAAATCTGTTTCAAAATATTGACCCTTATGACTGGTTTTGCGGTCCAGGGTCACATTTATAAAAATGCTGCTTTGTGGTTTATTTGTGGTTCTTGATCAAGTCTTAATGCTTTTGTTTTCCAGATCAGTCTCGACCCGCCCATTAAACAGGGTCAGACGCGTTATCATTTCCTCATCCTCCTCTTCTCCAAAGATGAAGAGCTCAGTCTGGCTCTGAACATGAGCGAGTGAGTACGCTGGGCTTTCTCTGTCTGTCTGAGGTTCACTGCTGTTAGCTTTGCTGACTGGATCTGTCTCTGTCCTCTCTAGGGACGAGGTGGAGAAGCGTTATGAAGGCAAGCTCAGTAAGAACATGTCCGGGCCGCTCTACGAGATCGTCAGCAGGGTCATGAAGGCTCTGGTCAACAGGAAGATCACGGTGCCCGGAAACTTCCAGGGGTAAAGCACACAAGCAGATGCGCTTATATTAAACTCAACTTTTTATGTTTCTCATTAGGGGTGGATGATATATTACTATTATTTCTATTGTGGATGAGCAAAGCACATCTGGATGGTAGCAGTTAGCCGTTACAATCACTTTACATTTAGAGAGAAAATGAGGAATAACTTGTTCAGAAAGGTCCTTCCTCAATGATTTGGTCTTTATTTCATATTGTAGTTTGTTTTTTATAAAAAATTATATTTAACATTTTTATACCTAGGATCATGGATTTTATATTCGCAATCACGCTCACGTGCTAATATTCAGGAGAATGGCACTGTAGCTTGTGTGATATTACTTAACTATATCAAATCTTATAAATCTATATATAAAAAAAACATACAGGGGTGTTTTTTGCTTTCATAACTTGAATTATAGGGTTATTTTAACTGCATTCTAATAGGCTTCATCATGCAGGGAATGCTTTTGGACTCAAGATTTTTTTTTTTGATGTTTGTTTTTTGCAAAGTGAGTGACATACTCCATGTTAAAACAACAACTATGACATTATTGTAAATGATAAATATCGCACACCCTTATTTACACCAAATATTGTAGTTATAAATTGCTCATGTTATCCACACCTAGTTCTCGTATATTGTGTGTCAAGATGAGAAGTTGAGCTCATTTTGAAGTTGTTACTGAAGTCAGTCTTTATCTCTCTCTCTGTGTGTGTGTGTGTGTGTGTGTGTGTGTGTGTGTGTAGTCACTCAGGGTCTCAGTGTATAACGTGTGCGTATAAGGCGAGCTCAGGGCTGCTGTATCCTCTGGAGCGAGGCTTCATCTACGTGCACAAGCCACCGGTTCACCTGCGCTTCGAGGAGATCTCCTGCGTTAACTTCGCCAGAGGAACCACCACCACCCGCTCCTTCGACTTCGAGATCGAGACCAAGCAGAAAAACCAGTACACCTTCAGCAACATCGAGAGGTAAACCACAGCAGCGTCCTTCATCTGTCACTCATGAGCAGAAGATCTCTGCAGTCTGCTGAGTCACAGAAATAATGGAGACCACCGCTCTTCTGTCTTATGCAGGGAGGAATATGGAAAACTCTTTGACTTTGTCAATGCCAAGAAGCTGAACATCAAGAACAGAGGATTTAAAGAGGTAATTTCAAATGATTATTTTGGTGTAAGCCAAAATGTGTAATAAGTAATTTGCACCATAGGGCTGGGCAATATCCAAAATTATAGTTAAAAATTATATATCTCTATTAATGTTTTTGCTGTGGGGAAAAGGTATTTTTAAAGCCAATTATAGTGAATCAGTACTTTTATAAATCTAGCTAAAAACATTCAGCCTCTTTTCTGCAGTTTATTAGGAAATCAGCACAAGGATTTTTGCTTGTTAGACTACTGTACAGAAGTTTAGTAGGGTTTTAAAAAAAATAAAAATAAATATATATATATATATATATATATATATATATATATATATATATATATATATATATATATATATATATATATATATATATATATATATATATTTCAGCAAGGATTGGTCAAAAGTGACAGTAAAGACATTAATAAATGCTGATAAAATGATCAAATAAATGCTGTTCAAACTTTCTATTAATCTGTGAATCCTGAAAAATATTGGGTAGCATAACTGTTTTCAATGTTATAAAATAATATACTATAATAATATTATAATCGATAATAATCAGAAATGTTTCTTGAGCAGCATATTATAAATATGCATATTATATTCTAAATCAGCATATTAGGATGATTTCTGAAGATCATGTGATACTGAAGACTGGAGTAATGATGCTGAAAATACAGCTTTGATCACAGAAATAAATTACAGTTTAACAGATATTCACATAGAAAACAGCTATCTTAAATTCTAATAATATTTCACAATATTGCTATTTTTACTATATTTTTAAACAAATAAATGCAGCTTTGATGAGCAGAAGAGTCTTCTATCAAAAACATTAAAACAGTACTGACCCAAACTTTTGAACAGTATCGCATGTACCCCATTAGAACAAATTCAGGTTGGATGAGTGCAGGATTCAATTATCACGTTATTCACAATGTTAGATAATAACATGTATTTAAAGTCACTTTATGTCAGGCCTTAACGTGGAGTATACATTTAGCAATTCTTAATTGTCTTTTCTCTCCCTTGCATCCTTTCTCTCACTCGTTCTGACAGGACTGTTAGTGATCATGTTTTGTTCCAACTGTTGTGTGAGTTAAAATTGAATCGATTGTTATGAGGTTTTCTCTCAAGTCGTGTTCACGCACCGCTGGACGTGCAATCTGAAACTGGTTTTAACTAAATAAACAATCCATTCTGGTGACGGATCTGTGCTGATGGGAATAAGCAGGAAGAGTGTTTGAACCTCTAATTCTCTGATCCAGACTCTGTGTGTTTATACTGATCGTGACACACTTTCACTGAACCTCCTGTGGTGGACAGCAGCAGCATACACAGTCATGTGTTACACTGACATTATTTACCGTATGGTTTGTGTGTGCTAGGGCATGAAAGGAGCAGATGGCTACAGCGACTCTGATGAAGACCAGCATGACGCTTACCTGGAGAGAATGAAAGAGGAGGGCAAGATCAGAGAGGAGGGAGACGGCAGCGACGATTCAGAGGGAGATAGCGGTACTGACACACCTCAACTGAAACACAGAATGCAAACGAAATATATAGGGCACTTTCCGCTTTTTTAAAAATTGTATTTATTTATTTATTTTAATTAAAGGGGTCACGAACTGCTTTTTTTTTTTGGCAATTACAGGGATAATTTAAAATATATTTTTTAGACTGAAACATACAGAGAATATGGATATCACAGATATTACACATGGAATATATAACTGAAATGAAGAAGAGAAGAAAAAAGAAAAAAAAAAGGGGAGGGGGGGGGTCACCTAACTTCACTTCTATCCTTCCATGCTAGATTTTTTATTCCCAAGGATAACATATGTTCTGCCTCCACACCTAGAAATTTAAGAAAGGGGTCCCAAATCTTATGAAACTTAAAGGGTTTATCACTTAGCGCTGTGGAATAGGCTTCGTTAGGGATAAGTCCCTTAGCGATACTTATCCACTGGGCCACCGAAGGGGTTATGTCCGTTATCCATTGCAACAACATACACTTCCGAGCACAGTGTCGCAATATTTGCAAGAGCTGAGTACCTTTAAAACCATGAGGGAGTTTCTGTGTAAGGCCCAGTAGGACGAACTGTATTTTTTAATTTTTATGCGCACTGAGGTCCACTTATAATGTGAGGTTTTTTTAATACAACAAAACAAAAAAACAAACATTTTCTTTCCTGTTTTTAGCCTCTCTGCAGAACGGTCTGTTTTTATTGGCAGGGCACATTCAAGACTCAGAAGTAAACACCCACTGCTATGATTGTTCTGCATATTAAAATGATGCTTACTCTAAAAACAACATGGGGCATTTGGGTTAAAAATGTATAAATGCTATATATCAACCAATCAGAATGCAATAGTGTTAAAACACGAATACTCACACATGTGGCTTTTGTTGCACTAACGTCATAATTTGACAAACTCCAGAACGAGTCGTTTGGCAGCTAGGTTTCAATTAAAGGTAAGGCTCTATTTGATCAGGGCCAGCAGACTTCACAAGTAAATGTTTTCAATAAAAGCCGTTTTTGAGAACTGTTTTTATGGTACATTGACCTGTTTTATGTCCAAAGATCAAGGGAGATTTGATTTCTCAGTTCATGACCCCTTTAAGGAGATGCTTAATCTTTCACAAAGTGTTGCATGTCAGCTTCAGGAAGTAAAACTAAATATTACATGAGCATTTTATTTTTGTAATTTATTTAATTACATCGTTTGGGCTGCCTTGTTGAGCGCAGTGGGACTGAGAACATTATATTTCACACACTTTAAGCTCCTTTATTTTCCAAATGTAATAGGATTAGTCCAACAAATCGTTCGGTTTGTAATGCGCACCGAACCTAAAGCCTCGTACCGAACGGTTCAATACGAATATGTGTAGCATGCCTTTTCTACAAATGGTGATCAAAACTAGCAATTAGTTAAGTGACTGTATGTTAGGACTTGTGCCTCTAATGCTTTCCAATAAAAACTCACGACAGTGTTAGTGGATTGTGCTGAATTCTGTCGAGTAGCTACTGTAGTTAATATTGATTATCTTCCTGTAGATGAGTCTTTCAATCCTGGAGAAGAGGATGATGATGTCCCAGAAGAGTAAGTGATTTAATCCTTTCTTTTTCTCTTGATGCTTAGATGGTTTGTCAGTCTTTCAGTCTGATAATATAATGTTGTGTCTGCAGGTATGACAGTAACGCTTCAGCGAGCGACAGTGAGGCAGATGGAGACAGCGAGGAAGAAAGCAAGAAGAAAAAACCTGAAAAGAAGCCTAAGAAAGTGGTGAAGGAGAAGAAAGAGAGGAAGCCACGGAAAGAGGTCAAATACATATCATGCATATCAATATTTCACAAATGAAAGGCATCAGAGAGATGCACACTGGTGCTTTTGACAGCATGCTAGTTTGCTATTCTCTGATAAAACGACACAAAATGAACAACACTGTGAAGTAACCCTTTCGTGCATGCATTATTAAATCACAAAGTATGTTTTTTGATTTTTTTGCATGTTTGTTTTTACATTTAAACAAGTGAAAAATCATGCCAATAACTTTTTTGTCAATATATTTTATTTTGAGGGAGTTACATATCTGTCCACTGTAGTGGACACCATGCATGAAAGGGTTGATTAGTTTACTGGCATCTGTTCAACAGTTCAGAAAACTGAAACACACATGACCTGCATTAGCACACTATATTAACCCTCTCCTCTCTCTCTCTGTGGCCAACAGAAGAAGGTGAAGGACCCCGGGGCTCCGAAGAGGCCGATGAGCTCTTACATGCTCTGGCTGAACGGCAACCGAGAGCGAATCAAGAGTGAGAATCCTGGGATATCAGTCACTGAGATCTCCAAGAAGGCTGGAGAAATGTGGAAACAGCTGAGCAAAGACCGCAAAGAGGTGAAATAAAATCACACACAACAGGAACCAGAAAGTCCTCACAGCACCTGTTAACTCTTTCCCCGCCAGTGTTTTTATAAACAGAAAAGTTGCAAGCCACCACCAGCTTTTTTGATAATTTTCACAAAATTTCATGGTATATTTCGTTGTATGAATATGTGAACATGCAATATGTAAAAAAAAAAAAAAAAATAGATCTACATATTTGTGCTGTCAAACGATTAATCACATCCAAAATAAGTTTTTGTTTACATAATATATTTATGTGTATTTATATATACGTAATAAATATATACAGTACACACACACACACACATATATATATATATATATATATATATGTAAACAAAAACTTTTATTTTAGATGTGATTAATCGTTTGACAGCACTAAGATATACAGTATATATATATATATATATATATATTATATATATATAATTTTTTTTTTCTCCATTATTTATTTATTTTAAATGAGACTTTCCATCAGTAACCAATGATTCGATTTTAGTAAAAGTAATTATGTATGAAAATATTGCAGGCAGTGACATCACTGGTGGCCATAAGACGCATTTAAACATACATTTCTTCTTTCTATTTCCTTTTGTTTGTTTTTTAGTTTTTTTTACAAATATAAAGCAGATCCACAGCTGAACCTGGGTCTGTATGTTGAGCAGACTGAACTGAATTCATTGCAGAAACCTGCCAGAAATTCTTGCTTTCCTGCAAATGCAGAGAGCGCTGCAGCCCTGAAGACATTAGCCTCTGACTGAATTATTTGTCTGTGGTTTGTTGTGTTGTGTTGCGTTGCAGACAGATGATAATTGAAGCATAAACTCCTGATGCTGTGCCGATATAGAGTAAACTGACCTGTTTATTTGATTCAGCAGTACGTTCAGCTCAATGTCTCTCGTGTGTGTTGCAGGAGTGGGACAAAAAAGCTGAAGAGGCCAAGAAACAATATGAGAAAGCCATGAAAGAGTACAGAGCGAGCGGAGGAGGAGCGGCGCCTGTTACTAAGTGAGCAGACATCTATCAAACACACTGTTTTACAGTGTTTACTTTCTACATTAACTTCAGGATATCAGATTACATCAAAGAAATAATCACCAGATTAATCATACAAAAATGTTCAAAAGTTTGGGTTGTTTCTTCTGCAGAAGTCGTCTGTTTTGCTCACCAAGTCTGCGTTTATTTGATCAAAAGTACAGTTAAAATTGTGAAATATTATTACAATTTAATATAGCTGTTTTCTATGTGAATATCTGTTAAACTGAAATTTATTTCTGTGATCAAAGCTGTATTTTCAGCATCATTACTCCAGTCTTCAGTGTCACATGATCTTCAGAAATCATTCTAATATGCTGATTTACTGCTCAAGAAACATTTCTGATTATTATCAATGTTGAAAACATTGTGCTGCTTCATATTTTTGTGGAAACCTTGATGCATTTTATTTTTCAGGATTCACAGATGAGTAGAAAGTTAAAAGAACAGCATTTATTTGAAATAGAAATCCTTGTAACATAATTTTCACTTTTGATCCATTTTTTTGTGAATGATGGTGTACATTACGGTGTTACATGCAGCCTGCTTTCTGTTGAAACAGTCATTGCTTGTGCTTTTAGAGAAAAGAAGAAGAAAGGAGGGAAGGTGGAACCTAAGAAGAAGAGTGTAGGAGAAAAGGAGAAAAAGAAGGAAGGTGGAAACGAGAGCTTTAAGAGTAAAGAGTTCATCTCCAGCGAGGAGAGCTCGTCTGAATCTGATCACGACAGAGGCAGCAAACGCAAGGTGTGTGACTGACGCCTCTCCTCTCGGCTTTACTGGAGTCATGTAGATGTGCATCATTTAACCTGCTTCATCTGTCACAGGCTTCTGATGATGATGAGGAGGAGGAAGCATCCACACCCGCCAGCTCAGAGGAGGAGTCGGGATCTGACTGATGATTACTGACAGCACAGAGACATTTCCACATCTCAGGTTTCACAGAGAATAACTGATGCTTGCTCGGAGCGAGACCTTCTGCTTCTGTGCGTCGAAGCACGTTTTTACACCTATATTTCCATTCAGACTGAGAACCTGGAAATAGACGGGTAATGTTTTTCCTTCTTTTGAGAGCGTCATGATTTTTTTTTTTTTTTCAGTAGACAGACATAATTCAGGGAACTGTGGATAGATCTACTTGTAGGGACTTTTGCCCTCTTTATTATTATTTTTTTTTTTTTCAAAATGTCAAGACTGCACTTCAGTAAATGTTTTGGTTATTTCGATATGTTTTGTACTTTAAACTATCAAAATGTTCATCACTGTTTTGCAATAAAAGTTCAGTGAGTGATTCGGTGTCCCTGTGTTTGTGTGATGGGTCGGTCATGTGATGGGTCATGTGATCGGTCGGTCATGTGATGGGTCATGTGATCGGTCGGTCATGTAATGGGTCATGTGATCGGTCGGTCATGTGGTGGGTCATGTGGTGGGTCATGTGATCGGTCATGTGGTGGGTCATGTGATGGGTCATGTGATCGGTCGGTCATGTGGTGGGTCATGTGATCGGTCGGTCATGTGATGGGTCATGTGATCGGTCGGTCATGTGATCGGTCATGTGATGTCCTGACTGAAGATGCTTGAGTGTCTTCTATAAATGAAGCAGCACACCGGTAGAGTAAAAGCAGTGAGGAAGTGCTGATGATAATACAAGCTCAGCTCAACTGATTGGCATTTGTGCATTTAATTAATTCAGGTTAAGTGTTTCACCCATAGATAATTGTTATTGGGATTTACTGTTATTGAATTTGGTTTTAATGCTTTACGCATTAACGGGATAGTTAACTCAAATGAAAATGGTCATTAATTACTCGCCCTCATGTCACCCGTAAGACATTCGTTCATCTTCGAAACACAAATTAAGATATTTTTGATGAAACCCGAGAGCTTTTAGACAGCAAGGGAACTACCACGGTCAAGGAACATAAATATAGCAAGGACATCAGTGGTTTAACCTGCATTTTATGAAGTTACCAGAATACATTTTGGGTGCAAAGAAAACTATTTATTCAACGATTTCTTATTTTCCGGGATAGTCCAGCACCATTATAGAGAGATGCTTCATGATACTCTCCATAATGATGACAGACGGTGACGCGAGGGAGAAGAATTGTTCAATAGTTATTTTCGTTTTTTTGTGCACAAAAATTATTCTCGTAACTTTATAAAATGATGGTTGAACGTATAGTCACATGGACTATTTTAACGATCTGCTCACTACTTTGTGCCTTGCGTGGTAACGTTAGTTCCCTTGCTGTCTGTGGAGGGTCGGATTTCATCACAAATATCTTAATGTGTGTTTTGAAGATGAACGAAGGTCTTATGGGTTTGGAATGACATAATCAATAGAATTTAATTTTTTAGGTGAACTATTCCTGAAAGTGTTTTCTAGGGAGGAAAACACTTATAGTGTAATATTATGGCCATAATGTGAATGCAAAGCGTTTAATTACACTATAAGTGTTTTCCTCAGACTGTACATAGCATGATTTATTAATGTGTTTACTGATCTTAATGCATTAAGCCACGTTAAGCATTTTTCACGTCCCGTTCATCTCGATCTCACAGTGTTTCATAATCAATGGAGCTCTCTGAACTGCACAATGAATCTCTTATGGATTTGTGAGCGGCAGGAAAATTCAGACTAACTTTAACACAGAGCAATCAGGTGTTCGAGAAATCAACAGACATGCATGTGATGGGCTTTACAAAAACTCATTGAAATACAAACTTTTGATGCTTTCTAGGTCACAAATATGCATTGGATCCTTTACCAAATCTATTGGTATAATACTGTAATAATAGCCAATATCCTATTATTACTGTATTTATCTAAGGGTGCTTTTGACAGCGTGAGAAAATGTACGTGTGATAAGTGCCAGAGAGCGAGTCTCACGCTGAATGTGTAAAAGTTGGCAACCCTGTATTTTGTCACGCTGGTTGCTTTTATAACAGCAGAGCTCATAATGAACACTCAACATGCATCGACTGCAAGTAAAAACTGTCTGTGGTGAAGATATACAGCATTACTGATGAACAAACATCTACTGAAGAAACATCTGTCACGACTTGCATGTCAACTTTTACCCAAGACTGAATTCACAAGGTCTGACACAAAATCATGATGGAGGATGATCCCTGTTAACAACACTGAAAAACTGACCATCAGAGGTTTATCTACTGTAGGATATCTGAAGTGTATGAGACATTTATTGTATTGTAAAGCTTTTGTTGTCCACCGGGTGGCGCTGTGATACAGTATAATTAGAGCACCTGTGTTTAATGAGTACACTCTTAAAAATAAAGGTGCTTCAGGATGCCATAGAAGAACATTTTTATCTAAATGCTTCCATAAAGAACCTTTAACATCTGAAGAATCTGTTTCACAAAAGCTTGTTTGAGGTGAAAGAAGTTCTTCAGATTATAAAAAGATAAGAAAGAGATGCTTCTTTGACTGAACGGTTCTTTGTGGAACCAAAAATGGTTCTTTTATGGCAACGTCTTAATGGAAAACCATAAAGTATTTTTTTAAATTCCTGAAACAAAAATATGAATGACAATTACCTGTGCTGAGTCAAATATAGCCTAGAGAGAACACCACCCCCCACTAATTCATAAAGATATATATATAAAGCCTGCATGTTTGCATGTCTGATTATTACGGTCTGTGAAATCTTTTTGTCCTGATAAAGAAGCTCAGTTTGTGCTGAAATGAGACGGAGATGTCTGTCATTACTCAGGTTCATCACACGAGGTCTCCATCAGCTCAGAGCTGTCTGTCTGTTGATTATTATAACTGCAGCATGTTTGATGCTTCATGTCTGGTCTGGGGTTCATGGCAAATAAATCAAAATATTCTATAAAAAAAAAAAAAGAAAAGGATTCAACCAACGGTGGACGTTTTATTACCGAGGGGTTGACGATACTGTGTAAGCCTGAGGCACGTACTGGAAATATGCTTATGATTACTATTATTAATTAACATTTTATTAAAACCTGCAAAAACCTGAGAGATGTAAAAAAAAATTACTATAGTTTATTGTGCATGCGGATTACATTTGAAGCTGTGTAAGTGAAATCAAGGAGTTTTTAATTCTTTATACTTTAGACACGTGGAACATATCCACATTTGTTTGTGCATCAATATCTGTAATGTGTGCTATAGCTGTGAAACTCTTAGTAGTCAATATTGGTCAGTTGTATCTGACATAAAGGATCTGCGAATGAAACTGTGACCACAAACACCAACTTAAGTGAATTAAAGGCAATAATCAGCAATATAAAGTAGCTTTTATTTGAATGTTTCAATATGTGTTGATGCAAATGACTTTATTTGAATGTTTCATTGATACAACATGAGTTGTTAGAAAATATATATATATTTTTTATTAATTCAAACAAAGTTAACATCAAATTTCAACAATATGGTTGACATTATAACATGATCATAAACATTCAGAGAACTGAAAAAAACCTCAAAACTTTCCCTGAAGACATATTCAAAGAATACATTAAATCTGAAACACGTAGCGGGGACATTACTTTACTAAAAATTTCTACATGAAATTTAACAAAATTCCATTCTTTGTGTTATTAATCAACAATAAGGACTTTTTTAACGATTCCATCTGGGTATACGGTTTGCATATTTTGGTTTATGGATGTAATATTTACAGTGTAAAATGTTAAAGTTCACAAGATATTTATACATTTTGTTTCTGTGTGTGTAAGAGCACATCGAGGGGTGAGAACCAGAAGCGTAAGTGACATTTCACCAACATTACAGGAGAGACGAAACTAAAATTGTACCATAGTTTGATCAGACTTTGTGTATGATTTCAGTTGTTTAATACAGATGTGTACACTCATGGATGACAGATGAAAGAGCTCATTAAGAGCTTTCATTTGATGTATATATCTATATATTGTATATATTTCACCACAAATGTCACTTACACCCCTCTGGTTCTCACCCCTCGATATAACATCTTTTAAGGATCATTTAATAATTAACATCTTTTGAGGCAAATAGAAAAAAAACTAACATCAGACCAAAATTTCAAAGATAAGTCACATGATGTCAAATGGCCCATGAATTTTGATAAGAAAGCTTTACATAGATTTTGTGGTGTTTTAAATTGTATCTCTTGACTTTAACTTTATCTATAACTTTATTCAATATACAGAATCTATATGGATTTAACCATGCCTTCTTCCAGTGAATATCAGCAATCTGTGCACTATCTATATATATTTATATATAGTCATTTAGCAGACGCTTTTATCCAAAGCGACTTACAAATGAGGACAACAGACTCGATCAATTGTAGTATTAAAACAACTAAAACAGATCCAAAACTAAAAGATAAAACATAATAAATACTACATATACACATTTTAAAAATAAAGAAATTAAACAAAAATGACAAATGCATACAACAAAATTTCAAAACTTAACATTTAAATGAAAAAAAGCTAAAAACAATTCAAAAATATTAAAGAACAAATGGTATATGAGTATAATAATGATTCTAACATAACACTAAGCCAAACACCTAAAAACAACTACATGTGTGTGTATGTACAACTACACACACACACATATATACATACACATTTATAAATTCAATATATATATATTATTTCATTTCCGTTTAGTTTAAGTATTAAAATAACTTTAAACTAAAACTTAATAAAAAACCTATACAGTCACAGACATAATACATTAAGACATAATTTAACCAATTAAAATAGATAAATGCAAATCAAAGGACAGTAGTTTATCAGTAATCCTAAGAAATAACACTGAGACAAACACATGCTAAAAACCACAACTTACACATAGTATGAAATGGTTATAAAAACTGAAACAGAAGTGAGAGGAGAAATAAATTTTCTTTGCATTCCAAAAACTATTTCCTCTAGGAGAGATATTATGGTTGGATTGCAAAATTAAGATTTGTGTTATTACATTAATGATAAAATAGTCTAATACCATCAACTGTTAGCTCAGGACGTTCCTCTCGTGACGTCCAAACATCAGGTGACGTACATGAAGTGTATTAACCCATCTGGAATAGCTTTAACAACTTTCTGAAACTCTAGGGTGCTAGAAAAGAAATGCCTCGTGACGTCAGGAACCAATGGATCGTCTCTTTGAAGCCAAATAGAACCGAAAATGAATGTGAATTTACTCTCATACGAGCAGCTTTCCTGAAACTATCACAAACACACACTCAGCTGAAGCTAATAACACACTGTCCGAAACAGATCTGTAAAGCACTTCTCATGTAATATCATTCTAAAGTGACTACTGAAGCCATGCAACAGACTACTTGAAAAAGAATCTGCAGCAAGCACTGAATTTATACTAGCCTAAGCCTACTATATAAATGACTAAACCACAACATCAAACAGTTACGTTGTTTGTGACTGGGCAATAGTAAAGCACTTTTTTCTTTAGGCCTACACCGCTGCTATATACGCTCGTTAGTTCAACTGAACTCTGTTTGTAACGACTGAACTTGTGACCAGTTTCTTCTGTGAAACACACCCCAGAGCTGAAGTGAGTGTGTAGTGTGTGACGCCGGATGAAGTGTTGCCTAAAGGCGTCTTGAAGTGACTGATTAAAAGCTAATAGTATACAGAGGCTGCTCCTTGCTGTGTAGGAGAATCAGAGAGCACTGATGAGGGGACAAGACTCTCTCTCTCTCTCTCTGTGTGTGTGTGAGAGAGCACTGATGAGGGGACAAGACTCTCTCTCTCTCTCTCTCTCTCTGTGTGTGTGTGTGTGTGTGTGAGAGAGAGCACTGATGAGGGGACAAGACTCTCTCTCTCTCTCTCTCTCTCTGTGTGTGTGTGTGTGTGTGTGTGAGAGAGAGCACTGATGAGGGGACAAGACTCTCTCTCTCTCTCTCTGTGTGTGTGTGTGAGAGAGAGCACTGATGAGGGGACAAGACTCTCTCTCTCTCTCTCTCTCTCTCTCTCTCTCTCTCTGTGTGTGTGTGAGAGCACTGATGAGGGGACAAGACTCTCTCTCTCTCTCTCTCTCTCTCTGTGTGTGTGTGAGAGCACTGATGAGGGGACAAGACTCTCTCTCTCTCTCTCTCTCTCTGTGTGTGTGTGTGTGTGTGTGAGAGCACTGATGAGGGGACAAGACTCTCTCTCTCTCTCTCTCTCTCTCTCTCTCTGTGTGTGTGTGAGAGCACTGATGAGGGGACAAGACTCTCTCTCTCTCTGTGTGTGTGTGTGTGTGTGTGTGTGTGTGTGAGAGCACTGATGAGGGGACAAGACTCTCTCTCTCTCTCTCTGTGTGTGTGTGTGTGTGTGTGTGTGAGAGCACTGATGAGGGGACAAGACTCTCTCTCTCTCTCTCTGTGTGTGTGTGTGTGTGTGTATGTCTGTGTGAGAGCACTGATGAGGGGACAAGACTCTCTCTCTCTGTGTGTGTGTGTGTGTGTGTGTGTGAGAGCACTGATGAGGGGACAAGACTCTCTCTCTCTCTCTCTCTCTCTCTGTGTGTGTGTGAGAGCACTGATGAGGGGACAAGTCTCTCTCTCTCTCTCTCTCTCTCTCTCTCTCTCTGTGTGTGTGTGTGTGAGAGCACTGATGAGGGGACAAGACTCTCTCTCTCTCTCTCTCTGTGTGTGTGTGTGTGTGTGTGTGTGTGTGTGTGTGTGTGTGTACTCGTATATACGGTTTATGAGGACACAAATGTGTATAATGACATGGGTACTACAACGTAAATATGGTTTATGTGGACACTTCTTGTGTCCCCGTAAACCAAAAGGCTTAAAAAACATACAAAATGAAATTCAAAAATTGCCAGTAGTTTCCTGTAAGGGGTAGGTTTAGGTGTAGGGTTGGTGTAGGGCGATATAAAATACAGTTTGGTCAGTATAAAAGTAATAGAAGTCTATAGAAAGTCCCCAAAATACACAGAAACAAATGTGTGTGTGTGTGTGTGTGTGTGCGGGTTTATGTGGTTTATGAGGACACAAATTTGTATAATAACATGGGTATGACAGAGGTATTACAATATGAAGGTGGTTTATGAGGACACTGCCTATGTCCCCGTAATTCAAAAGGCTTAAAAAACATACTAAATGGTGTTTTTTTGAAAATCTAAAGATGCACACAGTCTCCTGTGAGGGCTAAGTTTAGGTGTAGGGTAGGTGTAGGGCAATAGCACACACAGTTTGTTCAGTATAAAAACCATTACGCCTATGGAGAGTCCCCATAAACCACAAAAACAAACGTGTGTGTGTGTGTGTGTGTGTGTGTGTGTGTGTACGTGTGTACGTGTGAGTGTGTGTGTGTTTGTGAGTGAGTGAGTGTGTGTGTGTGTGTGTGTTGTATTTAAGCATTCGGTTGGACAAACGGTTAAATAAACATGATGATTGCCACATCTAGACATGAACTCAGTCAGATAGACATTACTCACAGATGATGTTTGTTGATGATGCAGCTTGTTAAAGTCTGTTATTTCTCTGCAAACATCCACTAATTTTGTAATTCGCATTAAGAATGAAACATATTTCCAAAAATCCGAAATCTCTCAAATGCACAGGGGTTTGTTCTCATATTTAGTAATTATTCATTTTAAAAAAGTGGATGATTTTAATAAAATGAGGATGTTCTGTGAGATATGTGAATCTCACAAAAACATTTTTCAGTCTAACCAAAATATTGGCACCATTAAGATTTTTTTTGCATGACATTTTCCTCCAAATTCTCATTACTATAATATATAGTTTAACCTTAGGAGAGTTTTTAAAAAGTGCCATTAGTCTCAATACTGTAAACTTGTAATTCACACAAAAAATGAAAAATTTCCGAAAATCAGAAATATCTCAAATGCACAAGGGTTTGTTCTCATTTTTGGAGGCACAGCCTGTAACCTCCTCAGTTTATAACACTGCTGCTTTGGTGCAGTTTGTGCTTCTGGACGTTATTAAACCCAAACACTCATTTACAAGCAGACGAACCCAAGAGCTGCTGACGCCGATGACAGTCCGGTTAGTCTGTCAGCTAAAACTCATGAGCACTGTCCAGAAATACATGCTGCTGATGGGAATTCAAGTATCGAAAAATGAGTTTTAATGAGTGATTGTAATGTTTCTGTGCCACAACAGACATTTTAAAAGAGAAAAGATAAAAGTATTAGTCTGAAGCTGCCTGGACACTGAATTCACTTGCTGGGTGTCTGATTTAGCTGTTTAAAGGTCAATGTAAAAACGGCTCAGAAAAGTGAAGTTGATCTAAGAAAAGCTCTGCAGTGGTGGAGCAGATTCACTAGCTTGGTAACTTTCCAAGGAAATGTAATTGCTTTTAATTGTGACTTAGTGGAACTTAAGTACAAAATAACTCCTTGATGAGATGAGTTTCATGAGGTTGTGTTTTAGCACATGTGGTTAACACTAACACCAGACAAACAGAACATCTTAAGAGGAACCAAAAGTGTGAGAGGAATATGAAAGTAGTCTGTAACACCAGTTTTCTCCATCTGCCTCTGCAGAGCAATAAGCATTTTAATATTAGAGCATAACCTGCAGTAGATGGTGAGAGATTATAAAAACAGGAACTGAGATCTCAACTGCTGCCCTTCCTTTTCACAGCCAAACACTTCAAAAACATTTCTACACATCTGGCTTTCTAGTTCTTTTCTATTTGCACAAATATTGTGCAAAAGCTGAAAATATCAGGGGATCAGTCTGTTTGATGCATTTTTCTATATAACATTTAAATAATGCTCTGTGAAAGGCTGTTTTGTCTTATTGGAGATATTTGTACACAAATAATACATCATACACTTCATTTTATTATTGCATTTTTTTTCTATTTGCATCTGTAGATTTCAGCTACAATAGAGTTGAGTGTTACCTGAGGCTTCATATATCATTCACACTGATTAAAAAAAAGAAGAGATGATGCCAACCCAGAAGACCTCAGATGATGCTAACCCTAGAACAACATAAAACTACCAAATTTTGCTTAATCACCACGTTTAATCATTGGAGTTAATAGTGTTCACCGTCTGGTTGATTATGTGTCATTTGTAACTATCTGCATGATTCTTAATGTACATTTCTGCCATAGTCACCACTAATAACCTAGTCCTAAATATAATGTAGAACCTTAAAAGTTTCTGTAAAGCTGCTTTGCAACGATTTGTATCGTGAAAAGAGCTATACAAATAAACTTGAATAGAACTGATTTTGAAGAGTTCAGATGCAAAAGCCTCTAAGTGCCATGCATCTGAAATTTTCTTCTAAAATTAGCATTTTTCTCAGGCTCCTATATTTATGTTCAGTAATTTAACTTTAATGGCAATGAAAATAACCTATTTATTGCCATTAAAGTGAAATTACTGAAACTATGAGACCCTGAGAAAAATGCTCATTTTAGAAGAACATTTCAGATGCATGGCACATTTAAAAATTATTATTATTTTTTTATAAATAGTTAAAACAATTCCAGCTGTTGACAGTATTTTCTGATTTATGGAGTGATAAAAAGAGAAATCCAAAATCCCATTTGGAAAAATATTAAACTCTAATATGTCAACAAAATCAAACAAGAATTTTGAACCTGGCCTTATCAGTTTCTCTTCTGGAAATAAATGCAAAAAATAGTGCATATTTATTTAGATAATGCATCATTTGCACATGTAAACAAAACATTTTAAAAAACTTAACACAAAAAATGTGTACAATCCTTAAATAGTTGATTTGTTGACCCTGTTGACCCGGGTGTCTTGGCTTAAATACAGTAATTGCAGTGACTGGAATCTGACACACAAACAGAAACCCTGTCCAGGAATCTCTATAAATGACTTTTAAAAACCGTCAGGAACTACAGCGACTCAATGTGGAAATCAAACATGACCCTGTTGTGATGACACGGATGAAGGACAAGAACAGAGTGATGTCCAGCGCCTCAAGCTGGAGGAGGAGTTTCATCAGACGGGAGGCGGAGCTCACCGGAGCCCTGAGCCAATCAGAACGCAAGGTGTGTTGTTTAAAATCAGAAAGAGGAAGTTAAATGAACCTGTGAGTTCATGCTGTGAGATTTGTTTAATTATAACCGAGTTTCTTCTAAAACGACCTGATGTTGCTATGTATGACGATGGTGATAGTGATAGCAGAATAATAAAACCACAGGAAAAGCTAAATTAAATGTGCTGCATCTTTTAGAAAGAAGAAGATAATAGCCTTTTTAAAATACAATTGTAGAAAAACCTAGAACACATCCAAATTTCATTCTAAAATCAAAAATAAATTAGCAATTTTGCAAATTTTGTTTAGGATAACGAAGATTGTTAGCATTATGATATTAATTTCATCATAATTAAGTACTTTACTCCCCAAGTTCTCATTGCCGTAATGCAAAAACATAAAACTTGGAAAAAATAAGGCAATCTAAAAATCGATATATGCATTCATTTTTTAAAAAGACGATACAAACAGACTTCAAGAAAAAACATTTAAAACTTGTGAAAATTCTTGCAAAAACAGAAGTTAAATTAATTCAGAGAAAATCTCCTTTATATGAAAGTATTTGAACATGATCGTAATCTAGGATGTAAATGAAAAAAAAAATATTTATATACAATTCACACACACACACACACACACACACACACACACACACACACACACAGTGTTTGGAATGATTAAAAAAAAATGTATGTTTAATTTTTTCAATAATCTTTCTATATTTTACACTGAAATTAATTTAATCGAAAGGCCAATTAATTTGTAATACTTAAAAATAATATTTGGTGAAGTTCAAAAGAATTAGTCTTCAGTTTTGAGTATTCAAACAAGATATTCAACAAAATAAGGCTATTATTCTTGTCTAAGGAACACAAGAATGTTTCAACTGTTTAATGTTCACACAGTGAAATCTAGTGGGGTCTGAATAAACACTGATATGTTTTTAAATGATCTTCACAGAGAAAAAGTCACAGGATATGAGGGTTAACTTAAAGTACAACAGACATGCAAATACATGTTTGTCTTTGAGATAAAACAGAGAAGGAAGACTGCATTACATTAATTATAAATGGAGAACTTCTTACAGCCATAAAGTGCAAAAAAATAAACATTTATGTAAATGAGTCAAGTGACATAAGTCCACAAATAACTACATGGTTATGACTCATGCTTTAAAAATAAATCCTCACTTCAGTTTCCTCGTGCAGCATCACATCCGTCAAATAATCAGATTACTACTTCTCTTCACAGTTCAGTATCTTTATTGAGGAAGCAGACAGAAGTATTCTACACAAGTTCTCACTCTTTTACTGCACGCAATGAGTGTGAAACACTCGTCTGATCATGAATGAATTCCTCTAAATATCCAGACAGGACTTCATTTCCTTTATCAATTTCTCGTGAAATCGTGTACATATTTACCATGATTTACAGAAGACATCCACTAAAATGTCATTCAGTGAAACAATAGTTCATATACCAAAATCTTGTTAAAGACTTATTTAGAACAAGAATCATTATATTTCATTAAAAGAGTCTATTTAAGGATCACAGAAAAAAAAACAAAAAAACATTGTCATTTTAATTTTTAATTAAAAATGTAATTCTTTACCAATCTTCACTGTCCTTCAAACCACTAGGTTTTTGTAATTTTTAAGCATTTAAAATGTAGTAAAATTTAGTATGAACATGTATTCTTCTATATGTTTTAATAAGTAAAGGTCAGAATATGTATGTTGTTTGACATAAATCTGTTACACATTATTTCACCCATATTTGGACATTTTATTTTTACATAAGTTATTTGAAATATTAAAGCAGACATTTTACTTGCATTTCATATGTGTTCTGTGTGTATAAAATCGGTTTTGTAAATTTTACTCAATGCAAACACCAAAATGTGACGTCTCGTCTTTGAGCCACATATATCAATAGAACTGAATGTTTCAGAGCGGACTTATTTAAATACGTTGATGCATGTAGACGACAGAGATGTACAGTAAATGCACATAACATTCACCTTTTGCACTGAGAAGGCATGAGATGGTTCCTTTCACATACAGGAAGTCACATGACATGATCAGGAAACCATGTTTAAGAAATCCACCCCGGACCGCCCTAAGATTTCCCAACTCACCATTTCAAAAGGTTAAAACTGATCAAAATTAAGCGTTAATCTACAGTGTTTGCCAAAACAATGGTTTAATCAACCTTACATTCATAACCACTCGAGCTGAAGTGATAACAGAACTCTAACACACTGAAAACACTCTCAACTAGCAGAAAAACAGAAAACATGGATCAAATTAGATTAATATTGAGGGACATTCAGACCAGTAGCATACATTTTAGATTTACTTATATAGCCCTTTTCACAACAGCTTTACAGAAAATGCATTTAGCAGATTAGAGCTGCATGCACATGTCATTTTGTGACAATATATACTATACAATACAATATACAGTATATGTGTGTGTGTGTGTGGACCTACTAATAAAACCAACTGTATATACAGAGTTTGGCATTAATATAGTTACATACATATACAATAAATTGGAAAAAGGTGGTTTAGAAACAATTTTCACTTAGAAAAAAACAAAAAACTATAATAATCTTTGTATTATTTACAATTTTTTTTAACAATGTATATCCAACCATATAAACAATATAAAGAGCTGGGTAACAATATAAATTAATTATTATTAAATGAAAAATTTAACACTAATTTTCACTAAAAGCAATAAAGATTCAACTGTTTTGAGTGCATTTATATTTCAGCTTTTAGCAGACACTTTTACTGTGAATTCAAGCTATGAGTTTCTATCTGGGAATTGAACCCTGGACTAGTTTAGCTAATAGAAACAAATACAATTCTATCAGCCAACACTACAGGACTTCAAGCAATTATGTGTGCAACCCTTTAGACATTATCAGGCCTTTCGGCCTTTCTCAGGTCTTTGAGGAACGGAATTTAAGACAGAAGTGTTCTGTAAACCAGGGTCAGAAATTAACTTTTCATTAAGGGGCAATTTTTGCCCCTGGAATTGATTTCCAAGGGCATTTTTTCCATTCATGAGGGCAATTTTTATCACCACCTTAATAACTGTATTTGTGTTGTCTTGAATTATTTTTTTTTTAATTTAAACAATTAATTCAATCAACCAAAATACTTGAAACTGTTGCTAATAACAGTTGAATGGTTAAACTTGTATCTAAATTATACGTTTAAAAACAGGAGCCAATTTGGCTGCAATATTATAACAAAAATTGCTATCGATTATTGCTCTTGGTATTGTAATAATGCTTATTAATGCTGAAAAATGAAAACAAATAAAACTTTGTGTTTTGTGTTTGCGTTTTGGGGAAACGGCTCATCATATTCTGGCTCTGGTTTCACAGACAAACGGTCCATGAGGTTAGTCTAGTCTAGTGCAAGTTATTCAAAAACTCCCGTTATATCACTGAAGCCACGAAATGAGTCTTTTATTTACATAATTTCTGCACAGTGTCGTTTCTGATGAGGAAATTCACCAGCGCAAAGAATGCAATAAGTGGGCACGCAAAAAAACAACTCAGAGTTTTCAGCGCTGTCTAATCTAAGCGCCTCTGATTGGCCGCTGCATTCCTAAACTCAACAGAAACGCATGTGATTGGTTATAAGGCTCAATGCTGAAAAAAATGTAAAAAGTACACTGTAAAAAATCTAATTAACAAAATGTTGGAAGAGCAAAAATATTTAAGTTGAGCTAACTTTATTGCTTGGCCTTAGTTGACAGGACATATTATATTAAGTCTACACAAATATATTTGAAAAACATGTTTATTTTCAAATCCAGTCAACAATTAGCTATGCTAATGTTAACTCAACTAATAAAAACACGTGCACGTGCACTATACATTTTCAGTAAAGGTTGAGCCAGCTAAAAAATAACAATTCAGGCAACACTTTGAAGTCAGAAATTGACTGAATGTAACATTTCTGTGGAACTAGTTACTAAATAATAATTAGTTGAAACCGCTTGAGTTTTTTTACAGTGTAGGGCTGCCCTCAACTAAGGATTTTTCTGGTCGAATAGTAGTCGTTCATTTTAAGCATTAGTCGACTAATCGCACGTTTATTAATAAATCATTTAAATCATTATAATGAGCCTTTAATTGCCTACAGAGCTTATAAGCTCTCAAGCTCACGCATAAAGCTTGCCACAGAGCACCGGCAGAAGTAATGCTTACGGATGTGTCAGGAAAAAAATAGTGCTTTCTTTGTTCTTGGTTTAAGAGATGAAGTCAGCGACACTGACTCGTGTCAGTGAAAAAGTAGTTTCATATGGATTACATAATCTGAGAATTTGTTTTCCATTTGAACTGGTTCATGTCAAGCAGACATAGACATATTTTTAATGTCTGTAAGGCAAAGGTATACATGGAGTTTCACACTCAAGTTTATTTTACAAAAGCACAATGTTTTGTTGTTATTGTGAGTGCACACACATAAACAGTCTTTACAGATCTGAAAGCTGTATTACTCTTATCAGTATGAGCAGAAATGAGGGAGTATTTTAAGAGCAAGTGAGCGCAGCGGCGTCTCCGTCTGTCCTGCAGTGAGCTACTGTTCAGCTCCACACAGCACACAGTTCTCTAGGTTAACATTAGATTGAGCAGCCATGTAAAGATGCTACTACTAACATATTTCAGATGATAAGCCATATTTGAGGTCGATGAATGATAGGCGAGCGTTTGGATGTCCTGCCTGATGTACTGTATTACCATAGACTAGTCTTTAATGATATCTGTCCGTCACGAACTGCGTGACTTCGCCTGTGGATTTTTTATTTTTCTGCAACTAATAAAATTTGGGTCGACCAAGCCTCTTCTGGTCGACTAACGATTAGCGACTATTAGGGGGCAGCCCTAGTAAAAAGCAATTGGATTTACACATTTCATTTTAATCACGACAGCTGTAATCGATTGTTTAATTGTGCAATTTTGCCATTATACGTATTGAAATTTATGGGGAATTTTTGTTCATGTTGGTCATTTTTGCGACAAGCCCCCGTTAATTTCCGACCCTGCTGTAAACACTAACAACACGTGACTGCTTCAACTCACTCCAGATGGCCAAATAAAGATATCTGAACTGTTTTAACCCCTCATTTTATCTCTCTCATATCATTAACTTCTCTTCACTAACTATATCAGTCTATCAAAGATCAGATTTTATGTGACTTTCGATCTTCAGTAGCTTTGAAATGTTTTTGACCTGCTGTGTTTTCATGACTTCTGAGCACATCGATCAGCTCCTCCAGATTCATTAAAAGCTGATTCTCATTTAAGCTTTTTCTTGCCGTCATAAAGTCGCAGCTGCAAATTGAGAAGTGGTAAAAACAGAAGTGCTCAGTGGATTGAGGAAAAATAACACGCAATAGGTTTCCTCATTTTTTCCATTCTCTTGCTTACTCAACATCTCATGGTTCAGCCACAGACACGTACATTAAAGCTCTCGCTCTACAGTCCATATCAACATACAGTACATGCCACACAAAATAATTTACAATTGCAAAGAGATATGTGCTTTATATAACCCATAAAACTCCCAAAGTCAAACATAAGTGAAAATAAGCACTTGGGTTCCCAGGTAAATTGCGATGGAGATGTTGTGAAACTAGTGTCTCTGTACCTGTGAGTAAACACACTCCTCCTGAGGCTGCTGTGGAGCGATTGAGTGGTTTGGAGTGAACGTCACCTCGCCGTACTGGACCTCCTCTTCCTCCACCTTCCTCTTCTTCTTCTTTGTCTGCGGTCGGACCGCGGCGTATTCCTCTTCAGCAGCCGGGAGCGATTCTGTGGAGAGAAAAGAGAAACGATGACAAGACGAGACATTACTGGGCGTTTCTACATGAACCGAGGAGCTGTTACTGTTAGTCTACTGCAGAAATAGCAGCTTTACCACAAACTGCTGACTGACAAATGAAGCTTTTCAAACAATAAAGTAGCAAACAATAATGATGAAAAGATTCAATGCAGTGCAAGTTAAAAAGATCGGATCATTTTAACGACTCAGTAAAATTTGAGTCAAAATGTTATACATTTACACAATCTTTAATAATATTCTAAATTAGAAAATCATTATATTGCAGCAAAACATAAACACTAATATTAGTTCACTTCCCGAGTCTTTCGTTCATTTATAACATGACAGATGCAATGAACAAATGACCTGGACCACAAAACCAGTTATAAGGGTAATAAAAAAAGAAGAAGACATTTCTACATAATCTCAAAGCTGAATAAATAAGCGTTATTAGGATAGGACAATATTTGGCTGAGATACAACTATTTAAATATATAAATCTGGAATCTGAGGTTGCAAAAAATATATATATATTGAGAAAATTGCCTTTAAAGTTGTTCAAATTAAGTTCTTAGCAATGCATATTACTAATCAAAAATTAAGTTTTGATATATTTACAGTAGGAAATTTACAAAATATCTTCATGGAACATGATCTTTACTTAATATCTTAATGATTTTTGGCATAAAAGAAAAATTTACAATTTTGGCCCATACAATGTATTTTTGGCTATTGCTACAAATATACCTGTGTTACTAATGACTGCTTTTGTGCTCCAGGGTCACATATCATTCATTAACCGACCCAACAATATTAAACTACTAACCAGACTACATATTAATTAGCTTAGTTACTAAATAGAATGAGATTCATCTTCTAAACCACTAAACCTTTGTTTCTAATGCTGCAGTTTCCACAGAAGACATTATAAGAAGTCTTAGTTTACAACCGAAGACCAAACACTTTAACTACCATTTATGCGTTACAATCTTTGAAAACAACAGACTGATGGTTTTGAACATTCCTCTTCTCATAATTAATTTAATTACACATTTAACATTGGAAATTAAGATTAAATAGCAAAATGTAATAATTAAAGGCAGGTGATAGCAAGCTAGATTTGAATGCATAAGATCCCACCCTCCCTGCAAATCACTCTCCAAAGCCACGCCTCCTCCAGAACACATGACACAGAGCAGAAGCTAATCAGTGACATGATGAGAGACGAATGCAATTACCTCATGTCTCATTAACCACTGAGAAAACATTACAGTACAAAGCTCATAATATTACTATAATAAAGCATTCCATTCTCGCTCGGTCTGCAATAGCGTAATGAATGCATTGATGACATATGTCTGCAGGAACAGGGTGCATGGAGGTATGCAAATACATACATTAACGGGCAAGTAGGACAGCCTATCAGAGTCCACAGACCGAGGGATATGATTGGACGAACATTTCTTGGTCCTATGCTTTCCACAGATGATATAAATACATATAAATACTAGGGGTGCAATGGTTCTCGGTAAAAAATCTAACCGTGCAGTTCTCCACACATGGTTCGGCACGCACTAGGGCCGCGGTTCAACTTAAATCTGACAATTCATCTGTAATATGGTTTGTTAAATAACACAAGTCCGTATAATGCTTGTTTCTGTTGATGGATACGCATTCTGGCTTCCCAATACATTACAATGAGAATGAGAAAAAAAAAAAACTTTGACGAACCAGTCACTCTATGTACAATGCGAATGCTATATGCCGGAATAATGAATGAATGATGCATTTATATAGCGCTTTTATTGTGTACTGCTATACACCCAAAGCGCTGTACAATCATGTGGGGGGGGGGGGGGGTCTCTCCTCAAACCACCACCAGTGTGCAGCATCCACTTGGATGATGCGACGGCAGCCACAGCACAACGGCGCCAGTGCGCTCACCACACACCAGCTACAGGTGGAGAGGAGAGAGAGCCAATCAAGTGGATGGGGATTATTGGGAGGCCATGATTGACAAGGGCCAGTGGAGGGAATTTGGCCAGGACAAAATAACTGTCATTTATGCCATCCAGGGCCGTAGCTAGAGGATTGGGGGCCCCCTGAAAAAATATTGATGTGCCCCCCCCCCCCCACCCCACCCCCCCCACCCCACCCCACACCACCCCACACCACCCCACACACACACACACGTTGGTTTTTGTGGTTTATGGGGACTCTCCATAGGCGTAATGGTTTTTATACTGAACAAACTGTGTGTGTTATTGCCCTACACCTACCCTACACCTAAACTTAGCCCTCACAGGAGACTGTGTGCATTTTTAGATTTTCAAAAAAGCACCATTTAGTATGTTTTTTAAGCCTTTTGAATTACGGGGACATAGGCAGTGTCCTCATAAACCACCTTCATATTGTAATACCTCTGTCATACCCATGTCATTATACAAATTTGTGTCCTCATAAACCACATAAACCCGCACACACACACACACACACACACACACACATATCATATACTGTACAATATACAAACATGGAACCAAATTGCATGCTTTTTTGTGGTTTTCATAATATCTCAGTTATACAACTAATAAAATATTAGAATTATTCACAGAACATGGGCCTATATAGTATAATTCCTGGATTTTGTGGGGCCCCCTGGGCGGTGGGGGCCCCTAGAACTGTCCCCGCCTTTCACCCCACTAGCAACGGCCCTGATGCCATCATCAAGTGTTGATAGCGCAGGTGAGAACTGAACAGCACAAGTTGCTATCTTTGTTTAAACTGAACTCATTTAAGCCAGTTTAAATGTTAAAGAGCCAAGAAGACCCAAGCTTGCGCAGGCAGTGAGAAGATCTGTGTCAAATATCAAGCTCTCTTTGAACTATTGTGTTTGAATGGACAAATTCAGACAAAAATTATGTCAAAATGCCCGTCTTGTTGAGTATCCTAGCAGACATAGCCGGCTGAATATACAGTATCAGTGCATTCTCTTAAAGTGACAGCACTTTCTTAATGTTAATCAAACAGCAACAACACGGAAATCATCTTTAGTTTATACAGTAAAATATGCAATGTTATTTTACATTTGATTACTTTATTCAATTTCTGTACCTAAAAACTAATATTAGACCTACCTAAAAAACCCTGAAAAGCACTGTTTATCTTATTTGTATCTTTGCTCTATTGTATTTATTTGTGCTGTTGCTTGTAGTTAGATTATTTGTTATTATTTTCTTTATTTTTATTTGACAGTATAGTTTTTTCCCTTAACATAACACACACCAAACCGTCCCGAAACCGTGACTCTAAAAGCGTGATACAAACCAAACCGTGAGTAAGTTGAACCATTGCACTCCTAATAAAAATCCTTGTTCAAGCTCTTGTTCTGTCCAGACTTGACTATTGCAATGCTCTCTTGGCAGGTCTTCCAGCCAATTCCATAAAACTGCTACAATTAATCCAAAATGCTGTTGCAAGGTTAATCTTTAATGAGCCTAAAAGAACGCATGTCACACCTCTGTTTATCAATCTGCACTGGCTACCAATAGCTGCTCGCATAAAATTCAAGGCATTAATATTTGCCTACAAAACCACCTCTGGCTCTGCACCGCTTTACCTAAATTCAGTACTTCAGACTTATGTGCTTCTAGAAGCTTACGTTCTGCAAGTGAACGATGCATTGTTCATCCCAAAGAGACACAATATCACTTTCACAGACTTTTACATTAACTGTTCCCACCTGTTAGACTGACCTGCCCAACTCAATCCCAGCAGCTGAATCCTTAACCATCTTCAAGAAACGGCTAAAAACACATCTCTTCCATCTTTATTTGACCCTCGAACTCAGCGGTTTTCAACTCCAGTCCTCGCGCCCCCCCGCTCTGCACATTTTGTATGTTTCTCTCTTCACTTCAGACCTTTGTTCTATTCGACCGTAAGTGCCCTGCGAAGTGGACTTCACAGGATATTCCGCCATCATTCCAGTTCGAAGCGAGCGTATATGTTCCATCCAAAGGGCATTGAAGTGTGCGAGACGTGAATTTAAATTGGATTTATTTACAGAGGTATATTTTGTCACACTTCACTAGTAAGTTTCGTCTGTGTGTGATGACGCTGGCGTAGCGCAAATCTGTGAATAAATCAGTGAATAAATAAGTTCCGAAGTGAAGTAAACGTCAACGGATTTCTCATGCTTAGGGAGTAGGGAGCAATGAACACTGTGTAGGGAGCATGTCAATCGGAACACAGTTCATTCATGGAACTTTCTTCTAATGAGCTGATGATCTGAATCAGGTGTGTTTAAACAACAGAGACATGCAAAATGTGCAGAGCGGGGGGGCGCGAGGACTGGAGTTGAAAACCGCTGCTCTAACTCAAGCACTCTCTATTCTAATTCTATTTTATCTATCGTCTTCTTTTTATTTAAAAAAAAACACACTCACTTGAGCCTCTGTCAACTGCATATTTATTCTGTTACTGCTAGCTTTTCTTGAAAAACTAACACTAGCTTTCTTTTTTCTATTCTATCTACTTGTGTCTTAAAAAAACAAACTAAAATAAAACCTTGCTACGTGTACTGCAACCAAGACTTGTTATAGCACCTGCATGTTGTTGTTCTTTTGTTGGTTTTGATTGCTTCTGTTGCCCTCATTTGTAAGTTGCTTTGGACAAAAGCGTCTGCTAAATGACTAAATAAATAAAATAAATAAAAATAATAATATGTGATGTGAAGAGACTTTCAACCATTATAACCATAAATGTTTTTGAACCAAATCACCAACCCTGCCTTTAATACAATAATAGAATTTAACATTAAAATCAAAACTAAATAGTCAAATTTAATAATTAATATAATACAAATAAATCAAGCTGTAAGTCAGAATGGGTAATGAGTTGCAGATTTAGCCTAGCATTGAATGGTTGAGCTTGACTAGTCAACCCTGCAATTCAAGTTTTTCCATCATCCTGTAGAAAGACTTTACTGATGACACGCTCTTAAGTCACTTCTCCATTTGTGTAAAAGGGGAAAAACACAGTAAGAGGTTTGCATTGAACATGGGATGGGAACTGACTGATTCAGAGCAAAAGAGTCTGAAAGATTCGTTCACAGACCTGACGGCATGTTTTAGAGTTTGTAAACATTATTACCTACTCCATAAAGCAGCTTTCAAACTAAGTAAAGTGATTTTGCAACAGATGCAACAAAGAAAACTTGTTTCTACATCATCTTTTCTTTAGAGCAACAACAACAGAGCAATCTGAAATAAGGTAACTAGAAAGCTTTCATTTGCAGTTTATAATAGCGACCGTATGAGATTGAGTTTTAGGCATTAACATCACTAACTCAATGATTGAAGCTAATAAACCACAAGTTAATGGATTCTTGTGTTGTTTTACAGTATAAAGTAGATCTCTGAGCTTCATTGAGTTTCTTACCTGTTTTCTTCTTTTCACTCTTTCTCTCATGAGCGATATCCGTGTATATGAGCTCCGTATCTCCAGCAGCTGCTGATGGGAAAACACTCACATTAGCAGATCAAATACAATCTCATATTGCAGTCATTAAAGTATTGGCTTCAAAACTAGCTTCATAACAGATCATGCCTGTTAAATATTTTTCACATATCAGACTGTTTGCATGCAACACATTGAGAAAAAGGCAAAATGGACATAATACATAAAGTGGGGTCAGATATTAACCAATATTTGATTTATTGGATCTCATTCATGAAACAGTTGCAAATATATGAGTATATTCTGAGTAATTTGCATATAGAAAGTGCCTTCCCAAAAATTCACAAATGCTTCATTAAACCTCAGATTTCATACTTTAATGTGTATGTTAATGAATTCCAGTCATTCGTAAACAAGGCGTGCACATTTACAATTGGCAATTCATTTTCACATTTAACTGGTTTAACTAATTCATTTTGTAATTCTATATTATTAAATGCAGTGTCAAAAGAATGCTAAACATTTAAATGTTTCTGCAAGCTTCACAGTGTCACGATGCACACACGAGGGAGGAACAGGAACACGCAGACGAGGATATAAACTCAAATAATAATATTTAATAACGACAAGGCAGTACTCAGAGACAGGATACACCGGGAAGTAAAGAGTGGACCAGACCAAATCAAACTCAAAAGACAGGAACTAAATACACAGGGTAATTAACACATAATCACACAAACACAGCTGGAACATACTTAACTCATAATGACATGAAACAAGGACAGGAAACAAACCAAATATGGACACAAGAGGCAGGAACACATGACACACACGGCAGAACCCTGACACACACGTTAGAAGCTGGTGTAAATTTTTTCAAACCAACTAACAATGTGAAAATATGAACACGTTTGTGAATCACAACAGCTTTATGAATAATTTACATAAATTAATTATGCTCATGTTTCATGAATAAGGCCAAATGACTTTAACCTTCCTATTCATACCATGATCATACATGAGTACTAGCCAAAAATAAACGCTCAAAATCATTATCAAATCAAATAATTTGGTTAAAATTTAAGATTTTTCTGTCTACAGTATATATTCATGACGCTTGAGGAATAATATTGTTACAAAGGCTTTTCTGCCATTTTGGACCAATTTGCATTGTTTAACCACAGAAAGTTTGTCACATCTCCACCAAAACTGTCTCAGATCATCTTCATAAAATCTGTAATGTTTGTATTTTTGGTGTAATTGTCTTTCAAACTGTCTGTAAGGGATTGCAATGACCAAACAATTGCTATTCAGCACATACAGGTGCATCTCAATGAATTAGAATGTCGTGAAAAAGTTCATTTTTTCTTGTAAGTTATTTCAAAAAGTGAAACTTTCATATATTTTAGATTCATTGCATGTAAAGTAAAACATTTCAAAAGTTTTTTTGTTTTAATTTGGATGACTAGAGCTTACAGCTCATGAAAGTCAAAAATCAGTATCTCAAAATATTAGAATATTTACATTTGAGTTTCAATTAATGACCATCCATACAGTATAAATTCCGGGAATCTCTTTGAAACCACAATAATGGAGAAGACTGAACATTGCCGCCCTCCACAAAGAGGGTAAGTCACAGAAGGTCATTACTGAAAGGTGTGGCTGTTTACAGAGTGCTGTATCAAAGCATATTGAATGCAAAGTTGACTGGAAGGAAGAATTTGGGTAGGAAAAGGTGCACAAGCAACAGGGATGACTGCAAGCTTGAGAATACAGTCAAGCAAAGCTGATTCAAACACTTGGGAGAGCTTCACAAGGAGTGGACTGAAGCTGGAGTCAGTGCATCAAGAGTCACCACGCTCAGACGTCTTCAGGAAAAGGGCTACCAAGCCACTTCTGAACCAGAGACAACGTCAGAAGCATCTTACCTGGGCTGTGGAGAAAAAGAACTCAGTGGTCCAAAGTCCTCTTTTCAGATGAAAGTAAATTTTGCATTTCATTTGGAAACAAGGTCCCAGAGTCTGGAGGAAGAGTGGAGAGGCACAGAATCCATGTTGCTTGAGGTCCAGTGTGAAGTTTCCACAGTCAGTGATGATTTGGGCTGCCATGTCATCTGCTGGTGTTGGTCCACTGTGTTTTCTGAAGTCCACAGTCAACGCAGCCATCTACCAGGAAATTTTAGAGCACTTCATGCTTCCTTCTGCTGACAAGCTTTATGGAGATGCTGATTTCATTTTCCAGCAGGACTTGGCACATGCCCACACTGCCAAAGGTACCAAACGCTGGTTCAATGACCGTGGTGTTACTGTGCTTGATTGGCCAGCAAACTCGCCTGACCTGAACCTCATAGAGAATCTATGGGGTATTGTCAAGAGGAAGATGAGAGACACCAGACCCAACAATACAGATGCGCTGAAGGCCACTGTCAAAGAAACCTGGGCTTCCATACCACCTCAGCAGTGCCACAAACTGATCACCTCCATGCCACGCCGAATTGAGGCAGTAATTAAAGCAAAAGCAGCCCCTACCAAGTATTGAGTACATATACAGTAAATGAACATACTTTCCAGAAGGCCAACAATTCACAAAAAAAATTTTTTTATTGGTCTTATGAAGTATTATAATTTGTTGAGATAGTGAATTGGCGGGTTTTTGTTAAATGTGAGCCTAAATCATCACAATTAAAAGAACCAAAGACTTAAACTACTTCAGTCTGTGTGCATTGAATTTATTTAATGCACGCGTTTCACAATTTGAGTTGAATTACTGAAATAAATGAACTTTTCCACGACATTCTAATTTATTGAGATGTACCTGTATAACATATAATCTACAACTCTTCTCACATTTAAAGGAGTATTAACCCATGTGTTTAGCTCTGTGATTGACACTTCCATCAAATATTACTACATTTGAACCTTCATCAGTTAGTATACTGTATAAACTGACCTGATGTTGACTTGAGCTGCTTCTTCTTGTAAACGTAACATACAGTGATGAACAGCAGAATCAGGATCAGAGCAGCGCAGCCCAAAGCAATCGGATAGACTAAAAGTGAAGAAGAAAAACACAGGGTCAATCAAATGTTTCAAGAAGTTCATTCATATCAACTGCAACAAGAAGAACAACTACATGCAATTAATAATACAGTAAATTAGTTCAAATATAATTTTAGGTGTGGAGCCTGTATCACTGCCATCATTATTTTTGGGCTTATTTGTAATTCACAGTATTTGTTGTAGCTCAACACTCACACATCCATGGCAGTTCTCCAGAGCTCTGAGTGTGGGTTTGATTCGTACCAGCTGATGAGAAACTCGTACCATATTCTGGTGTCGGTGTGCTGCTGGTCATTGCAGAGGTCACACTAGAGGTCACAGCTGCAGTAGTTGGTCCTGTAATAAAACATCAGCACAGAATCATCTGCTTTCTCTCTGAACAGAAATTACTGCATTAATCATTTTGAAGAATTAACTGGCAAGTTGAGAGAATTTATTTGTGTGAATCTCATGAAACCTGTAAAGGACACATACAGGTCACATATCAGTTCAAAATCAAAAGCAAAACTGTAAGTAGTATGTAATATTTTGTATAATGTTTCATTGCATGTTTTTAGGGACATTAAACTGTATTTATCCGTCAAATCACATTTTTGATATATGAGAGAGAAAAACAAAAAACACAAAACAAAAAAGAAAACCTCAATTTTATATGATAATGCAAAAAAAACTTTAATAGTTATAATTAATATAATATGTATAAAATAATTATATTATGAAATTGAAAGTATACATACTGTATTGGCAGTACTTACTGTACATATTTAAATATAGAAAAAATTAAATGTATCATTTTTAGCTATAAAAATTATATTACTAAGGCTGCTGACTTGAATTTATTTGCAATGATGGGATGCCAGTGGAACAAATAACAAATGTTAAGTTTCTGGGTGTGAAACTTGACCATGTGCTGTCCTGGTCTGAACATATAGATTATAAAGTAAGCAGCACTATGGGAAAGGTATAGTGGTGGCCAGTTGTAAAAGATGTGGTGCAGTCCTTAGTTGTATTGCATCTTGAGTACTGCCCAATGGTATGGTCAAGTGCATCTGAGAAACACCTAAAAAACTATTGGGATGTTTCAGAACAGAGCACCCAGGCTAGTACTTCTCGATCCAATTCTGGCTAATGTTAGTGACATGCATAGAAAGTTATCATGGCTGTCGTGAAGGTTAAATTACATTTAAGACTGTTGTATATTTTCATATATCACACACCCGTTTTTTTCTTTGAAAAGCTTGTATGTGTGGGATTTAGGCATGATTATAAAACATGTCAAGTGAGCAACGCTCAATGCTCAAGCTTGTCCACAAAAAAAAAGATTGATGAAAAAGACTTGGAATATGGTTCCCATAAATATACAAAAGAGTAATTGCACATATGTTTTAAAGAAAATGAGAAGATATTGTTATAAATATGTAGACGGATGTTTTATGTGCTGCTACTGGTAAGATGTATAGTTTTGTGATTCAGTTAGTGTAATTGTATTTTTGTTCTTATTTTACTTATTTGTATGACGTTTTGTATGACCAGGAAGATTAGCAATCACTTTACTTTGTGGAAGCTCAAAATAAACAATAAACCACTGTCTGTCTCCAAACTATGCAGATTAAAACGATCATATTACATATTATAACAACCAAATAGCAATTATTGCTGTAAATAATTGCAATTAAAAACAACAACAACAAAATTCAATTGTAAACAACTACAGTTTGTAAAATAGTTCTCATTTTATTTATGCAATATAATATTTGATTTTGGGGTGAAATGTTTGTTTGCTGTTTATAATTTAGTGCCATGCCAGTAACTGCTGGGAAGCAAGTGATAAATAGAAAATGTAAATAGATAAATAAATAAATTATATATAAACAACAAATAAAAACAAAAAGGTTTTTAAAGTTTATTTTTCATTTAAAAAAATCTAAATCCAGCCTAAATCTGTTCTTACTTCATTCAAAATCCGTTATAAAGAGTCCCAGAGGAGTTAAAACCATCACAATCCATCAAAATAGGCTTCAGAGATACTGATAATTTGGGGGTAAAACATAACTTTGACGTGTTTTGACAGGTTTTGTGAGATTCTGCATCACTCTTGTTACTGTTGTTTAGCAAATGTGTGGACATTCATGTATTAAAATCTCACCAGCAGGACAGGGTTTGAGTCTAATGGTCTTCTGTGCATGACTGACGTGGTTCTTCATGCTGCAGCTGATGTTTCCATCAGTTCTCTCATCCAGATCAATGCTGCTGTTTCCATCCATCAGTGGATCTCCATTCAGAGTCCAGCTGTAGAGGAGCTGATCCCCCTCAGAGGAGCAGAACACCCTCATCACCCCACTGGAGGAGCAGATGATTGACACTTCCACTGAGCCAATAGGAGCTGGAGGGAGAGTCACATGACAGTCACATGACTCTCTATATATAACAAAATGTATATATGAAATAATAGCTGGACTGAATTGAACACACAGCATAGGTTAGTCATGTGACAACAATGTAGCAAATGACTGTTTGAAATGCTTTTACGTTATTTTTTTTAAGCAGTAGACAATATACAGTGAGCAACATGCTGGTATTTCAATCTGAAAATAGACTTAGCACATGAAAAGTGCAGATGAATTTGACTAAATTCTTCCAGATATTCAGTAATGAGCAGCAATAAAAACCTTCACAGAGACTCAACTGATTCATTTGCATGAGAGTGAGATCTTTGGAGAACATGAGATTGTAATGAGTCTGATGAGAGTTTCTGTACCTTCAACAATCACTTGAAGATCTCTAGATGTTTCTGTGCCCAAGGAGTTAAAGAGTGTTAATGTGTAATTCCCTGAATCTGATCTGATCACACGGTTTATTATCACAGTCCCATTAATGACTGTCACTTCAGATCTGTTATTATAAAGATCACATTCCCTCATCCTCATCCTGCCATTCTTTACTCTACAAACTGGATCATCTTTTGTGTTGTTTATTCTCTTTATGATCTTCAGGTCATATTTACTAGCATCCAGCATCAGCAGATTGAGTTTGTGTCCCAGAGCTGCGTAACAGAGATCAGACTGATCAAACCTGCAGAACCGATCCAGACCTGAAGAACAAAACACACACACACACACACACACACACACACACACAATGAAATTTACCAAAATCTACAGACATCATTAATTAAAACCAGACACAAATTACACAAACACTCACAGAATTAAAGTTTAACTGAAGAAACACATCGGACACTTTATCTGATGTGGCTTCATCTGAAGTATGGATACTGAACATGATTACCCAGCCTGGTCTCATGTTCATACGTAGGTATCAATACGTAACGTTAACAGTTACAAGCACAAAACGTACATTTATGTACGTATTTATTGATGCTAAAACGTACAATTTAGACGTATTTCAACGTTTAAAACGTACAAATCGATATGTATTTTTAGCTAAAAAACGTAAAAATATTTACGTATCTTTTATATCATTAAGATATTCATATCAATGCATTTTTATCATTTTATCAATAAGCAATTTAGACTTTTAGACCCCTTAACCTACCCCCAAACCTAAACCTACCCATTTTATAGCGAATATGCATTTTAATCATTTTATTAATAAGCAATTTCGATTTTAGACCCCTTAATCTACCCCCAAACCTAAACCTAAACCTACCCATTTTATAGCGAATATAAAACGCAACAGACCAAAGCATGCAGGAAAATAACAATTTTAGTAAGAATAATAGCATTAAAAATGTTTTTATAGTCACTAATCCCACTCCTACCTCTAAACCTAAACATAGCTATTTCTGTACAGTATAAGAAAAACATGACAGACAGATAAATGCAATTACAATCATTTATTTACTGCAAAAATTTCAAAAGCACTACCAAAAGTAATCCAAATGACGATGCGTTGCAGCCGCAGTCCTCTCTGGCGGAATACAGTAGGTTTGTGTGAGGTGCAGGGCAGAATTTATGTTATTAATCGCTGAAAATATTATCCAGATTATTTTCCTGATCCTCTCGCTCTCAGTGAACTCGTCTCCTGAAGGCGCGCGCATGCTTGCATCTTTCAAACACACACCTCACCAGAAACACGGCATGTCGCAATCTGTGACGAATGCAGGCGAGAGCCAATGAGCGTTCGATTATTCTGCCGTAAAACCTGTCGTTTGAAGCGGCAACATTTGAATTCGTAACGGACGCGTCAGTCAGCGCGGGCTGTTTACGGTCGCTGGACTCGCTGCTCGGGATGGAGATGAAGATCGCCGATTAAAGGCTTGGATTTGGGTCTGTTCCTCGCAGTCGTATGGATTCTGAAGATCTGGATTACAGCGCATGAATAAAATTGTTTCATTTCGTAATTATGTTGCGGTTTTGGTGTTTTATATAGTTCTATTGTCAGTCAGCATGTCCGAGAAAACGCTTTTTGTGGCCCATGGCAAACAAAGTAAACATTAACGTACGTGACATGTAAAGGTTAAACGATTGCAGAAATGTTATTTATTTTGAGGGTTTAAAGTGAAGTCTTGTTTAACATTATGTAGGCATATTCTTGGAAACGAGCTGGCAGAAATCACACAACAGAACGAAATGTTATCATTTCATATAAAGTAAACGGGTAAACAACTGAAAACAAGGTAATTGATATGACAACTAAAAACAACTAATAATAAAATTAATGTCGCAATTTCAATATTCATAAGGATTCATTTTTAGATGTAGTCAATACGTCAGTTTTCAACGTTTAAATGATGAAAATACGTCAGTATTGTACATTTTAGTGCCTGTAAAAACGTAAGTAAATGTACGTTTTATAGCACCACATTTTACGTAAAATACATACGAATTATCATGAGATCACGTCGCAGCACTGGATAGTTTGTTGTGTAATACAAAATAACTTAAAATAAAACATTTTATTTCAAAATGTCTAAGACTATTTATCACTGAAACATCGGCTAGTCTATATGCTCTCATTCATCTTAATGTTAATTTTATTCCAATTAAAATATCATGCTTTCACTGTCCACATTGCTCTTTTTCTAAACTGCACGTTAAAATATTATATTATATAGATATTCTGATACTATATAAAATATGTTAACATGCACAATACATTTTGTTCTGTACTTTATGCTCAATCCCTTTATACTGTGACATTATTAGTCTTTATTAATAATCTCTTGATCTTTCTGATATTATATTTAATGGAGACAGATCATTTGATGAATCCTGCTTTATATAAAAAAGTAAAATAAAAATAAATCTATACATTTACAAAACACTAAAACTTTTCAGCACAATGAACATGAAGAAAAACACTTCCCCTCATATTTTGCAATACTCTACTAATACAAACTGTTGAACATCAGAAAACTCTCTGACTAGATCACTGCAGACTCTTGATGTAATATTATATTTATATTTCAGAGATTGATCTGATTGATCAGCAACATAAGATGAGTTTGATGTGAAAGTGACTCACATGCAGCAGTTTGCAGCAGCAGCATCAGTCCAAAGATGAGCATCATTTCTCTAAAGTCCAGCAGAAGAGTGTGATGCTGCTTCAGATCGTCTGTGTTCAGGATCTCATCAAGACAAGCGTCTTCAGAGCGAGACTCACACTGGACTGACACATGAGAAACCTCTGACCGCTTCACTGAGGAAAGAGGAAGTTTCTTCATATGGGGGAAGACACATGCTGTTAGTCTGCATTACATCTAAAACAAGAGAAACCAAGAGAAAGAAGGAACAATTATCAGGCACGCTCTCTAAAAAGTGCAAATAAGCTTGTTTTAGAAGCAACAAGTGGGCATGATTTGTTTCCAAGTGAAGTAAAATGACTTGTTATGCAAATGACTTCACAGATTCTCCTGCAAATTAAATAAAACAGTATCTTTACTGTATTGATGAAATGCTCTAGACAGTTTTATTGAGTAAAGCAGAATCAGGTGTATATGCAGCTGTGTGTAATGTCTGTATCTCACTGAGTGTGTGCTGATGTTTGACTCGGATGCAGTCAGCTGATGTGTGAATGAAGAGAGGATTGTGATGTTCTGTTGACTGGAGCAGAGACTCATGGGACTCGTTGAGTTTGTATCTGCTCAGAGCGACACCTGCAGGAGGACACTACATCTACAGCTGAACTCCTTCACTGTCATCTGGGGCACATTCAAGCTCAAACTGGTGTGCAACGTTTTGTTACGGTTTCTGGGTTGAACGACATGTTTCCTGGAAACGGTGTGCAACGTGGTTTGAGATACGTTTTCTCTTGTTTGGTGGGTCACAAATATCAGCCCAATCAGCAGCAACATGTTATAAACCACGTGGTAATAAAGAGACAGCTGGCACAATGAGTCCAAGTGAAGTCGTTTACTATGTGTCCGCTGAAGCTCGGTATATACGCAAAAAATAGAGATATTAGAAGACATGTTTGTCGTGAGAGTTTTATAGAAACAATATCAACATGATGATGTAGTTGTTTATATTTTTAGCTTCATTGCAAGGCAAGTTTATTTATTTACCAAATTTCATGCACAATGGTAATTAAGTGCACTACATAAAAATGAGAAAGAAAATACAAGGTATTAAAAATAAAGAACTAGAAATAAAATAATTTAAATTAGAATTGATTACCAGGAGATAAAAAAGATACACATACTAAAGTGGGAATTGGTGAGTAAATGTAATTAACATCAAAATAAATTCACAAGAGCAAGTATATTGTTTGCACATGTTTATTTTCATTAAAGGCAAACTAACTGAAATAATAAGAGCACAAGTATAGATCTGAACTTCTTTAAGTCTGTCTAAATATCATGTAGTAATTGCAATGTCTTCCGATCCATATCCTTTCTTTAGGAAGGTGCCTAACCTGATTACTGATTAATGTAACATAAAAATACTACATATTTATATATTTTGCTGTTGTATTGAGGAGTGACACTTTCACAAACTTTTCTATGCTCCTCTGATTATATATGTCACGCTCTCGGAGGGGAGAGCCAGGAGCAAGGAGCGAGGAGACCAGGAGATTACAGCAAACATGGGTTTTAATGAAACACGGAAGACATATACTCAAGGCAGACATATATTCACCGACACAGGACACTGGAGACACTGGGCTTTTAAACAAGGAAATCAAACGAGGAGAACTGAAACAGGTGTGGAGCAATCAAAACACAGGTGGAGACTAATGACACAGGGCTGGGAACTGATAATACAAACGACAGGAAACACCAAATATGGGCACGAGAGGAGGGGAAACACGTGACATGGGGAACACAGGTCTGACAGTACTCCCCCCTTCCGAACGGTGCGTCCCGCACCGAAGACCATCCAACGGGGAGGGGGGGTGGGCGCTCTGGAGGCCTTAAGGGACATGGAGACAGGACAGGACAAGAGGCCTCCAGGGCGGCGCCCATTCTGGGAACCATGGCAGAGCGGGGAGGTCGGGAGGCCATGGCGGATCCGGGGACTCGGGAGGCCATGGCAGCTCAGGGAGCTCGGGAGGCCATGGCGGGTCAGGGGACTCGGGAGGCCATGGCGGGTCAGGGGACTCGGGAGGCCATGGCGGGTCCCATTCTGGGAACCATGGCAGAGCGGGGAGGTCGGGAGGCCATGGCGGATCCGGGGACTCGGGAGGCCATGGCAGGTCAGGGAGCTCGGGAGGCCATGGCGGGTCAGGGGACTCGGGAGGCCATGGCGGGTCAGGGGACTCGGGAGGCCAGGGCGGCGCCCATTCTGGGAACCATGGCAGAGCGGGGAGGTCGGGAGGCCATGGCGGATCCGGGGACTCGGGAGGCCATGGCGGGTCAGGGAGCTCGGGAGGCCATGGCGGGTCAGGGGACTCGGGAGGCCATGGCGGGTCAGGGGACTCGGGAGGCCATGGCGGGTCAGGGGACTCGGGAGGCCATGGCGGGTCAGGGGACTCGGGAGGCCATGGCGGAGCAGGGAGCTCTGTGGCCTTGGTCCTAGGCCCGACCACACAGCCTAGGGGTATATGGCCCCCCCCCAAAATTTTCTTGGGGAGGTTCCCCTCTAGGGGCCATTCGGGCGGAGTAGGCACTAGGGGGCGCACTGGAGGCGCGGGCACTAGGGGGCGCACTGGAGGCGCGGGCACTAGGGGGCGCACTGGAGGCGCGGGCACTAGGGGGCGCACTGGAGGAGCGGGCACTAGGGGGCGCACTGGAGGAGCGGGCACTAGGGGGCGCACTGGAGGAGCGGGCACTAGGGGGCGCTCGGCAGGCGCGGACACTTGAGGGCGCTCGGCAGGCGCGGGCACTTGAGGGCGCTCGCGAGGAGCGGGCTCTGGGGTGCGCTGGCGAGGAGCGGGCTCTGGGGTGCGCTGGCGAGGAGCGGGCTCTGGGGTGCGCTGGCGAGGAGCGGGCTCTGGGGTGCGCTGGCGAGGAGCGGGCTCTGGGGTGCGCTGGCGAGGAGCGGGCTCTGGGGTGCGCACTGGAGGGCACTTGCGAGGAGCAGGCACTGGAGGGCACTGGCGTGGAGCAGCCACTGGAGGGCACTGGCGTGGAGCAGCCACTGGAGGGCACTGGCGTGGAGCAGCCACTGGAGAGCACTGGCGTGGAGCAGCCACTGGAGGGCACTGGCGTGGAGCCGCCACTGGAGGGCACTGGCGTGGAGCCGCCACTGGAGGGCACTGGCGTGGAGCAGCCACTGGAGGGCACTGGCGTGGAGCAGCCACTGGAGGGCACTGGCGTGGAGCCGCCACTGGAGGGCACTGGCGTGGAGCCGCCACTGGAGGGCACTGGCGTGGAGCCGCCACTGGAGGGCACTGGCGTGGAGCCGCCACTGGAGGGCACTGGCGTGGAGCCGCCACTGGACGGCACTTGCAAGGAGCCGCCTCTTGGGGGCGCTCTTGAGAGCTGGACGAAACCAGCAGGGGCTCTGGAGAGCTGGACGGAACCAGCAGGGGCTCTGGAGAGCTGGACGGAACCAGCTGGGGCTCTGGAGAGCTGGACGGAACCAGCTGGGGCTCAGGAGAGCTGGACGGAACCAGCAGGGGCTCAGGAGAGAGCTGTCCAGGAGCGGGCAGTGGAGAGCTCTGGCGATTAAGGCCTATTGGGCTTGCCATATTCCCCGCCGGCCGGTAAGGGAGATCCGCGGGCCGCGTTGGCGGGCTTGGGGGAGCCGCGGACGACGGCAGGCTGGTTCTGGCTCGGGGCCGGACACTCTCCAGACACCGGAGGATCCCTTCCCTCCATTTTAGTCCGGTGGTGTCTGGGAGGTCCACGGGACGATGGGAATTGGCCCCGTGCCAGAACAGAGAGAGAATGGTGGCGTCATCTAATGCCGTCGCCGCGGCAAGCCTGCAGAACTCCCACGAATACTCGAGGAACGGGAGATCTCGGTGGGCAAGGGAGATGAAGCGGGCGGCGATTTCCATCGCCGCGGGAGGGAAAAAACACAGGAACAACAAAAAACTATTCAAAAACGGGAAAACAAAAACGAGGGAGGAGCAACGCCGCTTCTTCTGTTTGGGTCCGTGATTCTGTCACGCTCTCGGAGGGGAGAGCCAGGAGCAAGGAGCGAGGAGACCAGGAGATTACAGCAAACATGGGTTTTAATGAAACACGGAAGACATATACTCAAGGCAGACATATATTCACCGACACAGGACACTGGAGACACTGGGCTTTTAAACAAGGAAATCAAACGAGGAGAACTGAAACAGGTGGGGAGCAATCAAAACACAGGTGGAGACTAATGACACAGGGCTGGGAACTGATAATACAAACGACAGGAAACACCAAATATGGGCACGAGAGGAGGGGAAACACGTGACATGGGGAACACAGGTCTGACAATATAATGGCAAATATTACAATATCATAGCACAACAACAGTGAGCAGCAATAATGATAAGCCTAATACTCACAATAAAAATAATAAGCTCATATAGATCATAACTCGGAGGTCTCGGAGGTAAGAATTAGATTATCCTTCAGGTGAAATGTTTGTCTTTTCATCCTGAAATTCAGGCAAATGTTGGATCACAATAATTAGGAACCACAGCTTCCACAAACCCCTTATTCACTCGATTGGGTTGTTATCTTTTATTCTGGACGGCAGTGACTGTAACATCGAGCATATTTTGCAGTATTAAACACATATTTATACTGATTTCATCAGGCTCCTAAAGTTCTTCAAAAAGAACACAACGAATGATCTTCTCAGCTGCCATAGTTGCAACTCTTGCGTCATCAGAACAGAGCGTTCAACACATCACCGTTTCTGTTTTGCACCGCTTTGTTGAGGCTGAACGCAGCCCCGGGGTCCGTTCTTCGTACCTCGCTTAATACATCTGAGATGATTTGAAAGATGTCAGATTTTCTAATCCTGATAACTGATCGCTGGCTAATTTGGTTCTTCAAACGAATTTGCATATTAGATTAAAATATCTGGATTAAGTTGTCTAAGATTACAGCGTGTTCTCGTGTTCCCCCGTAAAGGGCAGATGTATCGATTCTCGAAACCAATGCAGTGATTGGCTGGCGGCAAGACATCAACGTAATGACATCATATCATTAAAAAAGACACCTCAAGAAAAACTTGACACATTTCTGGACCTTTATAAGGAAACAGCCAAGCAAACAAAACTAAATATATAGATATAAATAGATAAATGAGATGTGGACTGTTTTTAATTTATTTGTATTTTTTTACATGATTCCCAATTATTTATATTTATGACTAGTATTTGTACAGGCTTTACATTTTTATTTCAATGTTGTAATTAGCAATTCATTTAATTTTATCTTTGATGCAGATTTGTTACATGACAGCATTAATTACAGCTTCTTAGAGATCAAGTTATCAACTCCCATAATATCTGTCATCACTCAAATTAATGCACGACTCAGATTAACTGTACAGCATGTGTGTAAGACTCAAATACAATTATAAAGTAATTATTTCATCACTAATAAATATTTCAATGAGTAAAGCTGGCTGTGTCTATAGTATTATAGACTACACAACACTGTCATATTATTTTCAAATTAATTTTCAAATTATTATTATTTTAAATGATTGTCCCTGGATCAGGGTATTCTTGTAATAAAGTAGCAGTGACTGGAACCTATTTTAAGTATCAATTCTGCTTAAAAAGATGCGATCTAATCCTGTTTACATGAAATAAACTGCTCCCGAGCAGGTTTAATCTTACGGACCTGTTGCTATGACAGCAACTCCAGGATGAGCTTCGAGGAACCAAATGATCCAAGATCAAGAGAAATCATCAACCAACAAATTCAGCTAACTGAGTTAGCGACGTACGAAGAACGGACCCCGGATCTCATTTCATTCAGAACAACATGGATTAAAATGAGTTTAATCTGATTTATCTGAACTTAACTTCTCATTAAAGCTACATTACATATGCTTTTAGTTAAAATTAATGAATTGCTCATTAATAATCAACAAAACATTAACAGATTATTCATTAATTCTTTAAATGATTACATTAAAACTTTATGTTCATGCTCTTTCTTTAGTTATGTTTATTTATTTTCTTGATTTAGGAAATACAATATTTACCTCATTTACCTCAAAAACAGTGACTGTCGTCAAACTATTCCACACGTGACGCAATTTGTAACAGATCAAATCTAAATGCAAATTAACTTTTAAAATGTAATCAAAACAGGAATAATATAATCCTATACTGTAATGACAGACTTTTAGCCCCGGGTTTCACAGACAAGGCTTAAGCCTAGTCCCAGAATAAAATGTAAATCTGAGCTGTTTCAACTGAAAGAAACTTGCACTAACTGATCTTAAAATATATCAGTGCCTTTCTTTTGTCTCAAGATGCACACCAGTGATGTTTTTTCTAAGGCACGTTTGTAAAAATTACTTAAATGTCCTAACTGAACTATGGCCTAATCCTGGTCTAAACCCTGTCTGTGAAACCAGACCATAGTATGCTATCAAAGATAAGATGCACTTTCTTTGTTATGAGCAACAAAATGAGTTACAGGAGGAAACGAGTTACAGCTGAAAATATTTGCTAAAAATCATTTGAGTTCTGTCTGGATTTATTGTTTTTATATGTGGTTTAAATTTATTGATTTGTACTTTCTGTTAAATACAATGTTAATCGAGTGTGTTAAAAAAAGAAAATTGTACGAGCTTGCAATTTTTGACTGCAAATACTGTTTCATTTCAAAGTGTTTTATTTTCTTTTAAGTCAAAAAACAAATTCAGCATTGACCCCATGTCTAAAGAATGGAATGTTTAGCAATGTTCTATAATGATGCAAATATCTTGTGAAGAAAAATGCAGGAATGTGGTTAAATATGTTAAGAGTCAACTGCAACTTCACGCAAAATCAAACCACAGACAGCAAAACAGCAGAAACTACAAAACTGAGAAACAGATCAAGAGCTTCAAACAGATAAAACATCTAAACAGATACTGTACATCAGGGTTCCTCATTTAGTTTTCGCTGAGGGCCGAATTCTGCCAACAATACCAAGCCAAGGGCCACTGACCTATATATATATATCACAAGATGGTCACAAGATAAATATTCAGATTTTTTCCCCCAGCAGTCTGTTTTATTCTAACAATTAGGAACATTTCTACATTTAGATACAGAAGAACTTTGCCTATTGAATATTAAAAACAAATAAACAAACGAAAAATCTGGATTTCCATGTCTGCCGTGCAAATCAACTGTTCCTGCTCATCTCCAGACTGGATCTCTTCTCTCCACTTCCCTAATTGCAGATTTAATTATTAGATCTGTCAGCATTAATATTTTTGTACATAGATTTTTGTGGGGGGATCAAAGTGTAACACCGTGTGTCCCAACCAGACGCAACGCAATAAAAAGTATCTTTTGCATGTAATTGTTGTCCTAACCACAAAGCGACTCGGAAATCTATTTTAGAAATTGTTTTTATTTTCTGCGACGTCGCAGCAGGAACAACATACAAAATATGACAGATAATTTTATACTATGCTATCTTCAGTCGACAGCTGAAAGCTGAATTAATGTGAGAATCTGTGAGATTATGAAGTTATTTCTCATAGATGTGATGATCTGCTGCTGCTCTCATGAATCTTCTGCTGTGTGTTCATGTTCTTCTCTAAATCTTCTCATCCTCACTTTCTGATCTTCCTGTTTCTTTCCTAAAAACATCACAACATCATCATCTTCACACTCTTAATAACTGCATGTCAAATGGTGATGATAGATGTGTCACGAATCCTGGCCATGAACTTTGCTTCATTCACCACCAGAGGTCACTCTCCCATCACATGGACTTTCACACAGTTACAGATCACTCATAGACTACATCTCCCATCATTCACTGCACCCACACAGCTGTTCACAATCATCACGCTTACACCTGCAAACAATCTCACTTCACCATCACCCAATTACACACACTACATAACCCTTGACTTTCTCTCACACCCTGCCGAGTATTGTTAGCCTAGCTGCATACAAAGCGTTCCTAGTATTCATAGTTAGATTCCCCGTGTTCTGATTCCTGCCCGTGCTCCTGGATTATTCTCTCTGCCTAGTCCTCTGGATATTGTACGCTGATCGTCGACCCACGCTTGCTCTACGGACTGCTCTGTGTTTTGCCCCTGCCATACCTGTTTACTGATTACTGACCCTGCCTGAATATGACCATGTTTGATAATAAAGCTTTGCGAATGGATCCTCTCGTCTCACGTCTCGTCAACCCCGTAACAAGATGTCTCTCACCTGACGTGTGTCTCATGTAGATGTGAAAAGCTCCTAACAGACCCAACAGAACCATCAGCTGGAGACTCCAGACCAGAACAAACACCACAGACACTGAACAACACAAACACAATCAATCAATCAATGAACAACAATTAGACAGAAAACAACACCTTCATGTTTTAAGCAGTGACACTTTCTGGGGTCTGTTCTTCGTATGACACTAACTCATTTAGCTGGATTTGATGGTTGATGATTTGGATTGGTTGGTTCTTTGAAGCTCATCCCAGAGTTGCTGTCATAGAAACAGGTCCGTAAGCTTAAACCTGCTCTGGAGCAGCTTATTTCATGTGAACAGGATTAGATCGCATCTTTTTAAGCAGAATTGATACTTAAAATCTGTCCCAGTCACTGCTACTTTATTAGAAGAATACCCTGATCCAGGGACAGTCGTTTAAAATAACAATAATTTAATCATTAATTGAAAAATAATATAATAATGTTTTGTAGTCTATAATACTATAGACATAGCCAGTTTGACAGCGAAATATTTATTCATGATAAAATAATAACTTTCTAATTGTATTAGAGTCTTACACTCATGCTGTACAGTTAATCTGAGCCGTGCATTAATTTGAGTGATGACAGATATTATGGGAGAGGTTTGATGGAGCGCAGGAGATGCAGATAACTTCATCTCGACTCTTGAGGAACTTTATTTAATGCTGTCATGTAACAAATCTGTTTCAAATATAAAATTAAATGAATTGATAATTACTACATTGAAATAAAAATGTAAAGCCTGTACAAATACTAGAAATCATGAATATAAATAATTGGGAATCATGTAAAAAAAAAATTAAATAAAATAAAAACAGTGCACATTTCATTCATCTATTATACCATGTATGTAGTTTTGTTCGCTTGACTGTTTCCTTATAAAAGTCCAGAAATTTGTTACGTTTTTCGTCAGGTGTCTTTTTTAATTATATGATGTCATTATGTTGCATTGCTGATCGTGGTTTCCAGTATCGATACATCTGCCCTTTTCAGGGAACACAAGAACGCGCAGTAATCAACTTAATACAGATATTTTAATCAAATCCGCACATTTGTTTGCAGAACCAAGTTAGCCAGAGATCAGTTATCACAATTAGAAGATCTGACATCTTTCAATTCATCTCAGATGTATTAAGCGAGGTATGAAGAACAGGCCCCTGATGTCTGTGCGCTACTGATCGCTGATATCAACACAGTTCACTGCTAAGATCAAGCTGAAACAAACTAATGACACTTCTCAAGTATTAAGATACTTAACTGTTCTTCATCATTGGTGTTGCTGTGGTTTTTATATATACAGTATCTGGACATTCATGTATTAAATTCTCACCAGCAGGACAGGGTTTGAGTCTAATGGTCTTCTGTGTGTGACTGACGTGGTTCTTCACGCTGCAGCTGATGTTTCCATCAGTTCTCTCATCCAGATCAATGCTGCTGTTTCCATCCATCAGTGGATCTCCATTCAGAGTCCAGCTGTAGAGGAGCTGATCCCCCTCAGAGGAGCAGAACACCCTCATCACCCCACTGGAGGAGCAGATGATTGACACTTCCACTGAGCCAATAGGAGCTGGAGGGAGGGACACATCACAGTCACATGACAAACACAGGAGAATCTTGTTACTATTACTGGAGTATGTAGTGTGTTTACTGTGTGCTGCAGGAATAAAAACCTTCACAGAGACTCAACTGATTCATTTGCATGAGAGTGAGATCTTTGGAGGACATGAGATTGTAATGAGTCTGATGAGAGAGTTTCTGTACCTTCAACAATCACTTGAAGATCTCTAGATGTCTCTGTACCCAATAAGTGATCAGTGAGAGTTAATATAGTCAGTCGTGAACTAAAGTGGTCCTGTCTAAAGCATGAAACGGAGTCCCACTCCAGCCCTGGTGTCTGGTATCCAAAACCCTTATCAACTGCCTTCTATCAGTCAATAGACTGACAGAGGAATGAAAGTGTATAAAGGAAGAGACAACATGATGGTGAAAATAAGCAGCTTTTTTAAATATTCTTAGTTGTGTCTGTTTTTATTGCTTTGTAACAGAATTCATACAAGCACAAATTCAACAAAAGGTATGATACAGAAAATGAATGCAGTGGAAATTGCCGCTTTACAAGCACTACAAGAGCAAGCAAAAAGTAAAATAATGAGCATTAAAATTGAATAAATGGTTTTATGATGCATAATAAATGATTGATTAAATGGAACTATTAAATGATTATAAATTAACAAATGAATAACAAAACAGAAAGAAATATTATGTATTACCCACATACCATTATAAAGAAAATGTTCACTGTAAAAAATGAAAGTGAAAAGCTGTGAAAATGCTACAGTAAAAACCTGTTAAATGGTTAACGGTAAGTTCCCCTACTATATACGCTGAAAAACTGTAGTAGACATTTCAGACAATTTTACGGTAAAATACCGTTTTTGGAAGTAAAAAAGAATGTAAAATTTACAGCAGAGCCGATCCTCCCTATACACAAAATTCACAAGCTGCGTAGGGCCCCTGAAAAACCAGGGGGGCCCCTTGCTCTCAAAGATGATTTCATCTTAGTTTAATTTTTGAATTTGGCCAGCGGTTATGAAAATATGAATGATCATTTCTTTTTATGTAGAAAGGCGCTGTTGGCCTTTCTACATAAAAATCAGTCAAATCATGTGACATGAATGTCATACAGTCTCTTGCTCGAGACTAAAAAAACGAGTTGAAAGCGTACTAAGAGACACTTGTTCTCAAGCGCTTTCCGTGAGCATGATTTGAGACGGAGTGAAACACGGAGCCCCCCGGTGACACAGTTTTTTCATATTCATGAGTGTCACCATGATGGTGTTTACTGTTTGTGTGAATGTCATTGCGCACCTTCTATATATAGATTGGCCTTGAGGAAAAGCTGCTTGTGTTGAGCTTTATTTGTTATAAAGACAACAAAACGTTATGCATAAGAAGCATATTTGGAAATAAAGATTATGAAGATTAAACCAGGGAAATGTAATCAAGTTGTTATCTAAAAATCTCAGTGTAACTACTACCCATAAACATAATGAGTACAAACAAAAATGTTAAAATATTCATAGTTTCCCAAAGGATAAGAATTTACACATTGGTGTTAGGAGGTTGAAGCAGGGAATTCTGCTCTTGGGTAACTGAACCTGGGTGGAAAACAGAGACAGCAATACATCAGCTTATCTCAAGAAAACACACACATACACATACTATGTGAGTATATATTGTGAGAGGAACTTACCATTGTTGGACTTGGACTTGCTGCATATCCAACATGCCAATGCACACACTATAACAATCACCAGAATAACAAGCAGTCCATAGCCAACGGTTTTCCAGTCAGGCCAGTTGTGTGTGGCAGAATCTGCAAGCACACAATTAAGAAGAAAGTGTTTTCTTTTTATTCTGCTGAGTTTAGTACACATCCTAAATGACATGAAGAAATTGCTGCTAAAATGCAACCCCCGAATCTGTACAATTATTCTGTGGATACTGCAACAGTCAGGGAGACATGTGTTATGTTCAAATGTGGTCAGAAGTGTAATGTGAACAAGAATGACAGATTTTGCTATCTTTTGTTATTCCTGTTGCAGTAGATGACTTACATTCAAATTTTGGTTATATTGTCATCAGAGAGTTACAGTCAATGACAGATTTTCTCTCATTACTTAATTTCATGTCACTGTTGTAGATTCTACCCAGAACAGGATGGAAAGTAAGAAAGAATAATATTCAATATAAGAAACAATTAAACTAACCAGTATTCAATTTGAGATCAGCTTTATCCCTAGTTATCCAATCACCGTAAGGTGTCTTCACCTCACAGTAATACTGGTTCCATTTCCAATCATCTGCAGTTAGGCTGCTGCTCATTTGGAAGGTTCCGTCTTCATTTAGCAGTAGTTTTCCAAGTTCCACGTTATTATTGTGGTCACGTCCATTTCTTATCCAGGTAATTGTCAGATTTGCTGGGAAGAAACCTGTGGCTTGACACACCACTGGAGAGGAGGGGTCTTTCTGGACTAGAAATACTTTAGGTCGAACTACAGAGAATGAAAAGGACAGAGTACAACAAGAAAAAACAAGACAGAGTAATCTAAACATTTTAAAAGTTGAATTGGCATGTATCACAAATGCTGTCAGCTGCCTTTAAAATAAATCTTAATGTTGAAATGTCCACAATACATTACCTATTCTCTCAACATTTCCAAAGGTCAAGAACTTCTTCAGCCATGAAACGCAATCCTTTTTTCTTCCTTCAAGAAAGCTTTCTGCAATGCTTTCATTCCACTTGTCCCTTGCTTGCTTTGAAACTATGTATTTATTCTCTTCCAGTGTAATGATATCCTCTCCATTATATCCAAATGCATCAAACTTATTAGAATATATGGTTTCATTATCCCAGGTACAACCATATCTCCTCTGATAAATGTATGCACCTGACAGAAAGAAAGGATTCAGCATTTCTCTATAAAGTTTTGTTATATGTTCCCACTGGCATTACTATTTTACATTTATTTTGTGCTTTGTGTGCAGTAAACTATGACAAACCTCCAGTTTGGCTGAAAAGATTCTTAACGGAGTCAGTATACTTTGTGAAGAGCATGCATGATTGTTTATTTCTTGCAGCAACTGCATGCACAAAGTCTTCAAATTCAGTTTTGTGCAGCCAGTCTTGTTTGGGAATCAGCTTCTGAATGTTACAGTCATAGTAACAAACCTCCTGATCATCCACTTCTGTTACAGCAGTAAACTCAACCCCTGAAATACCCTGTACTTTAGTGTAGGTGATGATGTAGGAATGAAGCACTGAAAAAGATTTTTTAAAAACACACATATAGCTGGTCATTTTTAGCTTACACAATTCAAATAGCTTTTGTATCATGCAAACATTATGCAAAGCCACAAAGCATTGCTACTGACTTCAACTCTGTTTAAAGGAATGAGCTGACAAAACATTTGATATATTTAGGTTTATTTCAATTTGTATATGTTTTACCTGTTTTATCACAATATTGTCTTACAGAGGAAAAAAGAAGAAAAATATTGCTGTATCTTTATGGATGCATAGTTCACACTGACTAAAAAGTAAAAACAATTTTCCTTAATATCTAAATTGAAATCAGGAGAATGAAGAGATTTTCATATTGAAGTGACTTCATTGCATAAACTATACAGTGCAATATAGATTGTTTAATCAGTTCAAACTTGTGCTGACTAGGCATGAAGAACATAGCAGACGTATAAATATATATCCTAATTGTTCAATGTTATGACATTTGAATATCCTTGTTTATACACTGAGCATGTGCACACTCAAGCCAGGTTCTTCCTCAGTGATTGTCATAACAGGAATGTGATTTAACTTGTTAACCCATGCAGTAGATACAAAGTACAATAAGACAAATATAGATTTCCATCACGAAATATAGATGGATTGAATTCAATTCTTTATTACTTTTAAGTAATTGTATATTTTCCCCAAAATAACATTACAGTATAATATAAATACTATTCAGCAATGTGCTTGTTCATAATAAATGCAAAAAGAACTAGCTCAGTGAAAAATGTTATCAGATCCAGAACAACTGAGTTTTAGATTATGGACTTGGTTTACAGTTTGGGACTAATTTTGCTTTCATAATACTAATAATATAGTAATAATTATAATAAGTGATCCATTACAAAATTATGTTATAAAAGAATACATAAGATTAAGAACATTTCTTTACGGGTATGGTTTCGTTATTATTAGTCTATAACTTAATCTTATAACTTTAAACAGTAACATCTTAAAATCAAAAAAAGATCATCGCCAAATGCCAACTAGTTTGTGATTAAATGATACAAGGATATTAGACGAAAAAAGCTATACAATTCATAATTAATCTAAATTACATCAATAGCTTAATAAATACCCATATGTGAGAAAGGACATTGTTTAAAAGGCAACAGAAGTACATGCTTTGCCTATACCAAAAATGTACATTGTGTTATGATTACCAAAGCCACCTATAAATGAATCCTATCTGCCAGTAATTATTCATACCTGCATCAGCGAAGAGAGGAAAGAAGCAAAGAGCAAGGGGCAATAAAATGCCCATGCTGAGAGAACTAGTTGCTTTATTAAATTAACCTGGACCAAATAACCTGGACCATCAACTATACTCCGCCAAGTACAGGGACTTTCACCTGTAAATCGGTAAATTACCTGTAAGTGAAAGGTAGATGAACCAATCAGTGTTTAATAAAACAGTTGCCTCACTAAATACTAGGCAGAAGACCGATCTGCATCTTGAAAACAGAAACTGAAAGTTAAACACAGGGTTTGTTTTCCTGAATGTCTTTAAAGGCATACACTGGTGAAAAAAAAACAAAACAAAAACAAAACTTTATTGTATTTCAAATATATTTCTAAAGAATTGTAATATTTTGAAATATATAAAAAGTAAAGTATAGATAACACTTTCTATGAAGCCCTTATTTATAACACATTATAAGGGTATTCTTAAGGCACTATAATGAATGCATAATGCATTATAAAAAACCTTATAATGTGTTATAAAATCTCATGAATAATCATAACAACAATTATAATACATTATAGTACTTACGTATTTGTGGTTATAACTTTTAAGAGTATGATTAGGCTATTTATAACACACAATGAACACCATATTAAATCTACTTCTTTTATAATGGGCTATATCATAGCTTGACATTGTTTATTTAAGATCTGCACAATTACTACATCTCTTGAGTGCAATGTTTATATATATATAACTAACTGTATTAGTAGATTTAGGCAGGGCCGGACTATCCAATGGGCATTATGGGCCCATTCTCACTTGGGGCCCAAGCGAGGGGAAGAAAAATAAGGAGTGTCTTTATGTTAAGTACAAATAGCGCGTACAATAACTGCACATACCAGTGCCTGGTTGATACTCAAGAATAAAACTCATTTGCGCGTATGTCCTCAGTGTAGGCAGTAGAGCAACAGACTGAGAGAATCTTATGATGTGATCGACGCTGGTTCGAATCCGCATTTTGCAGAGCTGTGTACAATCACTTTCACTCTATGGGCCTCATTCATGAAACATGAGCAGAACAAACTTTTCTGTAAATCGTTCATAAAGCCGTTCTGACGTAGACTCAACTTTGGAATTCATGATGTTCTATTTTCAAAATGTTAGTTGGTACAAAAGAAATGTACTCCTTGTGTAAATATGGGCGTAAACATTCTGTGTTCTTTTTGGCAAACTGATGGCACTGCGTTTTGTTATTAATATTATAAGTTATTATTATTAATATACTGCCGTGGATATTCTAGGGATGGGCAACTGGCGGCCAATTGACTTCTAGTACGGCCCGCTGGATTATATTAGACTCGGATGATCAATTTTAAAACATTTGAAAAGTAAAGATTGCTTTGACTTTAAGATGTTAATACTATCTCCAACCAGGAGAGGTCGCTAGTTTCGTAGTAGGACAGGCACCTTAACGTAAACATTCACTAACATTAGCAAATAATAAATAAAAAAAACTGACCTTAAAAACAGTATTTTCCAGTCAAGATGGTAAACAGATTATCTTTTTACCAAGTTCAAGGGGATACATATATGTTTGTATCGTTTGAAAATCTGTATTTTTATTTAAAGCGCCATCACACCACTGCTCACAAACAACGGGGACCAGATTTGCTATTGCCTCAGATTTCAAAGGTAAAATTCATAGTAAACAAAACCTTTTTTTGGCAAATGCATGACAGAAACGTTTGCATTGGATCTTTAAAAAGTCCTCATTAATTGTTTAAATTTAAGGCCATGAAAGGTCTTAAATGGTACAAAAAGTCTTAATTATAAGAGGTCCTAAATTTGGGAACGGAAAGACAAGAATAGATCAATATGATGATTAAACTTAAAAATTCTACGATTTCACTGAATATGAGTGCTGCACGTTTCAAAGACAGGCGCTGCTGCTTGTGTTCTGCGTACCGGGAAACAAGAAGCTAATGCATTATACAAATCTAAACAAATAATAGGCCCTACATATGATGATATTTAATATTATAATTGATTAATAATAATCGTTTAAATTAAAATAATAATTGATACTTTTTTGACTCTTTCTTAAAAATTGTTTAAAGTCTGAAATGTAAAGTGCGGATACCCAGTTATATTATGGTACCTTGGAAGTTTTTTTTGAATAAGCCCTTTTTTAACTGTCCTCTAATAAAAAATAGGACCCCTGTACATTTGTTTGTTGCAAATTTACAGACAATGCTATTTAGATGTTCACATTGGCTTGTCGGGGTAATATTGCTGTCATTTGACAACGTTTCCCTTCTGAACTAGAATAACTGCACAACTTTTATAGTTAATAAAATCTTTAAAAACAAATGACATTAATTATACTTTAATTTCCTTCAATGAAAAGGAAAGTGAGTAAGACGGTGTAAAAGGTGTGTGAACATGGATGAGTAATCTGGCCCCTTGGTATAAATGAGAAAAATGCTGGTCCTCGTGACCATCAAAACTGCCCATCCCTGCTATAACCTGTCAGTGTAAATTCTGTATAAGATAGACGTGTTTCCAATAAATAGTACACTATATTTTAAAACCTCGATTGTGCACGTGTGTGTGTGTGTGTATGTGTGTGTGTGTGTGTGTGTGTGTGTGTGTGTGTGTGTGTGGGGGGGGGGGGGGGGGGTGGCCTCTGAATTCTTAATCCGGGCCTGGTAACATCCAGCGTATTTTGCAGTATTAAACACATATTTATACCGATTTCAGTAGGCTCCAAAAATATCTTCAAAAAGAACACAAAGAATGATCTTCTCAGCTGCCATAGTTGCAACACTTGCGTCATCATAACAGAGTGTTCAACACACCACCGTTTCTGTTTAATAAACGTTTTGAAAGTTTTGTTGAGGCTGAACGCAGCCCTGATCTCTTTTCATTCAGAACAACATGGATTAAAATGAGTTTAGTCTGATTTATCTGAATTTAAAGCTATATTACAGATGTTTTTAGTTCAAATTAATGAATTGCTCATTAATAATCAACAAAACAACGGATTATTCATTAATTCATTAAATGAGCAAGTACATTAAAAGGTCATGTTTGTGCTTGATGTATTGTATTTTTATACTTATTTTCTTGATTCGCTATGCATGCAAATAATCTATATTTTCAGATGTCGGGTCGGATTTTGCAGGAAATACAATATTTACCTCATTTACCTCAAGAACAGTGACTGTCGTCAAACTATTCCACACGTGATGTTATGTTTTAACCACATAGTTTTGTAACAGAGATCAAATCTAACTGCAAATAAACTTTGTTAAAACTCAAAACATTAATAATATAATTCTATACTGTATGGACTTAAAGTTTGCTATCTAGACAAAACACACTTTGTTATGAGTGACATCTGCAGGAGGAAACTAGAGTTACAGCTGAAACTATTTAATAAAAATAATTAGTTTATAATGATTGTATAACATAATATAACATAACTGTGTAATAAACATATTGGCTTGAAATGAATGGGGCTATCAAATGTGTGTAAATCAAGTCTTTGCTCATAATAGGCAGGAGGGTCAATATTATTAGTCTAAAACTGGACAGGGTTGAACACAATTATTTGTGTTTTAGTGTGTTTTAGCATCTTTTGGGTTTAGTTCTGATTTTATATCTATGATTAAAGTTATGTATTGTGACGTTGAGAGTATATTGAAGATAAATGGTGACTTATGCTCTCCTTTTAAGGTTTTAAGAGGGGTCAGACAAGGTTGTGCTCTTTCTGGCATGCTGTACACCTTGACTATAGAACCTCTTTTAAATAAGTTAAGAGCTGACGTGTGGATTACAGATTTTAAATTGTACTGAAGCTGTTAAATGATCAGTTTATGCTGATGATGTGGTGGTGTTAATTAGTAATCAAAATAATGTGAACGTGATGTTACAAACATTGGAAGATTTTAGAAATGTCTCCTCTGCAAAAGTGAACTGGCAAGAAAGTGAAGCCGTAATTGTTAGGAGTTGATTACACGGTGAACACTTTGTACCAGTTGCTCTGAAACAGACCAGGGATAGTTTTAAATACTTGGGTGTCTTTTTAGGAAATGAGAATGCTGTTAAGAAAAATTTTGAAGGTGCTTTTGAAAAGGTGAAAGGGCGCCTTGATAAGTGGATTTATTTAGTTCCAAAGATGTCATATAAAGGACGACTTGTGGTTATAAATAATTTAGTCGCCTTTTCTCTCAGTCATCGTTTAAGTTGCATTGATCCCCCGCAGATCTTTTATCAAAGATTCGGTCATGTTTAGTGGATTTCTTTTGGGACAAGCTGCACTGGGCACTAAAAAGTATACTGTACCTTCCTAAAGAAGAAGGAGGGTTTGGACTTGTGCATTTACAAAGTACACTTAGAATTCAGTTCATACAAATACGTGTCTCTACATACATTTCTGCAAAATTGAAAAAACGTACCTATATGTACGATTCACTGCAGTTTCCAGTTGAAATCAACACTAGAGGCAGTAAAACTCTGACAACTTTTATTCATTTTCACACGAAGTATGACTTACAGGAACAGTTTTGATTATCTTCTCACAGTTACTTGCAGAATGGTATGTTATGACTTCTAAACAATTTTAACATCCTGCACGATTTGAAAACTGATACTTTTGAACGTTATTGGCACATATACAGCTTCATATGTATGAGTTTACTAACTCAGTAAGTTTACTCGGTAGCTCACGCGATACAGCGTTGCATTTCGGTGATGAAGAGCTCCGGTACGAATCCCGTCAAAAACTACAGTTCAACAAAACATCTCAAATCTGCATAAGGAAGTTAAAATAGCAGGGCTTCATCAGCAAATACGTTTTTATATTACTTTTGCATTTGTTAACACTTTCGGGTAGGTTTAGGTTTGGGTTTGGTGTAGGGGATACTTCCAACTTCATAGAGCTTAATCTTTAGCGACACTCACCGGATATTTGAATTATGAATGGCAGCAAAACGTACCTCAAGCAGCATAATAAAAACACTGCAATACGTGCCTGTACCAACGTAATAAAAACATGTCACAGTCACGTATTAAACGTGTTTTAGCGCCACTCTCTGGACATTTCACTTTGAAACTGCCGCGAAACGTGCTGCAAGGTACATAATTACGGTGTTGCAGAAATGTATGTAGAGACACGTATTTCCAATGAGCCTGGGTTGACATTTACATTTAGTTATTTAGCAGACAAACTCAAACTGGAAGAAGGTAGTCTTCTCTATACTGAGAGGGTTTGAAGGCTTGAGATTGGACAGAGCCATACTTTGGCAAGATCCTCAGAAGCTGAAACTTTCTAAGTTTCCTGTTTTTTATCTAAATCTTTTTAAAGCGTGGGCCTTGTTCAAGATTCCAGAGGAGAGGACTGTGAACTCTTTATACTGGCTGTTGCACGAGCCGGTAATCTTCGGCTCATGTTTGGTCTTGTCCAGTGAACTGAGTTACTCTGTGACAGAAGAGAGTCTTCTCAACTATGGACTTTTAACTATTGAGCAAGTTCTACAAGCTGGAGCTAACTTTATAGATGTGAGTTCAGTGACTGAGAAGCTGGGGATGAGAGCTACTCGTTTGGTTGCCAGAGCACTTGACAAGTAGAAGACCGCTTTGTCTGAAAAATAACTATATAATAATTTCTCACTGGGGCTTATAAATCCAGATTGTACTGATCCCTTTCCTGACTTATATTTAACTCCCATAATGGACAATTGTAGAAGCTGTTTCTTAGAGGTTAACAATTTGATTGTGAAGGGCTCAGATGTTATTTCTGGAAAGGCCTGCTACAAAATCTGTTAAAATCTTTAATAAGAAGGCCTTGGATAAAACAATTTGATACACCTTGGTGTGAGAAGCTTCATTTAAAAGTGTGAAAACCTGAGTGGAGAGTATAGTATAAGTCACCATTGTCTAAGAGAATTGGAGATTTGCAATGGAGGGTGTTAGATGGTGCTATTGCAGTGAACGCTTTTGTTTCTGTAATTAACCCGAATGTTGATCAAAATTGTTATTTTTGTTCACAAAGGGAAACTGTCTTCCATGCATTTATGCAGTGTTCTAGATCGACACCCTTGTTTAATGTTTTAAATAACTTTTTTAATTGTTTTAATGAGTGTTTTTCAATGAAGGTGTTAATTTTTTGGTTTTAAACATTCACAGAGTCGCAAGTATCAGTGTCAGTTGTTTAATATTATATTGGGACATGCAAAAATGGCAATTTATACTACAAGAAAAGAAAAAAATGAGCATGGGGATTGCAATGATTTAAAAGCAGTGTTTACTAACTCTGTTAAATCCAGAATCTTAATAGATTTTAATTATTATAAGGTAATGAATGAAGTTTGAATTGATTTGGTGTTTAAAATGGGCTTTGTGTGAGATTTTTAATGATTAATTAAAAGCTTTGTCTATTGTTCTGTATATTGTGATTAATGTTGGATTCAACTTGTAGCTGTTGAATATTGTAATAAAAGTGGCTTGAAATCTCTCTCTCTCGCTGTAGCGCGTAGCTTAGTTCACTGGCATTTGCATCGTTTTGTGTAGTGTATGTACAGTAGTTATCTGATTAATATCATAGGATTTGTCGAAGAATGGGTTTCAGTTTATTGGCATAAAGTCACTCTTCGTCTTCAGCTTCACCTCAGGAAGCTATTCCTTTTTAGATGCTTCTTTTTTAATAACATTGCTACATCATTATCATAATCTAACAGTGTTCTAATCATGTATTCATAGACATGTTTATATGACATTTTTATTTTTTACATTCATTTTCATAACAATCTTCAGATATTTTCATGATCTCCATTATGTCCATGCCTCGCCCCCCCGAGTCCTCGATTACTCGTTTTTGAAACCTATCGATGATCGAAATGAGAAATTGTCAAAAATGCCCATCCCTAGTTTTTATACGTGGATTGTTTTTGTGTTTAAATTCATTGATGTGTGGCTATTGATAGTTGATTATGTAAAAACTGTATGAGCATAATATATGAAAATAAACACAATGTGACAGATCTGATTCAGAGAAATAAAAGTTTTATCAGTGATGATCAGAAGGGGTTTCATGTAATCATTTAGAAGTACTGCTAGCTCATTCAAAGTGTGAAGACAAATAAGTAATATAAGCAATAAAACTGTTACAAAAGACAAACATCCAGAATATAATCTTCATAACTAAAACTGTAGAAAATCTGGTTTAATTAATATCTCCTGGTTTTAATTAATCTCTTAGTTTTATATTATGAGATCTTCTGTCGACAGCTGAAAGCTGGATTAATGTGAGAATCTGTGAGATTATGAAGTTATTTCTCATAGATGTGATGATCTGCTGCTGCTCTCATGAATCTTCTGCTGTGTGTTCATGTCCTTCTCTAAATCTTCTCATCCTCACTTTCTGATCTTCCTGTTTCTTTCCTAAACGCATCACATCATCATCATCATCATCATCATCTTCACACTCTTAATAACTGCATGTCAGATAATGATGATAATTGTCTCTCACCTGCCGTGTGTCTCATGTAGATGTGAAAAGCTCCTAACAGACCCAACAGAACCATCAGCTGGAGACTCCAGATCAGCACATACACCACAGACACTGAACACACTGAACAACAACAATTAGACACAAAACAAACCCATCCTTCATGTTTCCAGGAGTGTGTTTGTTAAACTCGTACCGCATTCTGATGTCTGTGTGCTGCTGGGCACTGCAGAGGTCAGACTAGAGGTCACACCAGAGGTCAGAATAGAGGTCACACTAGAGGTCACACTAGAGGTCACAGCTGCAGTAGATGCTTCTGAAATAAAACATAAGCACAGAATCATCTGCTTTCTCTCTGAACCACATCAACACAATTCACTGCTGAGATCAAGCTGAAACAAACTAGTGATGCTTTTCAAGAGTTAAGAGCCCAATTAAGAGAATTTCATTATTTAGTTGCTCTGATATTTATATGTATGTGACATTCATGTATTAAAATGAATGTCCGATTTCAAAATGGTTTTCAAAGGATGCATTTTGGGATTTTAAGCTTTCAAACGGTATATGACTTATGATGATTACTAAAAAAATGTGATAGGGAAAAAGGCAATGAAATAAAGACTTTTTGTGACAAAGGTCAGATCTTGTCATAAATTAATATATTACTGTTCCTCATAATTTGTAATAAAAAAATTGGTAAGATATCTATTTAGGAGTCTTAGACCATTCCAATGAAATATAGTTTGTCATGATTACATTAGGATTTAATTGTAATATAGTGAAGTAAACTTAGGCGTCCTGTATACGGACGGCGACAGTTATTAAACACACAGTATATGTTAGTCATGAGACAAGAATGCAGCAAATGACTGTCTGAAATGCTTTCACGTGTCATTTTAAAACAGTATGCAGTATACAGTAAGCAACATAGTGTCACAGATCAGCCAGGCTCCACCACCAATCCGTCACTACGATCTCAATCACCTGAGTTCTGATTCACGTCACCTGCATCTCGTTAATTACCCAATCACCCAGCACCAATAAAGCACACACCCAACTCCAGCACTCTGTCCGATCTCGTTTATACGAAGTGGACTCTCCAGCTACATGCTACGACCTACCTGTTACTTACCTGTTCAGAGACTTACCTCCTGTTCCTCCTCCTCGTGGGTTCCTGTGTCTGCCTCGTCTGTCTCCCCTCGTCTGTCAGCCGGCCGCCTTGGATCTGGGGTGTGTGCTTCTCCTCGTCCTTCACAAGTTCCTGACAAGACAAGTATCTTCAGTATATCCTTTACTCACTCGTCAAACTACTATAGTTCATACTCACCATTCATCCCTGCTCCCTCCATTGCTGAATCAATAAATATACGGCATTGTTATTACATTCATCTGTGTCCAGTCTACTTACCTTAACAGAAGATCGGACCAACAAACAGTGTGATTCAGCATGATGTCAGCCACCACATCAACCACTTCCGTACCCACCATCACTACTTCTTCGCCGCCTATGATCGCTAGTCCCATGGCCCAACCAGCGCCCTTCTCTGGTGTGGCGGAGGAGTGCAACGGTTTTCTTCTGCAGTGTTCCCTCTTCATTGAAATGCAACCACATCTCTATTCAACGGAGAGATCAAAGATTTCATTCATCATCTCACTCCTCTCGGGCAAGGCTTTACAGTGGGCTGAATCGATCTGGGCTCAATCCAGTAACATAATTCACTCATTTGATAACTTTGTCGCTCATTTCAGGGAAATTTTCGGACGTCCGTGTGGTGATCCATCAGCCAGTGACCAGTTGTACCATCTCCGGCAGGGGTCCTTACCCATCAAGGAATTTGCGCTGAGATTCAGAACCCTTGCTGCGGCTAGTGGCTGGAACGAACAATCACTACTCACCACATATCGACAGGGATTAGAGCCCAGGCTTCGACTACAGCTAGCTGGATATGATGACAAATATGGATTGGAGAACTTGATTCAACATTCCATCCGGTGTTCGTCACGAATGCAATCCTGTTTTGATGAATCATCTTTTTACCGTTGCACTCCTTCTCAACAGCCCCCAGTGAGTTATTCCCCTCCAGAACCAGAACCAGAACCCATGAGGACGGAGAATATGCATCTCTCATTTGCTGAGCGGCAGAGGCGAATCGCTAAGGGATTATGTCTTTACAGAGGGCATGTGATTACAACATGCCCCACTCGACCACCTCGTCTATGGGTGAGTGCTATTCGACATATCCCTCAGAACATGCAACCTCTCACTATGGTGATAACGCTGATTGTACCCAATCTTTCTATTCCAGTCCATGCCCTCCTCGACTCGGGATCAGCCGGGAACTTCATATCGGGGAACCTCTGCCGCCAGCTCAAAATCCGCACCACGGCTAACGCCAAGATTTACCAAGTCCAATCCATAACTGGAAGAGCCCTTAGCCGCCATAATGTCAGACTCATTTCTGAACCCATAAAACTTCGCATTGGTAATCTTCATGAAGAGGACATCGAATTGCTGGTTCTGGAGGAGGCTAACACGGATATCATCCTTGGACGACCCTGGCTAGTTCTTCATGAACCCCAAATATCCTGGCGTACTGGAGACGTCCTGAAGTGGGGTGACCAATGCTTTCCTGATTGTTTCCCTAACCTACCACGACCATCAATGCCAGTCTCCCAGACCCTGTCCATAAATGCTACCTCCATCGAAAGTCCCATTGAGAAACAATCTGTTGAAATCCCCGAATGCTATTCTCACTTCAGTGACGTCTTCTGCCCAAAGAAAGCCTCACAACTACCACCTCATCGGCCATGGGACTGCGCGATCGATCTGCTACCGGGTGAGTCAGTGCCCAAGGGAAGGATTTATCCACTTTCACTCCCAGAACAGAAGGCCATGGAGGAGTATATTGAGGAAGCTCTCCAACAGGGATACATCCGCCCTTCCACGTCCCCTGCTGCTTCCAGCTTCTTTTTTGTCTCCAAGAAGGACGGAGGTTTGAGACCATGTATAGATTACCGGGCATTAAATAACATCACTGTAAAGTTCCGTTATCCCCTTCCCCTCGTCCCAGCAGCCCTGGAACATCTCCGTGGTGCCACCATTTTCACCAAGCTGGACCTCCGCAGCGCCTACAACCTCATCCGGATACGTGAGGGGGATGAATGGAAGACAGCCTTCGTGACTCCTACCGGTCATTATGAATATCTGGTCATGCCATATGGACTAGTCAACGCTCCCTCCGTATTTCAGGATTTTATGCATGAGGTGCTCCGAGAGTACCTCCATCGCTTCGTTTTGGTCTACATCGATGACATACTGATCTACTCTCGGAGCTCGGCCGAACATCGCCACCACGTTGCGGAGGTCCTTCAACGTCTCCGTCAATTTCAGCTATTTCTCAAGGCAGAGAAATGTTCCTTTCACCAATCCTCCGTACAGTTCCTAGGCTATCATATTGACAGTAGTGGCATCCGGATGGACGAGGGGAAGGTGGAGGCAATCAAGACCTGGCCCAAACCTTCCACCATCAAGGAACTCCAGCGATTCTTGGGATTTTCAAACTTCTACCGTCGATTCATTCAGAACTACAGTACCCTCACCAGTCCACTCACCAACCTCCTCCGTAATAAGCCCAAGTCTCTGTCATGGTCTCCAGCTGCTGAAGAGGCTTTCGAGAAACTGAAAGAAGCTTTCACCCAGGCTCCAATCCTTGTACATCCCGAACCAGATAGACCATTCATAGTGGAAGTGGATGCTTCGACTACGGGAGTAGGAGCGATCCTTTCACAGCAGCAGGGGAACCCCGTGAAACTCCATCCATGTGCCTTCTTTTCACGTAAGCTCAGCCCGGCGGAGCGCAACTATGACATCGGGAATAGGGAGCTCCTCGCTATCAAATTGACTCTAGAGGAATGGAGACATTGGCTTGAGGGAGCTCAACATCCTTTTACAGTATTGACAGATCACAAAAACTTGCAATATTTGAGAGAGGCAAAGAGGCTAAACCCACGCCAGGCACGCTGGGCATTATTCTTTACTCGTTTCAATTTCACCATCACGTACAATCCAGGCCATAAGAATATCAAAGCAGACACTCTGTCTCGCCTTCACGCTCCAGTTGAGGAGGAAGAACCACTTGAATCCATCATCCCCGAAAATATGTTCGTCTGTCCCATTCAATGAAACCCGGAATCCGCTCCTTCTTCCAATGCCTCCAAGACCACTCCGCCGGGCTGTCCACCTGGAGCACAGTACGTTACTAGGACTCAGCGCACCCCTCTCATCCACTCCGCTCACTCATCATTGGGCACTGGCCACCCTGGGGCCAACGCTACCCTCTCGCTACTGAAAGATCGTTACTGGTGGCCGAACATGGCTAGGGACGTGAGAAGGTTCGTCCAGGGTTGTGAAGAGTGTGCAAAATCCAAGAGTCCTCGCCACCTTCCTGCAGGGAAACTCTTTCCGCTGCCCATCCCCAACAGACCGTGGTCACACCTAGGAGTAGACTTCGTCACAGATTTACCAGCCTCTGATGGTAACACTTGCATTCTGGTAGTGGTGGATAGATTCTCCAAGTCCTGCCGTCTGATTCCTCTCAAGCGTCTACCCACAGCCATGGAGTCAGCAGAGCTAATGTTCAACCACGTATTCAGATATTTTGGTATTCCCGAAGACATTGTCTCTGACCGTGGACCTCAGTTTATCTCACGGGTCTGGAAGAACTTCTTCAAACTCCTAGGAGTGACCATAAGTTTATCGTCTGGTTACCATCCTCAGACCAATGGGCAGACGGAAAGAAAGATTCAGGAAATTGGACGTTTCTTACGAACCTTCTGCCACGGCCACCAGCACTCTTGGAACCAGTTCATTGGCTGGGCCGAGTACGCTCAGAATTCCCTCCGGCAATCATCTACTGGACTCACTCCCTTCCAGTGCGTACTCGGGTACCAGCCACCCATGTTCCCCTGGGATGGGGAGCCATCGGATGTTCCTGCGGTGGACTACTGGTTCCGAGAGAGCGAGAGGGTCTGGGACGAAGCACACCATCACCTTCAACGAGCTTTACGCAGGCGCAAGATGACAGCAGACCTTCGAAGGTCCGATGCTCCATCATACCAACCTGGACAGAAGGTCTGGCTGTCAACCCGTGACATCCGATTGCGCCTGCCCTGCAAGAAGCTCGCTCCCAGATTCGTTGGCCCCTTCACCATCCAAAAGCAGATCAACCCGGTCACCTTCCAGCTAGACCTACCTCCACAATACAGAATTCACCCCACATTCCATGTTTCACTCCTCAAACCTTACCATTCTCCTGTTTCTTCCTCCACAGAGCCTGGCGTGATCATGGAAACCCCTCTCCCGCTGATCCAAGAGGATGGAGCCATCTACGAGGTCAGAGCGATCCTGGATTCCCGACGTCGTGGTGGTAGGCTGGAATACCTCGTAGATTGGGAAGGATTTGGTCCTGAGGAAAGATCGTGGATTCCCAGGGACGACATTCTGGATCCGGCTCTAACGGAGGAGTTCCATTCCCAATTCCCTGATCGTCCAGCACCTAGAGCCAGGGGTAGACCACCACGTCGTCGGGCCCCCCGGCCCTCGGGAGCGGGCCGTGGAGAGGGGGGTAGTGTCACAGATCAGCCAGGCTCCACCACCAATCCGTCACTACGATCTCAATCACCTGAGTTCTGATTCACGTCACCTGCATCTCGTTAATTACCCAATCACCCAGCACCAATAAAGCACACACCCAACTCCAGCACTCTGTCCGATCTCGTTTATACGAAGTGGACTCTCCAGCTACATGCTACGACCTACCTGTTACTTACCTGTTCAGAGACTTACCTCCTGTTCCTCCTCCTCGTGGGTTCCTGTGTCTGCCTCGTCTGTCTCCCCTCGTCTGTCAGCCGGCCGCCTTGGATCTGGGGTGTGTGCTTCTCCTCGTCCTTCACAAGTTCCTGACAAGACAAGTATCTTCAGTATATCCTTTACTCACTCGTCAAACTACTATAGTTCATACTCACCATTCATCCCTGCTCCCTCCATTGCTGAATCAATAAATATACGGCATTGTTATTACATTCATCTGTGTCCAGTCTACTTACCTTAACACATGCTGGTATTTCATTTTGAATATAGTCTTAGTACATGAAAAGTGCAGATGCTGCTGACTGAATTCTTTCAGATATTCAATAATGAGCTGCAATAAAACCCTTCACAGAGACTCAACTGATTAATTTGCATGAGAGTGAGATCTTTGGAGAACATGAGATTGTAATGAGTCTGATGAGAGAGTTTCTGTACCTTCAACAATCACTTGAAGATCTATAGATGTTTCTGTACCGTCTGAGTGATCGAGTGTTAATGTGTAATTCCCTGAATCTGCTCTGATGACACGGTTTATTATCAGAAGCCCATTAATGACTGTCACTTCAGGTCTGTTATTATAAAGATCACATTCACTCATCCTTATTGTGCCTTTCTTTACTCTACAAACTGGACCATCTTTTGTGTTGTTTATTCTCTTTATGATCTTCAGGTTATATTTACTAGCATCCAGCACCATCAGCAGATTGAGTTTGTGTCCCAGAGCTGTGTAACAAGGATCAGACTGATCAAACCAGCAGAACTGATCCAGACCTGAAGAACAAACACACACACACACACACACACACACACACACACACACACACACACACAATGAAATGTACCAAAATCTAAAGACATTATGACTAAATAATCAGACACAAATTACACAAACATCCACAGAATTAAAGATCACCTGAAGAAACACATCAAACAGACTCAGGATACTGAACATAATCATACTGGACAGATTTAACTCAGTTTAGTGTGTAATATATTACAAAAAAAAATGTTTTGTATGGTCTCAGTCAAAAAGCAAATCTAAATGTTGATTGTATTCAAATTTAACTATCATGCTTTCACTGCAATCTAACCTAACCCAAACGCTTTATACATGTTGACATGCTTTATTCTGATAAACACACACTTTCTCTCACATTTTTAACACGCCACTAATATGAAGTAGGTTTAGGAGGAGCCTAATCATTCAGTCCTGTCAATCATCATTATGAGCCTATAAGCAGCAGCACAATGGACATGAAGAAAGATCCTCCTGTATTACTGTTATTCTCACTCTATGCAGTACTACAATGGGGGGGGGGGGGGGACTCAGAGCTCAAGCCGAGCCTCAGGTTCGGGCCTCCATTGAGGACAGCAAGCCAATAAACCATCAGGACCGAATGGTCAGGCGAACTCATGAAATAAACTGTTAAGACCAGAAAAGAGATCACTGCAGACTTTTAATGAAATACTGCAACTAGGGCTGTTGATTTAATATGTTGATTGGTGTGATTAATTATGGAAATAATGTGTTAAATGTATTGATGCAGTTGCTGATGATGCAGGACGACTGACTGCATGATGAAGTCTATTAGAATGACACTAAAATATTATGACAAAACTGTACGGGTTTGTGTCTTATATTTACATCAAATAACAGGTTTAGCAATATCACACGAGCAAGAGTACTGTTTTTCCCAAATATCTGCACGACAGCAATGTGATAATGATTTTATACAATAGTTGAGAAGTTATTCAATATAAAATAAATTAATCTTGTGTTACATTTTAAACACAATATTTTAATATTGTCCGTTTTGCTCAATTTCACAAACACAAACAGTTCGAAAGCAGTTGGGTGTCTCCGAGATTTCAGAGACTTAAGCTCTTGAAGAAATTAGATTAATTTTCACAGATTAGAAAGAGATAGTTTGTGTTTTTATTAGTGCTGTCAAAGTAAACGCGTTAATAACGCGTTAACACAAATTCATTTTAACGGCACTAATTTTTTTTAACGCGCGATTAACGCAGCGCGTATTTTCTGTTTGACCCGTGGCCCAACCCGTAGTTGGAGAAATGGAGATGCAAAGTGTTGCCAACTTAGCAACATTGCAGACCCCTTTAGTCTTTAGTTTAGTCTGCTCAGTTTCTCTTCAGCGATCGGCAGAGAGGAGCAGCGCTTTAATTCAGTTAAACACAAATATTTTGTTGCTTCTCTAATTTTACATGCAAGTATAGCCGAAATCACAGCACAGCTATTGTCTTTATCTTATGTGCATTTGATTTCATCAGACGACGGCACGATTATCAGGATTTTTGTGCAGATTAACATCTTGGAAGTGAGAGCTGGTTATGTCTTAATGGGTCGTGTTTCAGTCACTATTTCATATTCATTCCATTGTCTGACAACAGAAACAGTAAAATATATCAATGAAAACAGTTTTATTGAGAATTTAGCTCCATCAAAATACAGTATGTGGCACAGAGAGGGAAACAAATGTAATAATAAATAATAAATGTACATTTTGCATGTTCAGAAGAAGAGCTGCCCTGTCGTGCAAAAATGTAAACAGGTTTCAGTAAATTGCTCAGAGCAAAGAAAGAGAAGTAATGGGAACCTGGAATATCATTTTACATGTGTCTAATAGACATGAACAAGTTCTTTGAAAAACATCTATGACCTTTGAAACATGTCTAGTCTTCATGCTATATGCTGACTATGGTTTTAATAATAATAAGCATACATTTGCATAAAGCATCCATATTTGTCCATGCCCATGTTGATCAGAGTATAACAAATTTGAAAAGTATTAATTTAAGGTGCATTTAGAACAAATACAAATGTGCGATTAATTGCGATTAATCACGAGTTAACTCATGACAATCATGCGATTAATCACGATTACATTTTTTAATCGATTGACAGCCCTAGTTTTTATATGTATTAACTCAACATTAAAGGTTTTCAAATTATGGTAACGTTTTAATGTCATGTTACACCTTCGTCTTGTGTTAGTTTAACAAAATCATCTGCTGAAGTCGATACAGATATTCATGTGTGTTGCAGAAGCGGTCAACTTGCTGTTATGTATTTGAGACCCAGCATATCCCATCATTCATCACGTTCAGAAACTCACGTGCCCCAAAATCATGAGATGTGTATGAAAACATTGCAGTGTAAGTTTAATTAATTTGATATTACACATAATTTGTGTAAAATGGAAAGTGTTGCACTTTTTAGAGATGGATGTGTATTTTGTCAAACTGCTTTTTATTACTTAATTAGAAACACCACAATTAAATTATCATTCATAGGGACTACTGGACAGATACTTTAATACAACATGTATTAAATCAAGCTCTGTAAAATCTTTAGTTGCATTTTTTTTCAAGTGAAGTTTTTACAGAGTGTAAAATGTATTTGTGGACTTCATGCCCGCTTGAACACTTCAGACAAATACAGGAAATACGTCATAAAGTATATAAGCGGTCAAGTGCAAAGACAACAGTTGTGGGCATTGTGACAGATGCTAGTATATATGTATCTATGGTTTAAATTATTTAACTAATTGACAGAGTGTCAGTTAAAGGCACAAATAGAAGTAGTTTGTCCCAAAGCTTGTCTACTACTCTGCTACTCACTCAAAATGATGTAGATACTTTTTCTTCACAAAATGTGCACAATGCACATACATTTAGGGTGTAGTACAAGTAGGTGAATCAGAACAGCATCTGTAAGAAGTGTGCACTGCTTTACAGCAGAGACAAATACACATGTACAACTATCCACTGAAATTATAGTCTATTGTAATCTACTGAAATTATATTGTAATATCAGTTATAACATTGACATATTCATGACAGTCAATTCCTCTCACTTACTGCATTGTGTAGGAGGCTCCGAAGTAACAAAAATACACAAAACTACATACAGATTTTTTTTTTATGTTTTAGCTTTGAGTACAAAGATGCATAAGAAATTGTATAAAGCATGGAGGGAAGAGAGAAGAACAGAGTGGATTTGAACGAGAGAAAAGGGAAGTTAGAGACAGAGAGCTGAAAGCAGTAAAAAGCGGCAAAACACATAATACTCAACTAATACACGTCAAGAAGATCAGAAAACTCTATTGATAGATCACTGCAGACTCTTAATGTACTATCACATTCATCAGAGATTCATCAATGATTGATCAGCATGATAAGAAGAGTTTGATGTGAAAGTGACTCACATGCAGCAGTTTGCAACAGCAGCATCAGTCCAAAGATGAGCATCATTTCTCTAAAGTCCAGCAGAAGATCTCAATCCAGCAGAAGAGTGTGATGCTGCTTCAGATCGTCTGTGTTCAGGATCTCATCAAGACAAGCGTCTTCAGAGCGAGACTCACACTGGACTGACACATGAGAAACCTCTGACCGCTTCACTGAGGAAAGAGGAAGTTTCTTCATATGGGGGAAGACACATGCTGTTAGTCTGCATTACAATCTAAAACAAGAGAAACCAAGAGAAAGAAGGAACAATTATCAGTCACGCTCTCTAAAAAGTGCAAATAACCTTGTTTTAGAAGCAACAAGTGGGCAGTATTTGTTTCTAAGTGATGTAAAATTACCAATTATGCAAAATACTTTACAGATTCTCCCGCAAATCAAATAAAACAGTATCTTTACTGTATTGATGAAATGCTCTGGGCAGTTTTATTGGGACTAAAGCAGAATCAGGTCTACATGCAGCTGTGTGTAATTGTGACGGAGCTGACGAGACGTGAGACATGCGGATCCAAGTGCAAGCTTTTTATTTAAAGGCATGGTCAATACAGGCAGGGTCGGGCAGTAGCAAACAGGTATGGCATGGGCAAGACACAAGAATAATCCAAGGCAAGCGTGGGTCGGAGATCGGCAAACTTAATCCAGAGGGCAAGGCAGAGAGAATAAACCAGACAACACGGTCAGGAATCAAACACGGGAAGACAGACTAAGGATACTAGGAAAACGCTTGGTATGTAGACAAGGCTAACAATACTCGGCAGTGTGTGAGAGGAAGTCCATGGTTTATATAGTGTGTGTGTATGTGTGTGATTGGGTGCTGGTGATTGTGAGATGGAAAACAGGTGTGTGGGTGCAGTGGATGATGGGAAATGTAGTCCTTGAGTGATCTGTGACTGACTGTGTGGTGTGAAAGTCCATGTGGTGGGTGAGTGACTGGAAGTTCATGGCTTGGATTCGTGACAGTAATGTCTGTATCTAGGGTTGCCACCTTAAGCGAGGCAAAATAAGGGACACCCATTCATGACCCCCCCCCCACCAATTTTTTTTTTTAAATAAATAAAATAACATAAAACATGCTCAAGTATGTAAACTTGCAACAGAACACAATAATATCGTTATTTTAAATTAGATTATTTATAATTATTCATTCTTAGTCTTTTGACAGTTCTGCAGCTGTTACCTGGATGGGATGAATTTTTATTTTATTTTTTATTTTTTTATTCATTTGCTTAACCTATAGTACTACATTATTATATAATTATTTGTCCCATTTTTATCTAAATAATTTAGAATTTTTTTTCACTTTTTAAAATGCCAAATTGTACTTGACATATATGATTATTTATTAGGCTATGTATATAATTATGATTAATATAAATGATAAAATAATAAATATGGTCTAATGTTAATTATAATCTATTAATTAATCTGTCTAATCATGTCTAAAAATAGAATAATTATGTCTACCAAGCTCTGATAATGTATGGAATATTATATTAACAGACTATTCAAATTTTTATAAAACAATAGGCCTTTAGAAGCACGGATGTGTCTGTCACTTAAGTTATAATTCACCCAAAAATGAAAATTCTGTCATAATTTACACAGGTTGTTCTAAACCAGCATCAAGTTCTTTCTTCTGTTGAACACAAACTATACTTTCAGAGTCAATGGGGACCAGAAACTGTTTGGTTACCCACTGTATCTCACTCACTGAGTGTGTGCTGATGTTTGACTCGGATGCAGTCAGCTGATGTGTGAATGAAGAGAGGATTGAGATCTTCTGTTGACTGGAGATCAACAGTATCCTCCAATACTGTACGGGAAATGAGCTTTCCCATATAGCTCAAATGGTAGAGCATGGCGCTAGCAACGCCAAGATCATGGGTTCGATTCCTAGGGAAAGCAAGAGCTGATAAAATGTAAAACTGTAACTTGAATGCAATGTAAGTCGCTTTGGATAAAAGCGTCTGATAAATGCATAAATGTAAATGGAGCAGAGACTCATGGGACTCGTTGAGTTTGTATCTGCTCAGAGCGACACCTGCAGGAGGACACTACAGCTGAACTCCTTCACTATCATCTGATCTCATTTCATTCACAACAACATGGATTTAATTAAGTATAATCTTATTTATCGGAATTTAACTTAAAATTAAATCTACATTACGGATGCTTTTTAGTCAAAAATAATGAATTACTCATTAATGATCAAGAAAACATTAACAGTATCTAGTTTATTTATAAATAAAATGAGAGAATACATTAATGTTTATGCCATTGCTTTATCACAATTCACTACGCTAAGCCTACAAATAATCTTTTTTATTTAATCTGACGGGTTGGATTTTGCAGAAAATAGCCTACAGTTTACCTCACAGAAGAATGTTCAGCTATATTATATGCTAAAGAGTAATTTTAGCTTGTTGCTAAAACTAGTAAGTTAGAATTTACCATAGACTAAATAACAACCCTGGGAATCATCCGTTTACAAACAGAAGATATCTGTGATCAAAAGCATAAAGTGACAGAGTTAGCACCAAAACAAGCAGCAGCAGATTTGATAGGCCTACTTTGTAGATAATATGATATATATACACACACACATATATATACATATGTAATTTTTTGTTGGTATAGGCTACACTTTTCTTACTGTCAGTGGGTCTTGATGCAGCATGACAGATCCACTAAGATACTGTGATTATCGTAAGCGTAACGATTCATCAAACTGCAGATTTATCCACTTGGAAGAACAGTGAATTAGTAACTGCCATCAAACTAATCCGCATGTGATGCAATTTTATGTTTTAACCATATAGTTTTGTAGCAGAGAGCAAATCTAACTGCTAATAAACTTTTTAAAAAATCAAAACAGGAATACTAATTGCAGTGGAGAGCAAAATTAGAGAACAATTTCCTAAATTTCAAGGTCACTGCTTTAGTCCTATTAAAAGTTATCCTAACAGGAGTAGAAGGGCAATATTTTAAGCATATTTCATAAATTAATTGTTTTCTGAAGCACAGTATACAAAACTTCAGTGAGATATTTGAAAATGAACTCTGTTCAAAATTAGAGATCACTTACAGATAGCTCAAAGTTATTGGTGAAAATCTGCCACCTGGTGCTAATTTCCTCAGTTATATGACAAACCCTATTTACCTGGCAGCATTCCTCTAATATTCACTGATATTAAAAGATGGAGGGCTGATCTAAGGTGATTGAAACCCTGTGACAGGAGAGGTCCAGATGAAGGCCAAAGGGATGACACTTTCAGCCATTGCAAGAGAAGCTGTTCGTCTCAAATCTGTGATTTCTCAAATATTGCAGCTTCACAATGACTCTAATTCATTCAGGTCCCTCAAAGAGGCTGGTTGTCCATGTAAGACAAATGCACGAGAAGACAGGATGATGTGGAGACTCTTAATGGGGAATCGGTTCGACACTGCAGCTGGAATTGCTCTCCAGTTCAGCGATTAACAATGTAAGGATCTGTTTAAGAGAAATCAGACTAAAAAGTGCACTCTGCAGTGACTGAACCTCTCATCAACAGAAAGAATCAAAAGGCTAAACTCACCTTTGCTGAGGAGCATGTTGTGTGGAGAGAGAAGAACTGGTCCAAAGGTTACTTTAGTGATGAGAACAAGTTTAATTTATTTGGGTCTGATGGGAAACATTGTTCATTGTCAAACTGGGGAAAGACTGAATCCCAAACGCATACAGAAATCAGTGAAAGGTGTAGGAAGTGTCATGGTTTGGGGGATGTTTTCTGCAGTAGGAGTTGGGTCTCTTATACAGCTACATGACAGGTAAATGCAAAATGCAGTTCCTTCCCTGCAAGCATCTCCCAATCAGCCTACAATATTCATGGAAGAAAATGCTCCCTATCACACTACAAAACGGGTAAAGGAGTTCCTTGAAGCTGAAAACATTGAAATAATGAAATGTGTATTTGCCATCACAAAGCTTTCTGAGTTTATGTCTGTTTCCACTAGATGGCGCTTGTGTACTTAGACACTTGCTTATCATAGTATAACTTTTCATTAGCTTAATTTGTATAACTTTATATTTTGGTTATTTTACAATGTTTATTGTGATTTCTATACTGAATTATTGTTTACTTGAGCAAGATTGAAAAAATAGTTTTTGGTTGTTTTATTTTATTCCCATCTTGCCTTTGTATATCACTTACTGTTTTGTCATCTGGGCGAAGAGATGGAAGATGTCATCGTTGAAAGGTTAAAGGTGTTTATCTGTATGATTACAAGTCATCCATCCAAGAAATTTCAAGATATAACCCCCTCTCTTAGCTTACAAGCAGGCAAAAGTGGTATGTTGATGTATTTTTTGTTCATTTAAGATTTTTAAGTCGTATGCTTGTTTTCCGTGTGACTGATGTTTGTTATTCGTCCTGTTTATTTAGTTCTACAGTGTTTGTGTTGGCGTTGAAGTCCATGTCCATAAGTGCATTAAACATCTGTGAAAGGAACCTCAGCCTTCGTGTTGTGACTAAGGGAGGCATAAAATGACTGGGCCAGAGTCCTGATCTAAACCTGAATACAAATCTCTGGAAAATCCTTGATGACAAAGTTATGGCTAAGAAACCCACTACAGTCATTGAACTGTGGAAGAAGAGTGGTTTAAGATCACACGAGCGCAGTGAGAGAAACTAGTGTTGTCCTGCGGCCGCAGATGTGCTGAAGTTACTCAAAGCAAGGGTTTCTACACTTCCTACTGCTTTCTGACGGCTGTAACCCTCCAAAGTTTTACTTGCAATCTTCTTTCGTGCTACAGTGGTTACTGTTCTCTAATTTTGATCACTGTGTTTCACAAAATAAAGGTTCTCTTGATTCTTGAGAAGTGTCATTAGTTTGTTTCAGCTTGATCTCAGCAGTTAATCGTGTTGATATCAGTGATCAGTAGCACACAGACATCAGAATGTGTCACTGCTTAAAACATGAAGGATTTGTTTTCCACCTAATTGTTGTTCATTGATTGATTGATTGATTGTGTTTGTGTTGTTCAGTGTCTGTGGTGTTTGTGCTGGTCTGGTGTTTCCAGCTGATGGTTCTGTTGGGTCTGTTAGGAGCTTTTCACATCTACATGAGACACACGTCAGGTGAGAGACATTTATCATCATTATTATGGATTTGACACGCAAATATTAAGAGTGTAAAGATGATGATGATGTGATGTTTTTAGGAAAGAAACAGGAAGATCAGAAAGTGAGGATGAGAAGATTTAGAGAAGAACATGAACACACAGCAGAAGATTCATGAGAGCAGCTGCAGATCTTCTGTATTTTATATAATGTTTAACTTGTTTAGCCACACATATGTATTTTATTCATAAGCTCTGTGTGTTAGTATTGAATGTGGATAAACAATTTTCTTTAAAACTGTAAATTGAGTCAGTGTTGAAATTAAAATGAACTTTGGTATCAAGTTAAATAAAAATAAAATATTTTGAAATGAATCTATATTTCCAGTCAAAAGTCCCAATATCATTTGATTTTTATGAGGGTTGATAGTCAATTGTCATATTCATCAACAGAAAACACACATTAAAAAACATAAAACAATAAATCCAGACAGATCAAATATTGTCCAGCAATAACTGAAGAACACAGACACCTCATATTTAATAGTATTAGATGATTTGTTAATTGCATTTAGTAAATTATACTTTCAATAAAACATTTGCAATTGGTTTGTAAAATGTGCTTTTAAGCTAATTTGGTCTGGGTTTTTGTTGCATTTACACCATTCTGACCAGCGTCCGAACCGACTCGTTGAAATGAATTCATTCAAAGTGTTGAAAAGCTTCGTTTCTACCATCACTATCAGGAAGAGCAAGTACATTTCAGTACAAACTGAGGTTGTTTATTGAGAAAAGTGTTTTTAAAACGTCAGTATTCAGGGGGTGTTGATCTAAATGTTTTTAGTTAAATTAATATTTACATGAGGGCTTTCTAATTCAGTACTGAATTCATTCAAAAATGTTTCATGCATTGGGTCACACGTTTGGACATCTGCTCTGACCCCAGAACCTGACCGGCCCCGAGATCTGAGCCCCGCTCCCTCGAGATCATGAACCCGTGGAAATGATAACATGTTGTTTTCCTGTTTACTAATGTGAGGCCTGTTTCACACTAGATGTGTTGAGTAAAATATTTTGTACCTGAAATAAACCCTAAATCCTGATATTTTTGGATCAAATGTATCCCAGTCCTACTAAGATGCTTTGAATAACACTGAAGGTTTGATCCAGATCAGAACCAACACTGGATTACATGATCAAATCCAATTTCAGAATCCATTTTCCCTTTTGAACAAATAATTTTCAATATTTAATTAAATCTGACAGCTGAAGTCCAGTCAAATTTCTCTTGAACTGCAGGAGATTGAGGTCAGACATGAAGCAGAAGCTGAAACAGCAGCAGATGGACAGCTCTGAGCTGATGGAGACCTCGTGTGATGAACCTGAGTAAAAATAAATAGGTTTTAAGAGAAAACTCTTTGCTAAAAACTTTTACTGCTATTTAGGAGAACTCTTAGTGCTAAGATAAAATGTTTTGTGAATACGGGCCCAGATCTTTTTGTATGTTTATTTCTTCTAGAAACTGCTTTATTTCACATTTCTGCTCTTTTGATTGAGTTTTCCTCATTTACAGTGTCTGTTTCATCTGTTTATAACTGCTCCTCTTGATCTATGTGTCAGTTTTAGTGTGTTGATTTTAAATCTCTGCTTTGTTTTTTCTCAACAGATCTCAACATGTTTAGTCATGTTTCTTCACAAGATCTCTTCAGAAATATGAATTGAGAAATTAAGTTAAAATGATACAATGTGATCTTGACAATATTTTTCACTGGGTTTCACTGATTTGTTTTGTTTTAAATTTAGGCTCCACATCACAAAAGCATTTCAGACACCATTTCTACTGTATTATATTGCATTTGCTCGTAATAAACACTGAAGTCTGTTTGATATTAATCAAAAGCCTTTGATGAGCTCATAAACAATTTAACTTTTATTTTAACTTTGTATCTTTTCCCCATAGAAAGTTTGCATTGATAAAATTTAAAGTCATGCCAAACAATAATTGCAGACTTTTTGCACTTTTAGAAATGCGACTGTGAAATTAGTCTTCTTGTTTTAACTTTCTCTGAGTTTCTTGTGTGTGTATTTAAGTAGGAAGTGCTAAATCACAGAAACAATCTCTGAAAACTTCCTCTTACTTTCTTTATAAAACTTGTGTAATTTCCTGATGTGTCAGTCGAGCTGCTGTCTGTCAGTGAGACTCGATCTGACTCTTTAGAGAAATGATGCTCATCTTTGGACTGATGCTGCTGCTGCAAACTGCTGCATGTGAGTCACTTTCACATCAAACTCTTCTTATCATGCTGATCAATCAGATCAATCAAAAGTAATATTCAATTAATTGCAAAACTTATAGTTAAAGAGTTGGATGTTTTTTGTTAAAGACCCCAAAATGATGTGGGAATAAAAATGTCTTTAAAAGTTTGTGGAGGTAATTCAGAAATAAAGTGCAGGAGTCTGAACACACACAGCTGACAGAGCTCCTCAGAAATCTGCTTCTGTGAAGAATAACTGCTGATCGTGTGTCCGGAAATATAAATAGCATTTACTGATTGATTAAACATACTACTTTAACTTTGAAGAAGCTTGCAAACTAATCCAGCATTTTATATAAAATGATTACACTTCAATTATTTTCACACATTATCACATAGTTCAGATTTATCACTGCTAACAGATCTCTAACTTTCTCTTTCCTCTTTTTTATTTGCTGATAACATGCCTCTATACCAGTAATGGTTCATTATATTTTATTATTCGCTGCAGTCATTATTTGCATTAAAATATTTTCTTTGCACTCAAAAGAGCAAAATTCAAAGCATTAAATTCACAGCCAAGCAATCCACAGTATTATTAAACATTCAAATGTAGCATGCCATTTCTATTGAAGTCATATATTATATTTCTATTTACATTGTGCACACATTCTGACATTTATTTATAAATCCTGATATCTGCATGGTAACTAAGGTTTATACACCAGACCTCTGATGTTATGTGTGCTGTACATGTATTTACTGTTATGAATTAAATTATGAGCAGTGATGGATTGGAGATGTTTTTTATCTACTACGTTGTAGATGCCTTCTGTCAGCTTTTTTATTTTTTTCAGTTTTCAAAAAGTTTCAGGAAATGTAGAAAAACTGCACTTTTTATCATTTGAAGCCTGATATGAGATCGAGTCTGATACGTGTCTTCTGTAGAACTTATTATGAATGTTTGTGTGATTTGTGTCTGATTGAAATTCATGATGAGAGAGATGATATTTATAGCAGCAGTAACACTTTGACTCTGTCTGTCGATGTTGGTACATTTCATTTTGTGTGTGTTTTGTTCTTTAGGTCTGGATCGGTTCTGCAGGTTTGGTGAACTATATTCGATCAAACAATGTTACGCAGCTCTGGGACACAAACTCGATCTGCAGATGAAGCTGAACCCTCCATATGAAGACCTTCGTTTGTATAAGACGTTAAATGATGGCAGTACACTTGAAGTTTTTAGCATAAAGAAAAATAAAGAGTATGATTATGAATCCCTCTTAAACATATCTGAGTTCTTAAAAAATGTGACTCTGATCATAAATAAACATGAATCCTTCAGAAACAGATCTGAGTTCTTCTTTGATAATATGACTCTGACCATAAACAATGTGATCAGAGCAGATTCAGGGACTTACAGATCACTTGTCATTGAGCTGGATATGCTAATGAGCAGTGAACTTCAAGTGATTGTTGAAGGTATAGAAGCTCTCAGCAATGTATTTTATTTTAGAAATGCCTTGAGATTGACACTGATTATATGTTGAGAAAGAGTCATGTGACTGTGATGTGTCCCTCCCTCCAGCTCCTATTGGCTCAGTGGAAGTGTCATCCAGCTGCTCCTCCAATCAGACTTCAGTGTTCTGCTCCTCTGAGGGAGATCAGCTCTTCTACAACTGGACTCTGAATGGAGAAATACTAGAGCAAGGACCAATGGTTGGAAACACTAGCATTGATCTGGATGAGGGAACTGATGGAGACATCAGCTGCAGTGTGAAGAACCACATCAGTCATGCACAGAAGACCATTAGACTCAAACCCTGTCCTGCTGGTGAGATTTTAATACACGAATGTCCAGATACTGTAAATATAACAATCACAGCAACATCAATGATGTAAAACACTCAAGTCTCTTAATTCTTGAGAAGTGTCATTAGTTTGTTTCAGCTTGATCTTAGCAGTGAACTGTGTTGATATCAGCGATCAGTAGCGCACAGACATCAGGGGCCTGTTCTTCATACCTCGCTTTAATACATCAGAATCAGAAAGAGCTTATAAGGAATTAGTTTTAGTGTCACAAGCTTCTAATACACAGAGACAACAACAACACAGAGAGAATAAAAATAAGATGAGAATAAAAATACACATATGTAAATATAAATAGACAAAATTGAAAAATTAATTATAATAAATTGCATGTACAGTTGTGCTATAGATGATAGGATAGGAATAGAATGGAGTGAGATGCAGGGATATACTAGGGTAAATAAATACATACATCTGAGATGATTTGAAAGATGTCAGATCTTCTAATCATGATAATTGATTTCTGGCTTATTTGGTTCTTCGAACAAATTTGTGGATTTGATTAAAATATCTGTATTAAGTTGTCTAAGATTACTGCACGTTCTGGTGCTTCCCGAAAAGGGCAGATGTGTCGATACTCGAAACCAGTGCAGTGATTGGCTGGCGGCAAGACAGCAACGTAATGACATCACATCATTAAAAAAGACACCTGACGAAAAAACTTGACAAATTTCTGGACTTTTATAAGGAAACAGTCAAGCGAACAAAACTACATAAATGGTATAATAGATGAATGAAATGTGGACTGTTTTTATTTTATTTAAAGATTTTTTTACACGATTCCCAATTATTTATATTCATGATTTCTAGTATTTGTACAGGCTTTATATTTTTATTTTAGTGTTGTAATTATCAATTCATTTAATTTTATATTTGAAACAGATTTGTTACATGACAGCATTAAATAAAGTTCCTCAAGAGTCGAGATGAAGTTATCTGCATCTCCTGCGCTCCATCAAACCTCTCCCATAATATCTGTCATCACTCAAATTAATGCACAGCTCAGATTAACTGTATAGCATGTGTGTAAGACTCTAATACAATTAGAAAGTTATTATTTTATCATGAATAAATATTTCACTGTCAAACTGGCTATGTCTATAGTATTATAGACTACACAACATTATTATATTATTTTTCAATTAATGATTAAATTATTGTTATTTTAAACGACTGTCCCTGGATCAGGGTATTCTTCTAATAAAGTAGCAGTGACTGGGACAGATTTTAAGTATCAATTCGATTGATTGATTGATTGTGTTTGTGTTGTTCAGTGTCTGTGGTGTTTGTGCTGGTCTGGAGTCTCCAGCTGATGGTTCTGTTGGGTCTGTTAGGAGCTTTTCACATCTACATGAGACACACCTCAGGTGAGAGACATTTATCATCATCATTATGGATTTGACACGCAAATATTAAGAGTGTAAAGATGATGATGAAGATGATGATGTTTTTAGGAAAGAAACAGGAAGATCAGAAAGTGAGGATGAGAAGATTTAGAGAAGGACATGAACACACAGCAGAAGATTCATGAGAGCAGCAGCAGATCATCACATCTATGAGAAATGACTTCATAATCTCACAGATTCTCACATTAATTCAGCTTTCAGCTGTCGACAACAGATCTCATATAAAACCAAGAGATGAATTAAAACCAGGAGAAATGAATTAGACCAGATTTTCTACAGATTTAGTTATGAAGATTATTTTCTGGAATAATCAAATAAAATGCTTTGAAATTAAACCATATTTGCTGTCAAAAGTCACAAGCTCATTAAATTTTTATTTTTTAATACACTCAATTAACATTTTATCACATCAATTAACTTAGAATAGAAACCATCACAGAAATTCTAATGGTTTCCGCTACAAATACCATTACAAACTATCAACCTTTAACCATTAAAACCATTTAGTTTTTTTTTGGTGTGTTTCAGCACATGTTCCATTAGGATTTAGTGGTTTTAACTCTAATAGAAAGTGACTAATTATAGAGACCAACAGGGTCCATTATGTTTCCATTAAAACCAATACAATTCCCATTATAACCAGTAAAAGCATTACACATTCTGTGATGGTTTCTATTGTTTTTTGTTTTGTTTTTCAACAGGGATAAAAACAAATTACATGTAAAAACAATAAATCTAAAATATTTTTCAGATGTAGCCATAATTTGATTGCCACTCATTTAACATGTAAATGTAATGAAATACAGTTACTCATATTTTGTATTTTAAATGACTATGTATTCATCTCCTCATTTTAAATAAAATAGTACGAGCCATCTTGTCCTTTTTCATTACTCCTTTCCAAACAGTGTTTTCAATTCATTCTTACCCTTACCAAAAAGTAGTATCCTTCAAGTTTATTTTATTAAGTATACTTAAGTAAAGTTCAAGTATATTTTAAGTATACTTTATGTAGTAAGTATACAAATATCAGTGTACTAGTAGTATACTCGTAAGTGTACTATTTCAATACTCCTTGAGACTAAATTGGCCCACTTTCTAGTATATAAAAGTATACTTTAAGTATAACAGTAGTAAACTTTGAGTACACAACTAGTTTACATCAACGTTTTTAGCTTGTACTGCAACTATACTAAAAGTGAACTTATAGTTTACTAATTAAATACTTGTAGTAGCTTTTTAGTACTTTGAAGTATAGTCTCAGTAAACTACTAGTTTAGTAGTTTTATACTGCAAGTATACTCGTAAGTTTTCTTTAAGTGAACTTTACATCAGAATTTATACTACTATGTCCCTATTTAGGCATTCATTTTTATATATTTTGTCATATGAAACATACAAAACATCAAAAGAAAGAACAGGGTATCTGTATGGAGCGAATTTTGTGACAGAATTATACAAACAAATCTAGTGTTTTGCAAATAAACACAATCTGCTTTGCAAAGAAAAACTCGACTTTCCAACAAACTCAAAGTGATTTGCAAATACAAAACTCTATTTCAGAGAAAATGCAGAGGTATGGACAAATATATGTATTGTGTGTTACATCTGTGAGACTCATTTGCCGTTTTACGAGGAAACTTGGCTTGATTTTCTCACAAATGCAATTGAGCAACTTTCTTTTCCAAAAACAGCAGATGGTGCTGTCGGTCAATTTACACTAGTCTCCTGAGACCCGAAACACCTCTTTACCTTTTCAGACCAATATGAGTGAGGAACAGGTGAGTTCTCTATAATTAACCCTCCCCCCCTCTGCATGTGCCTGTTGAGACATAGCCTACAGTGGAGAGAAATGTTGTAAAAGTTTAAACAAGTATAAAACTACACATAGACAACGTACAGAAAGGAGTAGGCTAAACTAATTATACAAATAGGCTACTATAATCAAACTAGTATAAGTTCAGGTGAGCTTTATTGTGATTCAGCTATATAAATGTACCAAAATATAATCAACAAAAATATAAATATAATCTAAATATGAATATCCCTTATGAAAATGAACCATGGTTTTACTAAATAAATACCATGGTATTTGTAGTAAAGCTGCCTATATAGAAATGGTAACCTGCAAAAAAACATGGTTACCACTCTTTTACTATAGTAAAACTAACTTTAATTTTGCTTTAACGTTAATTTAACTTTAACGGTCCATTTTAGAGTTCAGTTTAAGATTCTGTTGTTTGTCTTTAAAGCTCTTAACAATCAAGCTCCATCTTATCTTAAAGATCTTCTTATCCCTTTGTCATCTACCAGGCATTTAAGATCCACTGACAGGGCTCTTTTATCTGTCCCTCGTTCCCATTTGAAAACTAAGGGTGACAGAGCCTTTTCAGTCACTGCCCCCCGTCTGTGGAACCAATTGCCTCTAGATTGCCGCCTTGCACCTTCCATTACCATTTTTAAATCGAGATTGAACACGTATCTTTTTTCCTTAGCATTTTAATCTCACTTTATTGTTGTTTTATTGGCTGTCTTGTTTGCTTCTTTTCTGTTTTTCTTTTCTCTTTTAAATTAAATTTACATTGTTTAGTACTTTGGATAGCTCTGCTGTGTTTAAATGTGCTATATAAATACAATTTACTTACTTTAAGTTTCAATAATAGTTTATTATCATATTTATTTTTATATATAGCATAGTAATATACATGCCTTGTACAACATTTAAAACTAAAAGTGGCCTGTAAGGAGATATTTCATATTTCAACCAATATACCGGCAGATTTTAGTCTGACAATAGCCTGTTTGGAAAAATCCAACTAAAAATATGTAGATTTTTATATATGGCCAAGCAACATTGTAACTCATAACGTTAAGAATAAAAGGCTACTGTCAGTAATTATATTAGTGGCTCTTTAAAATGCAAACGTTCATCATCTGAGTCACTCCTAGAAGAGTCCTCACTGTCCAGCGTGTGTCTTCACCCGTGTAGCACACTGTTTATTAAACCACTGTTTATTAAAATGCTGCATTTAGTATTATATCAGCGTGAACTTCATCCTTCTCCCCAATTTACAGGACAAGAGTGACTCCAGAAGAGAAATATTCAACATTTTGCTTAGCTAAAAAATATGTAATTATTTTAGACACAAATGATTGCACAGTGGTACATCATTTAAAAAAGTTTTAGATATTTTACCAAATAATGTGATTTGTTTTCATTTTTTTAATTAATAGTTAATGACCTCTTCAGTGATATTACTATATCTGATACTAAATTAAATTGTCTAAGCTTTCATTTTTGGTACAAAATATTGTCGCTATCCATAATACATTTGCATTTTAGTATTACAATATATTGTGACATGATAGCCTATATTGTTATACCCCTGCATTGTTTTGAATGTTGAACAATTGTATCAATATATATGTATATTCTATATCCCGCGATCCAACAGAGGATAAGAGGTACGGAGAATGGATCAGTTTTTATAGGGAAAGACTGGCTAGTTAAATGTTTATCCATGTCACTACTGATCTTGAACTAATCAATCATGTTAACAACTTTGAAGTACTTGTTGTGAATTTCACTGACACTGTAGTAGCGTCGCTTTGTGAAAACATCTAAATGGTTAATTATAGAGAACTCACCTGTTCCTCACTCATATTGGTCTGAAAAGGTAAAGAGGTGTTTCGGGTCTCAGGAGACTAGTGTAAATTGACCGACAGCACCATCTGCTGTTTTTGGAAAAGAAAGTTGCTCAATTGCATTTGTGAGAAAATCTGCCTGCATGCATTTGTGAGAAAATCAAGCCAAGTTTCCTCATAAAAAGGCAAATGAGTCTCACAGTTGTAACACACAATACATATATCTGTCCATACCTCTGCATTTTCTCTGAAATAGAGTTTTATATTTGCAAATCACTTTGAGTTTGTTTGAAAGTCGAGTTTTTCTTTGCAAAGCAGATTGTGTTTATTTGCAAAACACTGAATTTGTTTGTCTAATTTTGTCACAAAACTTGCTCCATACAGATACCCTGTTCTTTCTTTTGATGTTTTGTTTCATATGACAAAATATGTACAAATTAATGCCTCTTGATCTCAAATCAGGTTTCAAATGATAAAAAATGCAGTTTTTACGTTTCCTGAAACCTTTTGAAAACAACTGAAAAAAATGCTTCTACAACACACAGAAACATCTCCAATCCATCATTGCTCATAATTTAATTCATATCACAATAAATACATGTACAGCAGCCAGAACATCAGAGGTCTGGTGTATAAACCTTAGGATTTATGAATAAATGTCAGAATCAGTGTTAATTTATGGCAGGCATTTTTGATTTACACGTCTCAGTTACACTCTTCTCCAAAATACAGAGCAGAGAACGATCATGCAATCCAGCGTTTTGCTGAACTATATTTTTGGACCGTTCCAACACCAGAGATGTGTCTGATGTGCGTGATTCATATGCAAACGTTTGTTTACATTACATTATCGTTTAAGAGATGATGAATGGAGCTTCTGACTGTAGCTGCTCGCTGGACTTTATTTAAAATTAACGACATTTGCATTTTTCTTGATCAAGAGCTGTCATCATGCTGGTGAAGTTTCAATATCAATGAGTGAAGAAATTTGTGGAACTGCTTAACGATTGTGTATTCCAAGTTTTTCTCAATGAAGGTAAGTGCTACTACTTAGAAATTGACTAATTAAAACGAGTCATATAGCAACCATGCTTAGGCTGATAATAAAATGTCCACAGGGCTTGTTTCAAAGTTTTTCTATTTGCTTTTAAATCACTGAGATTTTACTTAAATATAAATAAATGAGGTCTGCATTCATGTTATTGTTAAAATTACTTTTCAGTTAAAAGACACAGACAGCGAGAGGACACAAATTGAAGGCAGCTACATTTAAGATGTCCAGAAGAAATGGTTTCTGCTGGCATATACCTGAGGGTAAGTATATTAATACTTAAATATATAAACACTTCACACATTCTTTGAAGGCATCCATAATATGATAGTGTAAAATGTTTATCTGTAGCCCTGTATGAATACTTAGGTAAAGTTGGTTTTACAGTATATTGGCACATTCAGACTTCTGCATTCAATTACTTTGTTAAACAGTGGACATTCGCAAGTAAATATGCCATCAAAACAATACTTGGCCATTTTGATCGATTGTGAAAAAAGTAGGTTGACAATGATGTCGCTGATTAGAATTTGCAAAAAATAACTTTATTGCACATATAATTAGAAAGTCATTGAACGTGGAAATGTGTGAATGTTATGAATGTGCGAATATAAAACCAACTTTACCCAAGTTGTATGAATTAAGCCTTGACAGACATGAATAATGGAATTATTTTGCTTTTCTCTCTTAGTCACCCTCAAGATCCTCAACCATCACCACAAGTACTCATTCTTTCACTCTCTTCAGCTGACCATAAAGAGACAGAGCAGTGCAAAATCAATAGGCATCAGCCAGCAAAAGCTTTAGCATAGATGCTAAGGCTAACAGGCATGCATGCATGCATGTCTTTCTTAACATTTGATTTGTCTGTGTAATAATTCACTTCCATCATTTTACTAGTCTTAAGTTGTCACTTGTATTGTTGTAATGTTTAATCCGATTGTCCAAGACACCCTGGAAAAACAATACAGTGATGAGGATGAAAACTAAGATGAGACAAACTTGTGCACTTCCATAAGGTAAAACTCACAATACTGTTGCAAAGTTTGTTTTTTGTTTTGATGAAAGGGTTAATTTACTGAAATCCAAGTAGTCATGTACTCACCCTCATGTCATTCCTAACATTTCTGTCCCTGCATTGACAGTCTACACAAATACCACTATGATGGTTCAGAAAAAGTTGTAAAACTAATCCATATGAACGGAGTAATTTATTCTATATTTTCTGAAGAGACTTGATCGCTTTGTATGATGAACATATTGAATTTAGGTTTTTTTATTCACATAAACATTTATCAACACAAACATCAGATCAAGGATGAGAACCTGTGAGGTTCATTCTCTGTTAGCAGTGTTGTTTGAGCTTTCACAGGAACTGTTTGTTTGCTGATCACCTTTTGTGAATAGAAGCCTAATTTCAATAAGGTAACAATGTCTCATCAGACAATTTGGACAAAACTGCTCAATTTCTATATATTAATTTTACACTCTCTTTATGAACTTTTTGAAGCCTCAAAGTGGTAGCTGTGTGGACTCAATGGACGGACATAAATCTCTGTTTTCACTAAAGTATATTTGTTACAGGGCGAACGAGACGTGAGACATGCGGATCCATATGCAAGGCTTTATTTTGAGACATGGTCAAAACACAGACAGGGTCGGACAGTGGCAAACAGGTATAACACAGACAAGGCAGAGAGTAATCCTAGGGCAAGCGTGGATCGGCGAACAATATCCAATAGGGCAAGGCAGAGAGATAATCCAGGTACACGAGCAATAATCCAAACGAGGTGTGAACAGAGTCCAAACGGCAAGGCAAAGGGTTAATCCAGGAAACACGGGCAGGAATCAAAACATGAGAAAACTATCAAGGAAAGACTAACCACTGAGTTGGCTCCGTAGAGTAGCTATTAGCTAGGGCAACGATATGCGCATACAATACTCGGCGATCACAGAGAGAAAGTCCAAGGCTTATAAAGAGTGTGCAAATGGGAATCAGCTGTGTGTGATCAGTGCAATCAGTGCAATGGATGATGGGAAATGTAGTTTTTGGGTGATATGTAACCGTCTGTGTGGTGTGAAAGTCAATGTGATGGAGGAGTGACCTCTGGTGGTGAGTGAACAGAAGTTCATGGCCAGGATTTGTGACAATATTCACTTTTGTTTCAAAGATGAGCAAAAGACTTACGGGCGTGGAACACAATGAGGGTGAGTAAATGATGTCAGAATTTTCATTTTGGGTGAACTAGCCCTTTAAAGTACATTTCATCATCAAAAGTTACTAGTTTATACATTCATCGTTGCACAGAGTAATGAACTTTTTCCACTCTTTTTTCTTTAAATAAATGTTTGTTTTTGCTGTTTACAGTCCCGCACCTGCACCAGTATTGAAACCCATCTCAGTCAGAGGGAGGACCTGCCATACCTACTGCTATTGAGAAAGATCAAGGGCAGGATCACCTTATGTGGTCGGACAAGCTTCTCATCCCTTCTGAAGGAACCAGCTCCTTGAGTACTATTGAACTCTAAGTCCACTATGTTTTCAACCTGTTGAGTAGGTCCTTTTCAATGTCTTTATCTTCCTGCTACACTTGTCTACAACATTGATGTTGGTCATACCAGTGAGTTGCCAAGAGTAAAGGAATTGCATGCAAAGCATTGACAAACTTTTGCCAAAACATTTTTCAGAGCAACATGCATTTTAATTACAAAGATATTTTAAGTTGAGAGTCCTTCTAACAGCCAGCATTTTGAAGTTTTACAGGTCTTTTGACCTGCAGACTTCACATGTGTGATATGATGGTGAATTTGTATCTTTGTTGTAAGTGTTCTTTTAAGTTTTTGAAAATAAAGGTTCAAACTGATACAACGTGTTGGCTGTTATTGAATATACACATGCATTTGTAGTTGAATTGAATGCAGATCACATTTAATGACAGATCAGGGTTAATATGAACACTATATTAGTCTGGAAATAACTCCCTTGGTGTTAAGTTATTGACACACCTAGTGTAGTTTTAACACTATTAGTGTTTTCCCTCCTTTTTTACACCAAATTAATGTTAATGGTGAACACTTACAGTGTTGTTTTAACTCTATGAAGTGTTAAAAAAGTAACACTGTTTCAGGTGTTAGTTTAACTCTATTTAGTGTGGACCTATATAAACCCTGAAAAAGTGTTAATTTTTACACTGTGAGTGTGAATTTAACACTTTCAAATTTGCTGTAAACCCTGAGATAGCATTTATCAATTAAATGTGTATCTCATTTTATATAAAAAAACTAAAATAAAGTATGTTGCCTGGAGACAACATGGTACCATAGAGGGATATATACACTGTAAAAAATGACCGTGATTTTAACAGTAAAAAACTGTGAAAATGCTACAGTAAAAACCCGTTAAATGGTTAACGGCAAGTTCCCGTAAAATTTACAGGGAAAAAACGTAAACAGACGTTCCCAGAATTCCCTGCGTTGCATTTCAAATTTTGTTTGAATTTGATGTTTTTTCTTTGACATAACTATGTTTCTTCTTAGTTTTTTCTTATCAGTTATGTTTATTAGGGTTGTATGTTACATCTAATGTTGTTAAATGAATGTTTATTGCATATTTCAGTTTAATGAGTCTCACCATTATGGTGTTTAATGCTTATGTGAATGACACTGTGCACCTTCTATATATGTTATTATTTAAAAGCTGCTTGTGATAGGCTTTGGTTCATCATGTGACTTTCTCATCAGCACCTGCATTTGGTGGTTTTCAGTGTATTACAAAGGTACAAAACAGATTTCAGTACTTTAATAGGTTGGTATATTAACATTATATCAATTAATGAAATTACGGTATTTAACTGTAAATTTAAGTTAAAACCTAAAATGTTGTTGCCGTATTTTTTACGGTAGAATTCTGGTAACCACAGCTGCCAGTTTTTTACCATAAATTTTACGGATTTTTTTTTACAGTGTATATATACAGGTATATATATATATATATATCAAGGTTCAAGTTTATTTGTCACATACACAATCATACAGGGTATAATCAGTAGTGAAATGGAGGAATATTTATTGGATATATATATATATCCAATAAAAATGCAATTATGATGAAGTAGTTTGTCCCAAATCTTGTCTACTATTCTGCTACACACTCAAAATATGTAGATTATTTTTTCATCACAAAAAGAGCACATACTGTATTCTCCATACTGTATAGTGTGCAGGAGGCCCCAAAAAATAGTCACAAAAATACACAAAACTACATACAGTTGCTTTGAGTACAAATATACAGATACAAACTTCACTCTTAAAAATAAAGGTGCTTAAAAGGTTCTTCACAGCGATGCAATAGAATAACAATTTTTGGTTCCACAAAGAACCATTATGTCAAAGGTTCTTAAAAATCTCTTTCTTACATTTTTATAATCTGAAGAACTTCTTTCACCACAAACAAGCTTTTGTGAAACAGATTCTTCAGATGTTAAAGGTTCTTTATGGAACCATTTAGACAAAAATGTTCTTCTATGGCATCATTTATTTTTAAGAGTGTTGTATAAAATTGACAGCATGGAGGGAAGAGAGAAGAGCAGAGTGGATTTGGCTGAATTAAGGAAGTTAGAGATATAGAGCCGTAAGAAGAAAAAAGCTGTGAAACACATAATACTCCACTAATACAAGATCAGAAAACTCTATTGCTACATCACTGCAGACTCTTAATGTACCATCACATTCATCAGAGATTCATCAGTGATTGATCAGCATCATAAGATGAGTTTGATGTGAAAGTGACTCACATGCAGCAGTTTGCAGCAGCAGCATCAGTCCAAAGATGAGCATCATTTCTCTAAAGTCCAGCAGAAGATCTCAATCCAGCAGAAGAGTGTGATGCTGCTTCAGATCGTCTGTGTTCAGGATCTCATCAAGACAAGCGTCTTCAGGGCACAATGATGAAATATGAAGTGGAAGTTTCCTCTTATGCTGTTAGTTTGTATTACAATACATCTAAAACATTAAAGTGAAACTAAGAGAAATGTGTAAAAGAAGAAGTAACATTTGCATTATACTGTTGCTTGTTGCTACAATAAATAATGTTGTTGTGATTTTAACTAGTAAACTAGCTAGAATTTAACTTTTGGATTTTGGATTGTTAATATTAATTTTAAAACAATTGGATTGGATTGGATAATTGGATTTTAAAACAGGTTAATAACTCTGGGAAATCAAGGCCATCGCTGGAGGGAGAAAGATGGTGACAATTATTTGGGATTTCAAACCTTCACCGGATACCCTACAATCTCAGAAATAAAGGTGCAGAAGCTGTCTCTGGAGCATCTTTTCAAAAGATACTAATCTGAGGTACTAATATGGACCCTGCTGTGGTAAATTAGGTACAAAGTGTGTTTGAAACTCTACTGCCATAGGAATTAACTGAAATCTCTGCTTCACACTCGTGCAGTGAATTGTGGGATTGACAGAGGACCAGAGAAAGTGATGAGACAAGAGTGTATGTTTCGACCATTTAATTTCCTATTTGGAAAGGAGTAATGAGAGAGGAAAAGACGTCTCGTTCTGAACTGTTTTATTTGAAATGAGGGAATGAAGTTAGTCACGTATTTAAAATACAAAATATAAGAAACTGTGTCATTACATTTTCAATGAGTGGTAATCAAATTAGTTACATCCGATAAGTATTTTAGATTACCAAAGTGATTACTTTGAATTTTAATGTCATTTATTTCATTTAAACATGAATGTAAACTGTAACAGGACTTTGTTGTTAATTGATTTTCTGACTCTGACTGTCATGAATCTGGTCCATGCACTTCCACTCACTCACCACCTGAGGTCACTCATTCACCACACTGACTCTTACACCACATTATTGTCACTATTTACCATCGAACTGCATTTCCCATCATCCACTGCACTGACGACATGCAGCTGGCACCAATCTCACATTACCCTGATTGCACTGCTGATCACACAATCACACACACTATATAAGCCTGGGACTTCCACTCAGATAACGCTGAGTATTGTTTAGCCTAGCTACTTTACAAAGCTTTCCCTGTTTTCCTAGTTAGATTTCCTGTGTTTTGATTTCTACCCGTGCTCCTGGATTATTCTCTCTGCCTTGCCCTGTTTGGACTCTGTTTGCCGCTCGCTTTGCTCGTGCTCCTGGATTATCTCTCTGCCTAGCCCTCTGGATATTGTATGCTGATCGTTGACCCACGCTACTCTTCGGATTGCTCTGTGACTTGCCTCTGCCATACCTGTCTGCTGTTCATTTACCCTGCCTGTTTTGACCATGTTTTATAATAAAGCTTCGCAAATGGATCCGCTCGTCTCACGTCTCGTCAACCCCGTAACACTGACAGTCTGTAAAAGCATCCTAAACTCATAAGTTTCAAACCCCTTGCAGAATATGCAAAGGTTAATGAGATCATAAAAAAATGCATGCTATTTTTATTATTTAGTACTGTTCTGAATAAGCTATTTCACATAACAGATGTTTACATACACTCCACAAAACAAAATAACTGAAAAAAAATATATATAAAATCGAGGGACTCATAAACAACTATTACAAAAGGTGAAAACATTTACTGTTGTGCAAGAAAACACAAGGCATAAAGTGAAGGGGTGTAGATTTTGAACAGATTAATGTATAAATTTTTCTCATTTTGTTTAAAGACCATACATATATATTTTTCATTTAGTACTGCTGTTCAGAATCTAACACTTACATGTTTACAATTTAACCTGTTCAAACAACCGAGGGCCACAGTCCTGCAGAGTTTAGCTCCAGCCCTAATTAAACACACCTGAATAAGCTCATCAAAGAAAAATAAATCTGAATCTGTAGTAAAATACATTTTAAAAGTAACCGGTCAATATTAACAAAGAGAGCTTGTAAATAAAAAGTGCACAAGTATGTTTAAACATGTTAAAAATCATTTCGGAAATCTTCTGCTGTGTGCATGTTCTTCTCTAAATCTTCTCATCCTCACTTTCTGATCTTCCTGTTTCTTTCCTAAAAACATCACATCAGCATCATCATCTTCACACTCTTAATATTTGTGTGTCAAATCCATAATGCAGATGATAAGTGTCTCTCACCTGCCGTGTGTCTCATGTAGATGTGAAAAGCTCCTAACAGACCCAACAGAACCATCAGCTGGAGACTCCAGACCAGCACAAACACCACAGACACTGAACACATGAACAACAACAATTAGACACAAAACAAACCTATCCTTCATGTTTCCATGAGTGTGTTTGTTAAACTCGTACCACATTCTGAGGTCTGTGTGCTGCTGGTCACTGCAGAGGTCAAACTAGAGGTCACGGCTGCAGTAGATGCTTCTGAAATAAATCATCAGCACAGAATCACCTGCTTTCTCTCTGAACCACATCAACACAATTCACTGCTGAGATCAAGCTGAAACAAACTAGTGATGCTTTTCAAGAATTAAGAGCCAAATTAAAAGAATTGCATTATTGGTTGCTGTGGTTTTTATATATATGCGACATTAATGTATTAAAATCTGACCAGGACAGGGTTTGAGTCTAATGGTCTTCTGTGTGTGACTGACGTGGTTCTTCACGCTGCAGATGATGTTTCCATCAGTTCTCTCATCCAGATCAATGCTGCTGTTTCCATCCATCAGTGGATCTCCATTCAGAGTCCAGCTGTAGAGGAGCTGATCCCCCTCAGAGGAGCAGAACACCCTCATCACCCCACTGGAGGAGCAGATGATTGACACTTCCACTGAGCCAATAGGAGCTGGAGGGAGGGACACATCACAGTCACATGACAAACACAGGAGAATCTTGTTACTATTACTGGAGTATGTAGTGTGTTTACTGTGTGCTGCAGGAATAAAAACCTTCACAGAGATTCAACTGATTCATTTGCATGAGAGTGAGATCTTTGGAGAACATGAGATTGTAATGAGTCTGATGAGAGAGTTTCTGTACCTTCAACAATCACTTGAAGATCTCCTCGAAATATCTGTATGACCTGTGAACTGAAAATGTCTAATCTGTAATTCCCTGAATCTGCTCTGATCACACGGTTTATTATCAGCATTCCATGAATGATGGTCACTTCTGGTCTGTTATTATAAAGATTACATTCAGTCTCCTCCATACTGCCATGCTTACATCTACAAAATGGATCATCTTTTGTGTTGTTTATTCTCTTTATTATTTTCAGATCATAATTGCTAGCACCCAGCACCATCGGCAGATCGAGTTTGTGTCCCAGAGCTGCGTAACAGAGATCAGACTGATCAAACCAGCAGAACCGATCCAGACCTGAAGAACAAACACACACACACACACACACACACACACACACACACACATGTTGGTTTTTGTGGTTTACGGGGACTCTCCATAGGCGTAATGGTTTTTATACTGTACAATCTTTATGTGCTATTGCCCTACACCTACCCTACACCTAAACTTAGCCCTCACAGGAGACTGTGTGCATTTTTAGATTTTCAAAAAAACACCATTTAGTATGTTTTTTAAGCCTTTTGAATTACGGGGACATAGGCAGTGTCCTCATAAACCACCTTCAAATTGTAATACCTCTGTCATACCCATGTTATTATACAAATTTGTGTCCTCATAAACCCGCACACACACACACACACACACACACACACACTTATGTGTATAAATATCACTCCCATCATGAAAATAATGTTCATAAGAATGATCCTCATCAAAAACCAAATGAAATGGTGCAGATTGCAGAACTTCTACATTCATTCATTCATTCATTCATTCATTCATTCATTCATTCATTCATTCATCTCAATGGCAGATGTTCTGCTGGAAGAGAGTGATTTGATTCTTCCATCTTTTCTCATGAGCGTTTAGGTCTGAACACAATCACCTGAGCTGTGAATTTCATGTGACGGATCACTCTGGAGCTACAGAACATTTACTAAAATATAATGAAATATTATCTATTTATGTTGCTTTCAAAGCATGAGTGCAAAGATATAAACTTGTGGTAGAAAATTGAGAACATGGAGGGAAAAACAGAGCTGTTTTGGAGACGTAAAAGAGGAAGTTAGACAAATAGAAATTGAGCTGTACAAGAATAGTGACAGAATGATGTAATGCAGTGAAAACTAAAATAGAAATCAAGCATAGTGTTAGTTCTGGCAGGTCATGATAGTCAAGCTCGCATCAGCTGACTGTCAGCTGATCCCCATCTACCTATAGGAATATGACACCTATCTACGCATCCATATATAAGCTCTGTCAGTCAGGATCCAGCCTTCTGATTCTCCTTTGAATCAGACTAATTTTAAAATGTGTACATAAAATTACTGAACTTTAACAGTATCTGCAATACTTTTGTTGGTTCTGTTCTGTTTACCCTGGGGGGTTATTGCTGCTCTCCCTGCTCTCATCTATGCTAGGCTGCATGGATGCGAGGGAGTTCTTGCCCAGAACAGAACCATACCGCCAATCCAAACTATATGCTTATTGTCAATCATCTTTGAAGATAGTGGTCCTGACAGGACCAACATTTCTATCATCAAATCAGTCAGATATCAGTCAGGGAATGCTTTTTATATTTTCTGGTGTAGACTAACAAAATCAGCTGTTATACTTTTTCTGAGAAGAATATAATATCACTTTGATTATATGGCTCTATAACACAGGCACTGTTTTATTGTGATTTAAATGCTTCTATCTGACATATTGTAATTGCCACTGATACACACTGTTAAGACCAGAAAACAGATCACTGCAGACTGTTTTGGGAAAACTCCCATTGTAATATTACAGTGATTTTATGTGAGAGATTGATCAGTAGCATGAGTTTGATGTGTAAGTGACTCACATGCAGCAGTTTGCAGCAGCAGCATCAGTCCAAAGATGAGCATCATTTCTCTAAAGTCCAGTTTCCAGAAGAGCTCAATCCAGCAGAAGAGTGTGATGCTGCTTCAGTCACACAATCACTTCTCACTCTGACAGAAGAGCGACTGACACTCAGATGTGCTCACAGTACAGTTATTAAACTACTGCACAGTTTCCGTGAGAGAAAAGGAAGTTGAGATCATTCACACTTCAGGGTCTTGAACAAGGTCACAATAATAAATAACATTGTTTGCTTTTCTGTCATGGGGACTTTCCATTCATTATGCTTCTGAGGTTTTACATTTTCACAAAGACATTTAATATATTAAACATTTTCTCAGTCTTCGGTTGCTTCTATAACCACAGTGCTCATAATGACCTGCAAGGGAAAACTGTCCATAAAACACATTTACACGTCTTCTGTCAACTTTTACCCAAGTCTGAATCCACGAGGTCTGACACAAAATCATAATGGACAATGTTCCCTGTTACTCCACTGGAAAACTGACCATCAGAAGCTCATCTAGGATCTCCTAAAGTGTTTTATCAATATTCCTCACTTTAAAACACTAAAACAAAAATATGAGGGACAAATGACCTGCAATGAGTCAAATATACAGTAAAAACAAGCTAAATACACCAGTTGTCGTAAATATATTTATAATGTCAGTTTTAATGCATGTGTGGTTTGAAAGTGCATTAACAACATTTTGTCCTGATAAAGAAGCTCAGTTTGTGCTAAAATGATGAGACAGAGATCTCTGTCATTACTCAGGTTCATCACACGAGGTCTCCATCAGCTCAGAGCTGTCCATCTGCTGCTGTTTCAGCCTCTGAATCTCCTCGAGTTCAGAAGAAATTTGACTGGATATCAGCTATCGAATTTAAATAAACATTGAAAATGGTTTCAGTGTTGTTCAAATATTTTATTAAGACTGGGACACATTTGATAGAAAAAAATAGTGTCCTGATCTCAGCAGAAGGGAGGATTCAGGCTGGATTTCAGGAACAAAATGTAATAGGACTTGGTCAAATATTATGATGTCTGTATCATGTGGAATTGGCCTATACATATTTAAATTTTAATTCTATTAATCCTTTCTGTGTAGTTAAAAATGATTCTGTCCCCATAATATAATCCCCCAAACAGCTGGCGATATTAAACACAAATACAATTTCTAACAGTTGCACCCTCTATATTTGTACTTTATTTATACTCTATATTTGTATGTATTTGTTGGGGGTCGGTTGAGGGAAATTCAAAGGCATTGAAATCTTCAAAATTAAACAATTTAAGTGACCCAACAAATCTTTACTTTAAGTCAAGTCACTATTATTTGTAGAGTGCTTTTAACAAAGCAAATTGTGTCAACGCAGCTTTACATCAGCTTGATATAAAGCTGGGTGGCTTTATATTAGCTTTACAGTATTTAGACGGGGACATAGTGTGTCAAAATAGTGTGATTCTCCTCTGTCCAGACAAAATACAAATCCAGTACTGGTCTGCTCATCTCTAATAATTGGAAATTTGCTCCTTTACCATCTCTGCGTATCAACAGCTCCTTTGAATCACATTCGGTTACTATTACCTACCCTCTAAAAATTTATTTTGTAGTTGTTTATTGACCTCCAGGACCACTAGGTAACTTTGTGGAAGAATTAGATGTGTTGCTCTCAACCTTTCCTGAGGATGGTACTCCCTTAGTTATACTTGGAGACTTCAACATCCACCTAGATAAACCCCAGGCTGCAGATTTCCACACTCTATACTTGCCTCTTTTGATCTCAAGAGAGTGTTAACCACGGCTACTAACAAATCAGGCAACCAGCTGGACCTTATTTACACACGACACTACTCCACTGCACACCTCGGATCACATCCTCCTCACTCTTAACCTCAACATGATTCCTGAAACAAAACATACCATCCAACACGTCACTTTTCGACGTAACTTACACTCACTCTCACCCTCACCCTCCCGGCTATCTGCGATGGTTTCATCTTCGCTTCTGAATATAAACCTAACAGACCACTCAGATCATTAGGATCGAGTCAGTTAGAAATACCAAGGGTTCACACAAAACAAGGGGAGTCCGCTTTTAGCTATTATGCCGCCCGCAGCTGGAACCAGCTTCCAGAAGAGATCAGATGTGCTAAAACATTAGCCACATTTAAATCCAGACTGAAAACTCATCCGTTTAGCTGTGCATTTGTTGAATGAACACTGTGCTACGTCCGAACTGACTGCACTGTATTTTATGTATAATCATATTCTATTTAACTGTTTTAAATTTCATTTTAAATCAATTTCTATAACTTTTTAAAAATCCTTGTTTTTATTATTTTTAATTCCTTGTTTTTATTGCTGTGAATGACTATTTCACTTTCTTTTATGTAAAGCACTTTGAATTACCACTGTGTATGAAATGTGCTATATAAATAAACTTGCCTTGCCTTGCCTTCTCTTGATGCTAACAGTGCTACTGATACTTTCTGTTCCACTCTGATGTCTTGTCTAGATACTTTCTGCCCCTTAGCTTCCAGGCCAGCTTGTACCACCCTTTCTGCCCCTTGGCTATCTGACGTTCTCCGCGGACATCGTTGTAAGTTCCTGTGGCTCAGTGGTTGAGCATTGCGTTAGCAGCGCAAAAGGTTGTGGGTTCGATTCCCAGGGAACACACATACTGATAAAAAAAATGTATAGCCTGAATGCACTGCAAGTCGCTTTGGATAAAAGCGTCTACTAAATGCATAAAATGTAAAATGTAAGCTCAGGGCTGCAGAAAGGGTATGGCGCAAATCACAAAATCCTACTGACCTTAATTTATATCGATCACTCCTCTCTGACTTCTCTGCTAATGTCTCCATTGCTAAAAGGACATACTATCACGACAAAATTAACAATTCGCCTAACTCTCGCATGCTCTTTAAAACATTTTCCTCCCTCCTTTGTCCTCCTCCTCCCCCTCCTTCATCAACTCTAACAGCTGACGACTTTGCCACATTCTTTATTAATAAAATTACAAACCTCACTGCACAATTCTCCACACCACAAACTGTCAAACACTTGTTACCAGCAAACATACACTCGTTCACATCCTTCTCTCCACTCTCTGAGGCAGAAGTCTCTAAACGCATCCTTTCCAGTCATCCTACTACTTGTCCGCTTGATCCTATTCCATCTCATCTCCTTCAAGCCATTTCTCCTGCAGTTGTACCTGCACGCACTCACATCGTTAACACATCCCTTCACACTGGATTTTTTCCCTCAGCATTTAAACAGGCTCGTATAACCCCACTTCTTAAGAAACCCACTCTTAACCCAACTCTTCTAGGGAACTATAGACAGGTTTCCCTTCTACCTTTCATTGCAAAAACACTTGAACGAGTTGTGTTCAACCAAGTCTCTGCCTTTCTAACACAGAACAACCTCCTGGACAGCAACCAGTCTGGCTTCAGAAGTGGACATTCGACCAAAACTGCCTCGCTCTCAGTTGATGAAGCCCTAAGACTAGCTAGAGCGGCTTCCAAGTCTTCATTACTTATTTTGCTGGATCTGTCCGCTGCTTTTGATACGGTCAACCACCAGATCCTTGTGTCAACCCTATTGAGAAAGGGCATCTCAGGAACCGCACTCCAGTGGTTTGAGTCTTACCTCTCAGATAGGTCCTTCAAGGTATCTTGGAGAGGTGAGGTATCCAAGTCGCAACATCTAGTTACTGGGGTGCCTCGGGGCTCAGTTCTTGGCCCACTTCTCTTCTCGGTCTACATGGCATCACTAGGTTCTGTCATTCAGAAACATGGCTTTTCATATCACTGCTATGCTGATGACACTCAACTCTACCTCTCATTCCATCCTGATGATCCGATGATAGCTACTCGCATCTCAGCATGTCTAACAGACATTTCTTGCTGGATAAAGGACCATCACCTTCAACTCAACCTAGCTAAGACAAAACTACTTGTAGTTTCAGCAAACCCATCACTTCATCACAATTTCACCTTCCAGTTAGGCTCATCTACCATAACTTCTTCAAAAACTGCCAGAAACCTTGGAGTTGTGATTGATGATAAGCTGAATTGTTTCAAACTGGACAAACTGGACTACACGTACACACTGCACTAATACAACAATCTATCTGCTACCACTGGATACCATCCAATGCACATCCATGACATTTGCGTATCCAGCTTATGTACAATCTACTGCACCTTTGCATATTACTGTGTATGTATATATGTGTACATAATGTAGAATGTGTACATATGGTGTATAATGTGTATTGATAACTGTAAGTATGTCTAACAGTACACTGTGTGTACTGAGTATATGTATGTGTATATTGCACATTGTCTGTATAAGTCTGTAAGTATGTAATGGTACTGTCTATATGTTAATTGTTTCTGCACTGTATGGAGCATGCTCTCAAGAATTTCACTCATCAAGGCACATGTACTGTGATGATGTGACAATAAAAGTGATTTGATTTGATTTTGATTTGAATTTCTCAGACCACATTGCTAAAACTGCCCGGTCCTGCAGATTTGCTTTATACAATATTAGGAAGATCAGGCCCTTTCTTTCGGAACATGCAACACAACTCTTTGTTCAAGCTCTTGTTCTGTCCAGACTTGACTATTGCAATGCTCTCTTGGCAGGTCTTCCAGCCAATTCCATCAAACCTCTACGATTAATCCAAAATGCCGCTGCAAGGTTAATCTTTAATGAGCCGAAAAGAACGCATGTCACACCTCTGTTCATCAATTTGCACTGGCTACCAATAGCTGCTCGCATAAAATTCAAGGCATTAATATTTGCCTACAAAACCACCCCTGGCTCTGCACCGCTTTACCTAAATTCATTACTTCAGACTTATGTGCCCTTTAGAAGCTTGCGTTCTGCAAGTGAACGACACATTATTGTGCCACCCCAAAGAGGCACAAAATCACTGTGACGAGTGGGGCGGGGCCGAGAGCCGTGGGAGCAGAGCGAGGCCGGTGGAGTTAATGATAATGAGCGACACCTGCACCACTCACCAGTCTCGAGTCCCACGGAGGAGCTCCGGAAGGATAAAAGGAGGAGTGACGACAGTGGAAGACGAGAGAGGACCAGGCCTGGATTTTAATTTGTGTTTTGTGTGCGGCAGTCGTCCGTGAGGGGCTGCCGCTTTACTTTTGTGTTTGTTATTTGTTTTATTAAACTTATTTAAATGTTCGCCGGTTCCCGCCTCCTTCTTCCCGATCTACGAACTTTGTTACAATCACTTTCACAGACTTTTTCATTAACTGTTCCCACCTGGTGGAATGACCTGCCCAACTCAATCCGAGCAGCTGAATCCTTAGCCATCTTCAAGAAACGGCTAAAAACACACCTCTTCCATCCTTATTTGACCCTCTAACTCTAGCACTCTCTATTCTAATTCTATTTGATCTATCTGTCTTTTTTATTTAAAAAAAACACACACACTTGTCCCTCTATCAACTGCATATTTATTCTGTAACTGCTAGCTGTTCTTGAAAAACTAACACTAGCTTTCTTTTTTCTATTCTATCTACTTGTTTCTTAAAAAAAAAAAAAAAAAAAAGATTATTTTTTTCTATATTCTATCTACTTGCTTTCTTTAAAAAACAAACAAACCTTGCTATGTGTACTGTGTTAGGCTAATCAAGACTTGTCATAGCACTTGCCTGTTGTTGCTCTTTTGTTGGTTTTTGATTGCTTCTATTGCCCTCATTTGTAAGTCGCTTTGGACAAAAGCGTCTGCTAAATGACTAAATAAATAAATAAATAAAATCAGCAGTTTAAATCTAGGCTAAAGCAGAGTCAGATTGTGCAAAGGACTCATCTGGTTCCTGTGGTCTTGTCCCGATGGCCGTCTAGGACACTGGGGATCAGTCTCTGGGGCTCATCTAGTTGTCCTGGTCTCCGCTGACGTTCAGGGCTGTAGAGGTCATCTCTAGGTGCTGATCCACCATCTGATCTGGATACAGACTGGATCTGGGTGGTTGCAGTGACCATCTGATCTGGATACAGTCTGGATCTGGGTGGCTACGGTGACCTCGGAATAAGAAAGAAACAGACTAATATTTGCGTAGATGCCATTCTACTAACAATATAATAAGTACATCGGGTGTTTTGAGAAGTGTTCCCGGTTCTGGTTGGCCTAATTAATGCAGCCTAACAATCCTTTAACGGATTTGAATTATAGAAATGAGATAGTGTATTATGTGTAAGCCAGGTTAAAAGAGATGGATCTTTAATCTACATTTAAACTGACAGAGTGTGTCTGCCTCCCGAACAGTGTTTGGTAGATTGTTCCAGAGTTTGGGCGCTAAATAGGAAAAAGATCTGCCGCCCGCAGTTGATTTTGATATTCTAGGTATTATCAAATGGTCAGAGTTTTAAAATCGCAGTGGACGTGAAGGACTATAGTGTGATAAGAGCTCACTCAAATACGGAGGTGCCAAACCATTCAGGGCCTTATAGGTAATTAGCAAAATCTTAAAATGTATACGATGTTTAATAGGGAGTCAGTGCAGTGTTGACAGAACTGGGCTAATGTGGTCATAATTCCTGGTTCTAGTAATAACTCTAGCTGTTGCATTTTGAACCAGCTGGAGCTTGTTTATTAAACGTGCAGAGCAACCACCCAATAAAGCATTATAATAATCTAGCCTTGAGGTCATGAACGCATGAACTAATGTTTCTGCATTTGACATTAAGAGAATAGGTCATAATTTATATATATTTGTAAGATGGAAAAATGCAGTTTTACAAATGCTAGAAACATGTTTTTCAAAGGAAAGATTGCTATCAAAAAGTATGCCTAGGTTCCTAACTGATGACGAAGAATTTACAGAGCAGCCATCAAGTATTAGACAGTGATCTAGGTTATTACATGCAAAAGTTTTTGGTCCAAAAATTAACACCTCTGTTTTTAGCAGTAAGAAATTGCTAGTCATCCTGTTTTTGATATCAACTATACATTCCGTTAGTTTTGCAAATTGGTAAATTTCTTTGGGTCGCGAAAAAATATAGAGCTGAGTATCATCAGCATAACAGTGAAAGCTAACACCATGTTTCCTAATGTTATCTCCCAAGGGTAACATGTAAAGCGTGAAAAGTAAGGGGCCTAGCACTGAGCCTTGAGGAACTCCATACTGCACTTGTGATTGGTATGATACCTCTTCATTTACTGCCACGAATTGATGGCGGTCAGATAAGTACGATTTGAACCATGCCAGTGCACTTCCTCTAATGCCAACATAATTTTCTAGTCTATTTAAAAGAATGTTGTGGTCGATAGTGTCAAACGCAGCACCAAGATCCAGTAGCACTAATAGAGAGATACAACCACGATCAGATGATAAAAGCAGGTCATTTGTAACTCTAATGAGAGCAGTCTCAGTACTATGATATGGTCTAAAACCTGACTGGAAATCCTCACATATATAATTTTTCTCTAAGAAGGAACATAGTTGTGATTAGGGTTGTCACGGTACCAAAATTTCAGTATTCGGTACCAATACCAGTGAAAATCCACGGTTCTCGGTACCAATTTCGGTACCAAAGCAAAACACAAAAATATGCTAATTAAAAAACACATTTTTATTAATAAAGTTAAACAAAAATAAACTGCACAAAAACCAATGCCATTTTTTATGCTTATTTAAAATTATTTCTAGTTTTTCCACAATTAATAAAAGTATGAAAAAAAGTAAACAAGTTCCACCCAAAAGTTTTTGTCATATTTCTGCTGCCGCTGAAAAACAACTGTAAACTGTTGTCTGTTTTAGGGTTTGCTGGAGCTTCATGATCTTCCTGCAGCTGTAAACGGAAAATATAATATGAGTAAAGCAGTGGGCTGAGTCTGACCAAATGCAACATTAGATCATTGACTCCAGCTAAAATATAACATTTCAGTAAATAACAAACCTCAGCTTTTATAATAAATTTAGATACGATTACATATATTTTAAGACAAGTGCATATCAAATATAAGGAAACTGTAGTATTAAAAACACTTTACAATAAGATTCCATTTTTTAGATAGCATGATCTATCAAATAAACAATAGTTATATATTGCAATTATTCTTCTTAGTTAATTTCAAAATTTACAAATACATAAAATCAATCAATCAATCAAAGTTCAATCTGTTAAAATTATTTAATGCACAATGAACAATGATCATGTGTTTGTATTAAATAACATTCACAAACATTAATTAATGTTGTAAAAATATATTGTTCACTCACTGTAAGTAGATGATAGATAACATTAAGTCATTGTAAAGTCTATACAGGAGATAACATTTGACTATACTTTCATTTAATACAAACTGTGTACATATTTAATTTTAAAGGGCTTTTAAAACTGCTAGTTATCCAGCCAAGAATAACAACAACTAGCAACTAACTAGCAAAAAAACAAAAAAAAAACAGGCCAGAACTGTTTTTTTTCTGACGGATTGACATGACAAACACTGTTTGTACATTCTCCAACATGCATATTTTAGATTCACAATTCATTTAAAAGCCTCTAGTGTAACAATAGTAAATACCATCATGTCCTCCTGTTGTTTTTACCCTAATAAAAGATATAGGCGCATTAAGCAGTTAATAAAGAAACTTCATTCTAATGCTCATTATATTAGCGTTAGCCGTGCTTATGCTAAGGATTAAATCCGCTATAACGGCAGTTTATTTTAATCCGACATTCAAATTCAAATATGGAATAATATTCATAACAGAATATCTAAATATTAAATATTAAATAGAAACTTACCTGCTTGAACTCTTTCATTTGATCCGGGTGTCACAGTCTTATTAGTCACAGTTGTTAGTTTGATGCATTTCTTCCTTTTGATGTCGCCCTGTCACAGTGCTTTTATGAAGCAAGCGCATCTGCGCAGCTTTCAGATCACGCAGCAAGAACCGGGTTAACCCGGGTACTCGGTACCACCGGGACTTAAAGACACCTGGTACCGTGACGTTTTCATTTTTTTTAGTACCGACTTGATACCGAAGTACCGGGTCTTTTGACAACACTAGTTGTGATGATACTACCCTTTCTAATATCTTTAACAGAAAAGGGAGATTCGAGATCGGTCTGTAATTAATAAATTATTTGGGGTCAAGTTGTGTTTTTTAATGAGAGGCTTAATAACAGCCAGTTTGAAGGTTTTTGGGACATATCCTAATGACAATGATGAGTTAATAATATTCAGAAGAGGACCTATTACTTCTGGAAGCACCTCTTTTAGTAGTTTAGATGGAACAGAGTCTAACATACAGGTTGTTGGTTTAGATGATTTAGATGATAAGTTTATATAATTATTCCTCCCCTATAGTAGAGAATAGGGATGTCAATTTTCAATCATTTCCATAATCGATCGTCATTTAAATTGACGATCAATTAATCGATTAATCGTTAACCTTAACTACTGCAAAATGCGTCTATTGCAGAGGCATATAGTCACCGGCATGACAGGATGTGCAAATGCCACTCAAAACACCAGCTTCCTCACCCGAAAGGGTTTTTAGTCTAAATAAAAGGCTAGTGGCAGGATGGTAAAATTAATGGATGTGACTACGATCATTTGATAAAATGAAGAGCGCGTCATTACACACGGGATCATTATACTTTGTGTGCTGTTTCATATCCTGTCACGGAGACCGCTGACTGCGCCTTTTTAAATGGTTTCATGGTGCTCGTTTTTTTATTTTTAAAACATCATAGCAATGTTTGCAATTGACATTATCGGGATTTAAAATAAAATGATCCCAAACGCAAGTACGGCGCGTGGGGCTGTGACGTGCGGTCAGTGATCCGCTTCCAGAACCACCGGCGTTGCTATGGGAAAACACTGTTACCCATTTGAAACATTTTAATGTGAGTATTATGACACAAGTGAGGTACAAAGCTTTGTTACAAAGATAAATAACTGGTTAGCAGGCAAATTTTACATTGCAACCATGCTTTTTGATTCATGCTGAGTGCATACATTTAAATCAAGCCATATGCGGCTTTGTGTTCTGTTTTTCCGGATGGTCACGAATTTAATATTATTGATTGTTTCTTTTCCCAAATCCTCACTGTCTCTCCCTCTAGATTCACAGGTTTATTTTATTGTTGTTCACTTTTTTAATCACTGTTTTCGCATTTCTTTCTGTGGTAAACGTGTGGGGGGAAATGAAAGATTTCGTGGCCATGAATTAAGAATTCGTTACTATGACTTATTAAATTGTTCCCGCATTTAAGTTAAATCATGGGTTTTCTAGGGAACAAATTAATAAAACATGGACAGCTGCCACAAATTAATATGTTGTAGGAACAAATTAACAAGTTGTATGCATGAATAGACTGTCCTGCTCGTGTGCGCAGCCCTGTCAAAGCGAAGTGCCCGATATGCAACAATTATCTAGGGAAATTATAATTGAACATGACTTATTACTACATTTCAATACAAAATAACTTTGTACTGTATCTGTTTTAATGTACTTTTAAAGTTTGGATCATATTAAAAGCGTAGTTTGTACATTAGTAAATTATTTTCTGGTAAGATCCAGCCCCTTCACCGTCACTCACAGCCGTTTGCACGTGTTTTGCGCATGAGCCGCAAGCACCCCAAAATGAAACTGCTTAATCGGCCATCGATAGCTTTTATCGATTATATCGCTTATCGACAATTAATCGATTGTCGATTAATCATTGACATCCCTAGTAGAGAATGAGTGGAATTGTTCCTTAGGGGATCTATAGTGTACTATCTGATGCGATACTGTGGCTGACAGCTGCATAGTTACAATTGTATCTCTAATAGTTTCGATCTTGGAAGTAAAGTAGTTCATAAAGTCATTACTACTGTGCTGCTGGGTAATGTCTGCACCTGTTGATGTTATATGTTTTGTTAATTTAGCCACTGTATTGAATAAATATTTGGGGTTGTGTTTGTTTTCTTCTAAAAGAGACGTAAAGTAAGCAGATCTAGCAGATTTTAAAGCTTTCCTGTAGGAGAGAGTATTTTCCCGCCAAGCAATACAAAATACCTCTAATTTAGTTTTTTCTCCAGCTGCGCTCCATTTTCCAAGCTGCTCTCTTTAGGGCCCGAGTGTGCTCATTATACCACGGTGTTGGACTCTTTTCCTTAATCTTCCTTAAGCGTAAAGGAGCAACTGTATCTAAAGTGCTAGAAAAGAGAGAGTCCATAGTTTCTGTTACATCATCAAGTTGTTCTGAGCTATTGGATATGCTGAGGAACTGAGATAAGTCAGGAAGATTATTTATAAAGCAGTCTTTTGTGGTAGAAGTGATGGTTCTACCATATTTGTGACAAGGAGTTGGCTTTACAACTTTAGCTATATGGAATATACACAAAACTAGATAATGATCTGAGATATCATCTCTCTGCTGCAAAATTTCAACACCACTGACATCAATTCCATGTGCCAGTATTAAATCTAGAGTATGATTTCGACAATGAGTAGGTCCTGACACATGTTGTTTAACACCAATATAGTTTAGAATGTCTATAAATGCTGATCCCAACAAATATTTTTCATTATCAACATGGATATTAAAATTACCAGCAATTAGGACTTTATCTGCAGGCAGCACTAACTCAGATCAGCAAATACTTTAATAAAGTCTGTATGGTGCCCTGGTGGCCTTTATACAGTAGCCACTGTTACAGGGGATTTATCATTAACACTTGTTTCTTTGGATAACTTTATATGAAGCACCATTACTTCGAACAAATTATACTTGAAACCCGACCTCTGAGAAATACTGAAAATATTGCTATAAATTGTAGCAACTCCTCCACCTTTACCTTTTGGAAGCGGTTCATGTTTGTAACAGTAATCTTGGGGGGTAGACTCATTTAAAGTAATGTAATCATCTGGTTTTAGCCAGGTTTCTGTCAAACAAAGCACATCTAGTTTATGGTTAGTGATCATATCATTTACAAAAAGTGCTTTTGTAGAAAGGGATCGAATATTCAGCCAAGCTTTATCATTTGTGTATCTGTATTATATCTGTTTTTTTATTTGTTGAACGTCAATCAAATTGTTACTCTTAAATTGGTTTGGATGTTTTCTGTATTTTCTAGTTCGGGGAACAGACACAGTCTCTATAGTGTGATATCTAGGTGAAAGAGTCTCTATGTGCTGAGAATTAACTGACTTCTGTGACGTGAGTCAATGTCTGACATCGTACTTGCAAGTTCACACACCTCTTTAACATTATTTTTAGTGATCTCCGACTGGCGAAGTCGAACATCATTAGCGCCGACGTGAATAACAATTCCTGTAAATTTGCCAAGATGTTAGGCGCTATGGCTCCCGGTAAACATTGGACTATGGTGGCTGGTGTCTCTATTATCACGTTCCGTACAATAGAATCACCAATAACTAGAGCACTTTCATCAGGTTTCTCAGTGGGTGCGTCACTGTGTGGGAAGAAACTGTTTGATGTTTTGAGCGGAACGGAAGAGCGGTGTTTTGACCCGCGACTATGCCTCCTCACAGTCACCCAGTTGCCCTGCTGCACAGGCTCTAAAGCCAGAACCGAAAAATGTACAGGACTCCCTGAGCTATTCGCATCAAAAGCCATATCTACAGCCCTCACATGTTTACTGTCCTCAACTAAAGTTTGGATGTGTGTCTCTAATTCTGAAATCTTCTCTGTCAGCCTAACTATTTCCCTGCATTTATCACATGTGAATCCCTCGCTGCTGACAGAGATAGATAAACTGTACATGTGGCAAGCGGTGCAAGTGACGATGCAAGGAGAAACCATTACTCACCGTGATTGATGAATGATTCACTTACCACTGTGGTTTGATGAACTCGTGAAAAACAGAGCAAGAGAGAAATGAAACGGAGCGAGAAAAAAGAAAACAATAATAGGCGTGAATAGAAATGAATGGAACTGCGAGTGACAAGCTAACACGCTGCACGCGCACTGCACTCGCGGTTTTAAAAAGCGAACAATCAAATTAGTTAGATTAGTTTGATAGATAATACCAGAAATATGGTGGGAATTAAGTTATATATTATCACTTTAAACAACAGAGAGTGAAAGTAAGATCAACAGAAAAGCAAAGCTACACGGAGATACAATCGCAAACCTCTCAGCAGCACGACAGACAGGAACTGTTATTGTTATTGTAACCATTATGCATGTTCAGTTACTAAAACTCTGTTTTTTATTTATTTGTCAAAGCCAGTTTTTACCTGCAATTTTCTCTCTCTTTTTTTTGGTTTATCTGCATTTCAGACCCTGTCAGTGAGCTTCACTGAACTCAAAACACTCATCAGTCCTTCTCTCTTTGTTGTTTGCAGTGTTTGACTCAGATCCAGACAGTTATAAATAAATAAATATAAGTAAATAAATGAGTAAAATAAATAAGTTTCTCAAATGGGTCACAAATGGGTTGTGTTTTTTGGAATGGATGTAGAAATGGGTTGCTAAAGATAATAATAAAAAATATATATGTCATATTTAATTAGGTTAGTGTCATTGCCATGACAATATTGTTTGACTTCCTCTGTTGCTATTAAAAATAACATCTGGCCTGACTGAGACAGATTTTGGGTGGGGGAGGGTTGTTTGTGGTTCACGCACTCTCAGAAAAATGTACTAAGCTGTCACTAGAGCGCAGGGATATGGGCAGTATTTCAGAAACATGTATTTAAAATACATATTTGAAATACAAAATACTATTTTCTATCAAATGTAATTTGTATTTAAATACATTTAAGATTAGTATTATTGTATTTTCAAAATGCATAAAATACTTTGTGCCAGTCAACCTCTGTAAGTATAAAACACAAGAGAACTGTAATCCTAATCAATTAATAAAAAATAAATAAATACAGCATTGGCCCATCCACAGGGGGTAGTACAATGGAAAAGATTATTCCCAGCAATCAGCTTCGATCACTGATGAAAACATGAAAGTCCGTGTTGACAGTGTAATGTTGGCGCAGGTTGAACAGTGAAATGAGTGGCAGTTTCAAAAAAGTGTTGGGTAGTAATAATATTACCTTCTGCAGTAACTAGTTGTGTAACTAATTACTAATAAGATTTTAGAAACAATATTACAGTTATTTACAGAATATTAATTCTGTTTTATTTCTGTAATAATAGAGTTATTACAGTTCCATCCATAAAACAGCTTGCTTAGTTTTGATTTCTCAACCTCTACTGATTTGAAATCCAACAATTTCTAGATTTATTTTCATAATTTTCATGACTTGCACAGGCACATGAAATCACCAGTGCAGCAGGCAAGCTTGTAATATGGAAAACCTTACATTCAGCTTGGAAATATTGTCATTACATTGATTTTGTCAGGAGAAAAGATGATCTTTCCAGGTGAAAAACAAGGACACTTCCATAATGTACTTAAAGTGCTCTATTTGTACTTAATATACTAAAAATGATCCTTTAGTACTTCTTAAGATAAACTTAAGATCATCTAAGTGTACTCAACTGTGCTATTTTGAGACACCATGAATATGAACTAAAATGCGCTTTTAACATACTATCTTTGTATTTAAAAAAATGATTTAGTTACCACTTGTAATACATTTGAACCCATCTTTCATTCACTAGTACACTCAAGAGTACTACAAGTGGTAGCTAAATATACGGCACACGGCTATTAAAATCTGTTTTGTACCTTTAACAGTCTGACAACCACCATAATAATGCAAGTGTTAAAAGTGAAAGCAAACATGAAGAATCAAAGCTCATCACAAATAGCTTCACCACAAGCAGATGTATATACTAATTTACAGAAGGTGCACAGAGTCATTCACGCAAACACAAAACACCATCACGGTAACACACATAACACTTAAATAATGCAATAAACATTCATTAAACAACAGATGTAACAAAGCCCAAATGTACATAACGGATAACAAAAGCTATTAAAAACATGATTATTTAAACAAAATACTTTCAAATGTGGAGTGTCACGCAGGGAATTCTGGGAATATCAGTTTACAGTTTTTGACTGTAAATTATACATTAATTTGTTATTTTTTTACTTCTAAAAACTGTAAAATTACATGAAATGTCTGGTTAGATCTATTTCAGTTTTTCCCTGTATATAGTACGGGAACTTACTGTTAACAGTTTTTTTTTCGTAGCTGTTTTACAAAATTTTACAGTAAATATTACACTTTAGGGCAGTTGTGGCCTAATGGACAGAGAGTCGGACTTGTAACCCGAAGGTTGCTGGTTCGAGTCTCAGGTCCGGCGGGAATTGACAGTGGGGGAAGTGAATAACCAGTGCTCTCTTCCTCCCTCAATACCACGACTAAGGTGAGACCCTTGAGCCCCAACTGCTCCCCGGGCGCCGCAGCATTGGCTGCCCACTGCTCCGGGTGTGTGTTCACGCCGTGTGCATGTTCACTGCTGTGTGTGTGCACTTGGATGGGTTAAATGCAGAGCACAAATTCAGAGTATGGGTCACCATACTTGGCCACACGTCACTTCACTTTCACTTTTCACTTTCACTATATACTGTATATATATATATATATATATATATACACAGAGTTGGGTAGTAACTGCATGTAATCTGGATTACATAATCAAGATTTCAAAAATCAAGTACTTGTAATTAGAGTATATTACATTTTATAATGTTCATAATTTGATTACAGTTACTTATTTATGGATTACATGATTACATATTCACACTGTGGCAGTCAATCATTCAGAATTTATTGATTCTCTGTAACTCTTTTTTCATTCAATGTTTAGAGTTCACAATGTTTACAATTGTCACTTAATGTGCTATTAATATTATGTATCCTTTCAGAAACACTAAACCACGACCAGTGGTGTAACTTAGTAATGATGGGTCCCAGTGCAGTCTATTACAATGGGTCCCCTGGGCTGCACAGTTATAATAGAAAAAATCCCTCCTTTTCACACTTTGGTGGTGCGTCCATCACATATCACCTGAAGAAACTGTCTCCTTATAGATGGCACTCATGGAGGTAGAAAAACAAAGCTCTTTATGAGTCGCATATTAGCTCAGATTTTCTGTGACTCCTGAATTTCAGTTGCTTTGAAATGTTTTATTTATTCAAAATCACCAACTGCTGTGTTTTCATGACTTCTGAGCACTTGTGCACATCGATCAGCTCCTCGAGATTCATGATTAAAAGCTGACTTTCATTTAAGCTTTTTCTTGCCTTCATATTGTCACAGCTGCAAATCGAGAAATGCTAAAAACAGAAGAGCTCAGTGGATTGAGGAAAAATACCATGCAATTGGTTTCCTCTTTTTTTTTATTGTCTTGCTTACTCTACATCTCACTCTCTGGAGCGTTTGAGTGGTTCTGAGTGAACGTCACCTCGCCGTACTGAACCTCTTCCTCCTCTTTCTCCTCCCTCTTTGTCTGCGGTCGGACCGCAGGATATTCCACATCAGCAGCCGGGAGCGATTCTGTGGAGAGAAATGAGAAATGATGACAAGACAAGATATTACTGGACGTCTCTACACATGCTGAATAGTTACTGTTAGTCTACTACAGAAATAGCAGCTTTATCACAACCTGCTGACTGACAAATTAAGCTTTTCTGGAGTGAAACCATTTTACTGATAAAATAACAAACAATAATAATGAAAAGATCAAAACCAGTGCAAGTTAAGAGACTCTCAGAGCAGCAGGAGATGAATTTCATGTGTTCATGTCCTACTCATATATTGAGGGGTTATGTGTGTTGTATCCGACCCATTCATTCACACAGAGACACACAATTTCTGACAATCTCATGTTAATCTTGAGTACCTATGGAGTAGCATAGACCAATTTCGGTGTTTGCAAACAGAGAAGATGTTTTCTGGTGGCAGAAAATAACAGTTTTAAAGTACCGGCTATGGCAGCCATGGAATAAAATAATAATAAAAAGGTAATTTTGAATTTATGTTTCAGAATTCTTACTTTATTCTCACAATTCCAAGATAATATGTCACAGTTCTGATAAGAAAAAATAACTCTTCATCCTCTCTTTTCTCCTCGGCTCAGAATCATGAGTTTAAATCCCACATTTCTGGCTTTTTTTGTCCTCAGAATTGACAAACTCACAGTTGTTGAGTTAAATCAGGTTACAAAGTCCGAACTAGGAGATATAAAGTTGCATTTGCGAGAAAAAAAATAAAAAAATTCAAAATTGTGATGTAAAATAGGTGTAAATGTTATGTAAAATGTTATAGGTTTAAATAGGGCTAATATAATATGTCCCATATGAACTGCATATGCGAATATTATGCAGACCTATTGTTTAAATCATTTATGCTTTAAAAGTAGGGTAATCATAGCAGGTTTCATCCATAGTTTGTCCGTTTTTACATCTGTGTTTAATTTGCATTCCGATTCTGGCATCCAAAAATATTATTTTTTCTCTTATTTCATGGATTTTACCCATTTCCTACACTTGTTACCAGTGTTTTTCTGCCACCACAATGTACGCGTAGCTGCAAGTGATTTAACTGTGACATCTATTGTATCCTTCATATTTCCGAAGAGTCTTTAGTTTCATCAGATTTATAAAAAAACAGATACAGTTGTATGCTTCTCTCCAAAAACAGTCGAGCTCATGGAGGCGTGCTGTGGGCGAAGACAAAAAGACTCACAACGGTCTCCACCTTATTGCAAAAACACCACCTCATTGAAATTTGTTTGCACAGAATCTAAATTTAAGTTAAATTCAAAGTATTCCATTAGGGCAATGTGTTATTGTTGTTGTTGTTGTTGCTTAGCTTAGCCTATGGCTTAATCACCCAAGATGAACAAACGTATATTTCATGCAAATTTATACAAAATATATATTATATATAAGGCCCTATTTTATCCATACAGCAGCTTTCAAACTTTAAACTGCATGATTTTAAAAGACAGATACATTTCTTTTCTTTTAGTCTGAAAGGGTTTAAAGGGTCTGAATCTGAAGTGATAAATCAATTAGAAGTCTTTCGTTTGCAATGAGTAATAGTAAACATATGACACTGCGTTTTAGGCACAGCATCACTAATGACTGTGAGTAATAAACCACAAGCTGACAGATTCTTGTGTTGTTTTACAGAGTAAAGTAGATCTCTTAGCGTCATTGAGTTTCTTACCCCTTTTCTTCTTTTCATCCTTTTTCTTAAAAGAGACATCACTGTATATGAGCTCCGTATCTCCAGCAGCTGCTGATGGGAAAACACTCACATTAGCAGCAGATCAAATACAATCTCATATTGCAGTCATTAAAGTATTGGCTTCAAAACTAGATTTATAACAGATCATGCCTGTTAAACGTTTTTCACATATCAGATATTGAGAAAAAGGGAAAGAATACAGACAGTGAGGTCATATATTCACCAATCTTTGATTTATTGGATCTCATTCATGAAACTTTTGAAAATATATGATTAAATGCTGAGTAATTTGGATATAGAAAGTAAGTACCCTCCAAAAATGATCAAACGCTTCATTAAACCTCAGACTAGTTAAATCTGTATGTTAATGAATTCCAGTCATTCGTAAATAAGTCGCGCATGTGTACATATTTACAATTGGCAGTTTATTTCCACATTTAACAAGCTGGTTAAGAGATTCATTTGTAATTCTATATTATTATGGTAAATAGAGTTATTGAAATGCAGTGTCAAAAGAATACTAAACATTTAAATGTTTTATGTGTGTTTCAGATGTTGGAAGCTGTAGACCAACTAACAATGTGAAAATATGAACACTTTCGTGAATCACAACAACTTTATGAATAATGCACATTAAAAATATATAATTATGCTCATGTTTCATGAATAAGGCCAAATGACTTTAACCTTCCTATTCATACTGTGATCATAGGTGAGTACTACTAGCCAAAAATAAATGCTCAAAATCGTCATCAAATCAAATAATCTGATTAAAACTAAAGATTTTTCTTTCTATATATGCATGATGCTTGAGGAATAATATTGCTTCAAAGCCTTTCTGCCATTTTGCACCAATTTTAACTTCAGAACGTTTCAAATCTTCACTAAAACTGTCTCAGATCATCTTCACCACAATGTTTCTACTTTTAGTGTAATTGTCTTTAAAACTGTCTTTAAGGAAATGCAATGATCAAACAAATCTATGCAGAATATATATCATATTGAGCTACAAATCTTCTCAGCATCTTAAAGAATATTAACCCATGTGTTTGGCTCTGTAATTGCCGCTTGCATAGAATAGTACTATATTTTAACCTTCATCAGTTTGTATATGAACTACAGATTTAAAACAAACTGACCTGGTGTTGACTTGAGCTGTTTCTTCTTGTAAACGTAACATACAGCGAGGAACAGTAGAATCAGGATCAGAGCAACGCAGCCCAAAGCAATCGGATAGACTAAAACTATGGAAGAAAAACACAAGGTCATTTAAATTAAACTCCAAAAACCGCTTCGAGAAGTTCATTCATACCAACTGCAATGGTAATAAGAATAACAACTTTAGCAACTTAATACATATTAATGCAATTAATAGTACAGTAAATTAGTTAAAATAATATTAACTACAGAACAGTCAGTAGATCCCTCCCTGCCATCATAATTATTATAACGATAAATTCATGTGAGCAGTTTGGCCTATTTTTCATGTGCGGATCTTATTTGTTTTTGATGTTAAAAGCTCACCAGGACAGGGTTTGAGTCTAATGGTCTTCTGTGCGTGACTGACGTGGTTCTTCACGCTGCAGCTGATGTTTCCATCAGTTCCCTCATCCAGATCAATGCTAGTGTTTCCAACCATTGGTCCTTGCTCTAGTATTTTTCCATTCAGAGACCAGCTGTAGATGATATGATCGCCCTCAGATGAGCAGAAGAACACTGAAGTCTGATTGGAGGAGCAGCTGGATGACACTTCCATTGAGCCAATAGGAGCTGGATGGAGGGACACATCACAGTCACATGACAAACACAGGATAATCTTGTTACTATTACTGGAGTATGTAGTGTGTTTACTTTGTGCTACAGGAGTAAAAACCTTCACAGAGACTCAACTGATTCATTTGCATGAGAGTGAGATCTTTGAGTCTAATGAGAGAGTTTCTGTACCTTCAACAATCACTTGAAGATCTCTAGATGTCTCTGAGCCGTCTGAATGAGAGAGTGTTAATGTGTAATTCCCTGAATCTGCTCTGATCACACGGTTTATTATCAGAGTCCCATTAATGACTGTCTCTTCAGGTCTTTTATTATAAAGATCACATTCACTCATCCTCATCCTGCCATTCTTTACTCTACAAACTGGATCATCTTTTGTGTTGTTTATTCTCTTATGTATCTTCAGGTCATATTTACTAGCATCCAGCACCATCTGCAGATTCAGTTTGTGTCCCAGAGCTGCGTAACAGGGATCAGACTGATCAAACCTGCAGAACCGATCCAGACCTGAAGAACAAAACACACACACACATTTATTTGACAACATTAAATATCCCAAATCCTAAACAATCCTCACAGAAACCGGTGCAAAATACTACATTTAAAGCATAAACATCTTTCTTAAACGTTTATAACGAAACATAATTTGACTGATTTATAAGCCCGGCTCACCAGTGTCACAAACAGAGGCGGAAGCAACAGGTGAGTGAAACAACAGAATGATTTATTCAACAAGGGAATGGCAATGTGTGGAGAGACTGGCAGGTAAGGAATCCGGAGAGAGAAACCGTTCAAATGGGTCTAGCTGGATGCTAATCAGAGTCCTTTCCTTACAGGAACAACGGAGAGAGGGGATCAGGAAGGAACCAGGAACTACGATGGGGATACACAGGAGGATCGCAGGAGAATCTGGAAGGTAAGTAGCACAGGTAAGTATAGCTGGGTCTGGTGTCTGTTCAGGTAGTGAACAGTAGCCGTATATATGAAGGGGAACTGATGAGTGCTTGCAGGTGCGGGTGATCAGAAGACAGGTGATTGTGATCTGGTGATTGTTGTGGCCGGTGACTGAGGTGGCTGTGACTGTGAATCCCTGACATTACCTCCATCCCTCCAGGGGCGGCTCCCGACGCCCTCATGCGGCGACGGGGGCGACCACGGCCTCTGGGTGTGGGAAGCTCAGGGTGGGCGCGGTGGAATTCAGTCAGTAACATGGGATCTACGATGTCGTCCCGGGCCACCCAGGATCTTTCCTCTGGTCCATAACCTTCCCAGTCGACCAGTTACTCGAGCCGGCCGCCCCGTCGCCACGAGTCCATGATGTCCATGACTTGGTACACGGGGGTTGTTCCAGGATCTCTGGAGGAGGAGGCTCGTCCGGCTTTGGGTGTTCTGGTGTGGGAGGAGAAAATGGCTTTAGAAGGGAAACGTGAAACGTGGGGTGAATTCGATACCTGGGTGGTAGTTGGAGCTGGTAGGTGACTTCATTGATCTGCCTCTGGATGGGGAATGGACCAATGTAGTGGGGACTCAGCTTTCTGCAGGACAGGCGGAGGCGCAGATCCCGGGTGGATAACCATACTTGGTCTCCTGGATGGTAAACAGGAGCAGGGGCACGCCGGGCATCTGCGAAGCTCTTATGCCTCCGCACTGCTTGCTGGAGGCGGATGTGAGCCAAGTCCCACAATCTTTCGCTCACTCGGAACTTGTGGTAGACAGCTGGAACCTCCGAAGGCTCTACCATCCACGGGAAGAGCGGTGGCTGGTAGCCGAGCATGCACTGAAAGGGCATGAGCCCGGTGGAGTTCTGTCGGAGGGAGTTCTGTGCATACTCGGCCCACGGGAGGAAATGGCTCCAGCTGTGTTGGTCCTTTTGGCAGTATGGCTGGAGGTAACGTCCAAGTTCTTGGATTTTCCGCTCAGTCTGGCCATTAGTCTGGGGATGGTATCCAGAGGACAAGCTCACCGTGACTCCTAGCAGATGGAAGAAGGCTTTCCACACACGGGAGATAAACTGCGGGCCCCGATCTGAGACGATATCCTCGGGTATGCCGACATTTCTGAAGACATGGGTGAACAGCATTTCGGCAGTATCCAGGGCAGTGGGTAATCCACGGAGGGGAATAAATTTACAGGCTTTAGAGAAGCGATCCACTGCTACGAGGATACAGGTGAAGCCAGCTGATTCGGGCAAGTCCGTCACAAAGTCTATCCCCATGTGTGACCAGGGCCGGTGCGTAATGGGGAGGGGTACGAGTTTGCCCACCGGAAGGTGACGGGGAGTCGAGGACATGGCGCAGACTGAGCAACTGCGGACGTACCTGGTGACATCCCGGGACATACTGGGCCACCAGTACCGAGCTTGGAGGAGCGAGAGGGTCCGCTGGCTGCCTGGATGTACAGAGCCCGGTACATCATGAACTGAGCCCAGAAGGGATTGCCGTTGGGAAGTGGGGACGGAAGTCTTCCCTTCTGGGCCTCCCAGCGGAGCAGGTTCAGTTTGAGTGGCGGCATGAATGTCCTCATTGATGTTCCAGAGAATAGGACTCACAATGATGGCTGGAGGGAGGATTGGCTCGGGGTCGGATGGAGCGTCAATGGAATGGAGGCGGGATAGGTCATCAGCCTTACAGTTGCTGTTACCAGGGCGATATGTGATGACGAAATCAAATCGGGTAAAGAACAGCGCCCACCGGGCTTGACGGGGATTGAGCCTCTTGGCTTCACGGAGGTATTGGAGATTTTTGTGATCTGTAATGACCGTGAACGGGTGGTTAGCTCCCTCCAGCCAATGCCGCCACTCCTCCAGGGCCAGCTTGATGGCCAACAGCTCCCTGTTGCCGATGTCGTAGTTCTGCTCTGCTGGGGTCAGTTTCTTAGAGTAATATGTGCAAGGCTGGAGGCGTGGAGGCTCATCAAACATCTGGGACAGCACAGCCCCGACTCCCGTGGTGGAGGCGTCCACTTCTACTACGAATGGTATTTGGGGATCTGGATGTTTAAGGATGGGGGCTGTGCTGAAAGCAGTCTTGAGCTTCTCAAAGGCTTCGTGGGCGCTGGAGTTCCAGGACAGGGACTTGGGCTTACCACGGAGCAGGGTGGTCAATGGGGCCGTATGTTGACTGAAATCTTGGATGAAGCGTCGATAGAAATTAGCAAATCCCAGGAATCGCTGGAGCTCTCTCACTGATTGTGGGATGGGCCATTCCGTGATGGCGGTGACCTTCCCCTGGTCCATTTGAATCGCCTCCTGGCCGATGATGTAGCCGAGGAACTGAAACGTGGGGCAGTGGAACTCGAAATTCTCCAGCTTGAGGTACAGGTGGTGCTGTCGGAGTCTCTGTAGGACCTGCGTGACGTGGTGGCGATGTTCGGCCAGGTTCCGGGAGTAGATGAGTATGTCATCGATGTACACAATAACGAAGTTGTGGAGGAACTTCCGGAATACCTCGTTCATAAACTCCTGGAAGACGGATGGTGAGTTGGATAGGCCATACGGCATGACAAGGTATTTGTAGTGGCCGGAAGGGGTAATGAATGCCGTCTTCCATTCATCGCCTTCCCGGATCCGAACGAGGTTATACGCGCTCCGCAGGTCCAGCTTGGAGAAGATGCGGGCCCCACGGAGTTCCTCGAGTGCGGCAGAGACCAGGGGAAGCGGATAGGGGAGCTTGACTGTCTGGGAATTCAGAGCTCGATAGTCGATACACGGCCGCAAGCCCCCGTCCTTCTTACCCACGAAGAAGAAGCTTGAGGCTGCTGGTGAGCTGGATGGTCAGATATACCCCTGATGGAGAGCCTCCTTGATGTACTCCTCCATAGCCTTGTGCTCCGGGATGGACAATGGATATGCTCTACCCTTGGGGAGTTTATGTCCAGGCAGCAAGTTGATGGCGCAGTCCCATGGCCGGTGAGGTGGTAGACGAGTGGCTGCCTACTTACTGAAGACATCTGGATTCGGGACTCTCAATGAGAGTGGAGGCGATCGGAACAGGAGGTGACTTATAGGGTCGACGTGGAAGATCGGTGAGACAGTGGTGACGACAGAATTCGCTCCAGCGAATAACCTCACAGGTGTCCCATCTGATCTCTGGGGAATGTAGGATGAGCCAGGGGTGTCCCTGGATGATGTCCACCGTGGGTCCCTCCAGTACCAGAAACGTGATTTCCTCTTCATGCAAATTACCGATCTTGAGCTTCAACGGAGGTGATTCAAAGTTCACGTGCCCACGTCCTAGCGGCTTTCCTTGGATAGTCTTGACTCGGAGCTCCCGGGCATGCCGTCGGCGGAGCAGATGGAGATGGCTCAGGAAGTCTTTCGAGATGAAGTTGCCCGAGGATCCCAAGTCGACAAGGGCGGAGGCTGTAACGGAACAGGCTGGAGCGAGTAGTTGGACTGACATTAGGGACAAGGTGGCTATGACTGGGTCTAATTGAAGGGTACTCACCGCAGGACGTGGGTGTCTGATGGGGCAGGATCGAATGAAATGATCGGCAGCGGCACAATAAAGGCAGAGTCCTGCCGCCAGCCGGCGAGCGTGCTCCTGATCAGACAGTCGTGTAGAATCCACTTGCTTAGGTTCTGGTACTGGAGAACCGGTGGTGGGTGAGACGGATGGGTGTGCGGCTTCGGCGGTGTGGCAGGCTGATAAGCGCTGAGAAATCTGAGTGGCCTTCTGCATAAAGCTCTCCAATCCCACAGAATCATCATAGATAGCCATTTGGGCATGGATACCTGAATCCAATTCTTGTCTGTAGGCGCAGAGAAGAGCCACCTCATTCCATCCACTAATCGCAGCCAGAGTTCGGAATTGCAGCGTGTACTCGTGGGTGGAAGAAGAGCCCTGGCACAGTAGCTGATCCGAGACCAAGAGTCCTCTGGTAGCCGAGCCAAACACCTCCTTAAAGTGGTTAGTGAAATCTTCATAGGCGTTAATTATAACACTTTTGGCGTTCCATATAGCTCTCGCCCATAACAGAGCACGGCCAGAAAGGAGGGAAATCAGAAAGGCTACCTTGGACCGCTCAGTGGGAAACTTCTGTGGTTGCATCTCGATATACAGTGCGATCTGGAGGAGAAAGCCGCCACACTCCGCCGAATCACCTGCGTAAACAGAAGGCATGGCCATGGGACTTCCAGAGGCAGATGGGGGAATAGGAGCTGGCATCAACGAAGCCCAAAGGGTGGTGACCAGCTCCTCCAGGATATCGGTGGATGAGGAAGGCCGGGGATCCATGGAAGTGTCGGTGTAGGTCCGGTCTTCTGTCACAAACAGAGGCGGAAGCAACAGGTGAGTGAAACAACAGAATGATTTATTCAACAAGGGAAAGGGAATGGCAATGTGTGGAGAGACTGGCAGGTAAGGAATCCGGAGAGAGAAACAGTTCAAATGGGTCTAGCTGGATGCTAATCAGAGTCCTTTACAGGACCAACACCAACAGACAGTCAAAGTAATACTGTTGGTATAAATAGCTCTCTCATTAATTAAAATCAGACACGGTGACACTTTATTTTAGGGTCTCTTAACTAGTTGCTTATTAGCATGCATATCACTAGAATATTAGCCATTTATTAGAACTAATTAAGCACATATTAATGACTTATTCTACATGACCTTATTATACATCCCTAATCCTACCCAACACCTAAACTTAACAACTGCCTTACTAACTAAGCAGAAAATTAGGAATTGATTTAGGGAAAAGTCGTAGTTAATAGTGAATAAGTGTTCCCTATTCTAAAGTGTTACCTCAGACACAAATTACATTAGATTAATAATAATCCAGATCAAATAAATTAATTAAAAAGTGTTGAACGTTCATGTCTTGATCTTTAACACTTGAAGTTAGACATTAGACATAGAGAGAGAGAGTTGTGAGAAGAGGAGTAACAGAATTATGTGATGCAGTGAAAACAGGAATAGAACCATCATTTTCAGCATCAAATGTTAGCTTAGATTTCAAGATCTTTAAAGGGGTCATGACATGAGAAATCAAAGTTGCCTTGATCTTTTGGCATATATAAGAGGTCCTTGTACCATTAAAACAAGTTTCATACTATAGCTTAAAACTTCCTCCTCATTAGAAGCAAAGCATTTATTTAATCAAGCTCCAAAAACAGCTTGTTTGGATCTGAGGTGGCATGTGACATCACAAGGGCATAAACATTTGCATAAACACCGCCTCCCAGAGCTGACTCAAGCCTTTATGGGGCCCCAAGCAGTATTTTGTTTGGGGGCCCTTCAGTGCCGCCAATACAATATACGGCTGATTATTGTCAATGCTTGATTATTTGCACACTATAAATCTAACACACCCATTATAAGTTTTATTTGTTGTAGCTGTGTTGCTTACATCATACCAATGTTTTTACCCTTCTACGATTTTTAATTGTAAAAGAAGCAATCCCACAAGTGTCACGGTGCACACACGAGGGAGGAACGAGGAGACACGAGACATGGAGGTAAACTCAAATATACAGTCTTTAATGGAGACATCAAGGCAGGGCAAGACAAGGCAAGGCTGACATGGACAGAAACACTAGAGAGTAACGAGTAGACCAGACCAAATCTAACTGAACAGGCATGAACTAAATACACAGGATAATTAACACACACACAGCTGAACATACTAAACTAATAATCAAACTAGACGAGGCCAGGAAACAAACCAAATAAGGAAACAAGAGGCGGGAACACATGACACACACGACAGAGGACTGACATAACTCCCCCCTCCCGAAAGGCTCGTCCTGAGCCTTAACAGTTCCACCGGGGAAGGGGGGTGGGCGCTCTGGAGGCCCCTCAGGACAGACACGGACAGAAACATAGGACGGGGACCTCCAGAGCAGAACAGACAGACAGGGACCATGGCGGAGCAGGGAGCTCTGGAAAGCATGGCGGTGCAGGGAGCTCAGGAGGCCATGGCGGTGCAGGGAGCTCAGGAGGCCATGGCGGTGCAGGGAGCTCAGGAGGCCATGGCAGGTGGTCTTCATGGCCGTGGCCTCGTCCCTCGGCCCGGCCACTCCAGCCAGAATCCTTCTAATCCCCCCAACAATTTCCCTGGGGTAGTTAGGGGGTATCAGGAGCCCCCCGGGGCTAGACAAACAGGACAGTACATGACTTGACAGGAAAACCCTCCAGGGCCAGACAAACAGGACAGGACATCCCACAGGAACACAAAGCCCTCCTGGGCTGTTCTCGGAAGCTGAGGCTTCCATTGGGCATGATGAGGAGTCAGGGGCCCTCACATGGTCCCTCAGCAACGGCTTCCATTTCTGCGACAAGGAGGCAGGCGGCTGGGAATGGCCTCCTCGGCCATGACTAGAGGAGCCGCCTGCCCTCGACGAGTCTCCGTGGACAAGACACGACATGACAAGACAAGGCAAGTTAAAAATGTTCCTGTGGGCACAACAAGACATAAACACGGCACTCCTGGCCGTGTTGTGGACTGAATCCACGGGGCTTGGGTCAGCGGCGGCCAGCGGGCTTGAGTCAGTGGAGATCCTGCGGTCTTGAGTCAGCGGCGATCCGGCCAGCTTGAGTCAGCGGACTCGTGGCATTCGCGGCGATCCCGCCGAACTCCCACATCACATACGTGGGCTAAGGCGGGAATAACGAGCTGCGACTTCCTTGCCGCGAGAGACAAAACAAACAGACAGGAACAAAACAAAAGGTCTGGTCTTCTGTCACGGTGCACACACGAGGGAGGAACGAGGAGACACGAGACATGGAGGTAAACTCAAATATACAGTCTTTAATGGAGACATCAAGGAAGGGCAAGACAAGGCAAGGCAGACAGAAACACCGGGGAGTAACGAGTAGACTAGACCAAATCTAACTGAACAGGCATGAACTAAATACACAGGATAATTAACACACACACAGCTGAACATACTAAACTAATAATCACACTAGATGAGGACAGGAAACAAACCAAATAAGGAAACAAGAGGCGGGAACACATGACAAACACGACAGAGGACTGACAACAAGAGTGGTCAGGTGTTAATTTGCACATTAAAATTCAAAGTTTTACAGTACGGCATGCTTAATAGTGTACTGAGAAGTAGCTAAATAAACCAACAGACAATGCATTAACAGAACAGAATGTTATTTTAACAATATAAATTATTATGCACAGCAGCAAGCCATCTGTACATAAAAAAACAACTCTTAATCTATAACTTGCTAATTGAGGCATAATGATATTGGAATATAATAGGTAGGCTAAGGTAAATAATGTTAAGCTGTTATCAGTACCAGGTTTATGTAACAGAATTGTTTTATTACAAAAATATATATCAAGGAAAGTTATTTTTACACAGAAGAGAACAATTTTAATCTAAAACTAGCCAGTTAAAATGTTATAATATATCAGGGTTGCCAACATTGGTTGCCTGGCTGGAGTGAGATACATGAATATATAAAACAAACAAACAAACAAACAGAAAAGTGCCCTTTACCCACTGTTCGTCTATAGTGTATTTTTTTTTTAAACACTATATTATACTATACTATACTATACTATACTATGCTATACTATACTACGTATATAAATATTGTAAAGCCTATATTATTTTTTTAACTCTACAGTTTTGCAGTAAAATTTAAAGATTCACTTTTAATTCATGAAGAATAAAAAAACAAAATCCAAAAACTTGTCTCCAATTGGAAGAAAAAAACTTGTAAAATGAAAATGACATGAAATTACCATTATAACCAGTAGATGGCAGCAGAGGATCTTGTTTTTGCATTTATTATAAAATGACTATTATAACAAATTTTTGTACTTTTACTGTAGTGAAGTATGAATAATTATGTTATTTATTAATAGTATAATAATTAAATTATAATGCATTAAGTATCTTATCTTTAACTAGAAGCTGCAAAATATATTCAGCCAACACAGATTTGTCGCTGCTGTAGGTTTATTACTCTGAATTTACACTGCATCACTTAATGCACAGGTCTATTTTGACATCGGCTTGTCAGATAGATCATTCCGTCCATTGCTACAATATTTATCACTGTCAATCATGGCAATGACTTGAGGAAGAGTTTAGCTGATTCACTTGCATATTTTGTTACACTCACGTTTGTCATTCCTGAGTATACGTGAACAAACACAACTTTTCTTCAAATTTTAAATGGATTATGTGAGAAACCTTTTTTCTTGTTATAATGGGAAGATCTGCAAGCATGTACAACAACGTAAACTTCAATAAGTTAAAACAATAAGTTCAGAGCAGATTCTAACTAACCTGTAAGTACGTCTGATCTGATTGTGATCTGATTCGTGCATGACACGTCGCTACGAAAATCATAAGATTATTATGTATAGTTTATTTAATTATTTCATATTGTATTTTTGTATAATTATCATTGTCCATTGACACAATTTATCACCATAAAAAATAAAAAAAAATCAAGCTGTCATTTCTTGGGGCCCCTAAGCAGCCGCTTAGTTCTCTTATGCCTTGGGCTGGCTCAAGACCATTTGCTTTGACCGTTTGGTTTAAACAGCTCATTTGTGACTTTGAACAGACATCAGAAGGATCCCAGTGTTAGAAACGAGCAGATGTTTGTTCGGAGAATTTTGTTTTGTAAAAGAGGCACAATGTAATGGAGAGTTCAAAGAAACATTTGTTGAAAGACAAAGTGGTACTGAATCTGACTGTAACTGCATCAGAAACCACAAGTAAATTAATTCATAACTCTTAGTCTGTAAATGATGGTTATATATAGATCATGTTGTCAAAACACTTACTCACGGTGTGAATAGTGAGGGTGCATTGATACCGTTTTATATGCAATTATGTTAACCAATCATAACAGTGGCAGATAACTGACGAGCCTTACAGGAGCCGCCTCTTAAAAACAGGTTGTGTAGACAGTGGGTCAGAATGAGGGTTGAAAATAATCATTTTTTCACCTATATATTTGTTTTCCGTGCAAAAACTTTATTAACAGTATAAGTGAACCTCAAGGAGCATATTAAAATTCCATATCATGACCCCTTTAAAAGGTAATTCATTTTTATCAGTCTCTTAATGTTATTTGTATAGAGGTACAAAAATCAGCTGTTGAAATTTTCCTTAGAAGACTATATAGAGACTATAAACAAATATTCATTAGATTTCATGGGTCTTTTACACAGACACTGTTTTACTTTAACTAGGCACTTCCATCTGGCATAATATTCCACTAATACACACTGCTAAGACCAGAAAATGTATTAAATCGCTGACAACATATTTTAAATAATATTACAGTTTTTATTTGAGAGATTGATCATCAGCATGAGTTTGATGTGAAAGTGACTCACATGCAGCAGTCTGCAGCAGCAGCATCAGTCCAAAGATGAGCATCATTTCTCTAAAGTCCAGCAGAAGAGTCTCACTGACAGACAGCAGCTCTACTGACACACCAGGAAATTACACGACTTTAACAAAGAAAGACAGAGGGAGTTTTTCAGAGAGGGTCAATGTGGGTCAAAGGTTCCTCCTTAGATACCTAAAACAGACACCGCAAATGAAGAGAAATCAACCAAAATCAACAGAATAAAGTAAAAGAGCAGAAGCAGAAATGTTGAAATAACTCCAGCAGGTCTGAGTCTGATGAGAGAGTTTCTGTACCTTCAACAATCACTTGAAGATCTCTAGATGTTACTGAGCCCCATAAGTGATCGGTGAGTGTTAATCTGTTATTCCCTGAATCTGTGCTTGTCACACAATTTATTATCAGAATACCATTAATAACGGTAACGTCAGGTCTTTTATTATAAAGATCACATTCCCTCATCCTGCCATATTTTACTGTAGAAGCTGGATCATCTTGTGTGTTGTTGTTTATTCTCTTTATTAACCATGGGAAATATTTAATAGCGTCCATAAAGATTTAAATGCGTATAAAGAATATAATATTACAATTATAAAATAAAATAAAATATAATAAAATAATAAGGTATTCAGTAAACTAGCACACAAATGAATGCAAAAATACAATGAATTTAGAAAAAACGATCATTTTGATTTCATGGGTGTTAAAGACAGACATTCAGCTCTTTTACTCTGATTCAAACACTTCCATCTCACATATTAATACACTGACATTATTATTTGAAGGGGAGACATTTTAGTTGAACTGATGTAACTAAAACATTGAGTAAGTTCAATTAAATTGAATAGATTACATTTTATTCAAGTCTGTTTTTAAGAAAATGGAAAGACCTGTTAGTGTTTCACATTCAATTCTGTTGTTTATTAAAAAAAAAAAACATTTAGCACAGCACATTTGTATGCAAATGCAATCAACAAAAAGTTAATTGTATCTGTGTTGGCATTATCGTAATATTGTGTGGTGAGTGAATAAACATGCTCTATATATAACATCATGTAGCCGTCCACAACCAGACCACAGTCTTTACACTTTAGCACAACGCCAACCAAACTTCAGCATAGCATTGACTGCATAGCAGTCAGCATAGCACTTTCCATTGACTGATGTTTCTACAGTTCTACATTTGCATAAAGACATTATTTAATATATTTATATGCTGTTTTGTCACTCTTTGGCTGCTTTTATAACAGCAGAGCTCATAATAAATCGCGATTTCAACTTTTATCCAAGTCTAAATCCAGGAAGTCTGACACAAAATCATAATGGACCATGTTCCCTTTTAATCAAAAATAATAATAATAAAAAACTGACCATCAGGGCCCGTATTCATGAAAAATCTTAGTGCTAAGAGTTGCTCCTAGTAACAAAATTCTAAGAAAATTCTTAGAAATGTGGGTGTTTCCTCTTAAATTTAAAGAAAAGATCCTAGTAAAGAAAAAAGTAATTCAGAAAGCATCTTAACCCTTAAAAGAGGTCTTAAGGTACGAAATTGTTAGGAGTACGGACGAGGACTTTTAAGAGGCTTAAGAGTTACTTTAGCAGCAGAGAAAATAGATGAAACATGAAGAGGGAGAAGAAATGTGTTGCACACAATGCATGACAGTGAGTTAATAAGATGCTACACATTAGATCGTGCAGGGATCATGTTTGTGACCGAACTTATCAGAGACACGCTAACATCTCCGACACCGCGCTGAAGTGCCACAGTGCCAGAAATGGACGTATTAACTACATTAACATATTTGGCAACTGGAAAAATGCAACTATGCAGCAGCGATGATTTGGGTCTGTTACAGCACTTTCAGAACCTTGTTGTGTCGCTGTTCATTTCCTATAAAATACGTTAAGTATGACAGCATGGTAAATAAAAAATAAAGAATATAATGTATGTGTGTGTGTGTGTGTGTGTTTGTGTGTGTGTGTGTGTGTGTGTGTGTGTGTGCGTGCGAGAGAGAGAGAGAGAGTACAGTAAAACAGGAAAATGACGCCTGTAATTTCAAAGTGAAGGCTTATAATAAACTCTACTCTTAAAAGCGCTCTTTCATTTCCTTCTTGGACAACCAACCAATCACAGTCTTCAAAAGACTGTGTCATAGCTAGCAACGGGGTCAGCCCCGCCTCCTCACTAAGATAAAAGGTTTTGTCTTTTCCTCGCTCAGAGTTGCTCTCAGATTGGTCCTGAATCACTTTTAAGCTAAGACTCCTAGAAATTTTTAAGCTAAATTAGGAGCTCTCTGAAAGGATTCTTAGAATCTTTATGAATACGGGCCCAGAAGTTTATCTAGGCTCTCTAAAGTGTTTTTGAATATTCCTCACATTAAACCACTCAAACAAAAATGTGAGGGTGAAAATAGCCTGTGCTGTGAGTCACATATACAGGAAAAACAGCTGAATAAAGCAATTGTCATAAGGATATTTATAACATCAGTTATAAAGCCTACATGTGTCGTTTGAAAGTGAATTAACAATCTCTCACTGATTACTGCAGTTTGTAAAAACATTTTGTCCTGATAAAGAAGCTCAGTTTGTACTGAAATGATGAGACGGAGATCTCTGTCATTCATCACACGAGGTCTCCATCAGCTCAGAGCTGTCCATCTGCTGCTGTTTCAGCTTCTGCTTCATGTCTGACCTCAATCTCCTGCAGTTCAAGAGAAATTTGACTGGACTTCAGCTGTCAGATTTAATTAAATATTGAAAATTATTTGTTCAAAAGGGAAAATGGATTCTGAAATTGGATTTGATCATGTAATCCAGTGTTGGTTCTGATCTGGATCAAACCTTCAGTGTTATTCAAAGCATCTTAGTAGGACTGGGATACATTTGATCCAAAAATATCAGGATTTAGGGTTTATTTCAGGTACAAAATATTTTACTCAACGCATCTAGTGTGAAACAGGCCTCACATTAGTAAACAGGAAAACAACATGTTATCATTTCCACGGGTTCATGATCTCGAGGGAGCGGGGCTCAGATCTCGGGGCCGGTCAGGTTCTGGGGTCAGAGCAGATGTCCAAACGTGTGACCCAATGCATGAAACATTTTTGAATGAATTCAGTACTGAATTAGAAAGCCCTCATGTAAATATTAATTTAACTAAAAACATTTAGATCAACACGCCCTGAATACTGACGTTTTAAAAACACTTTTCTCAATAAACAACCTCAGTTTGTACTGAAATGTACTTGCTCTTCCTGATAGTGATGGTAGAAACGAAGCTTTTCAACACTTTGAATGAATTCATTTCAACGAGTCGGTTCGGACGCTGGTCAGAATGGTGTAAATGCAACAAAAACCCAGACCAAATTAGCTTAAAAGCACATTTTACAAACCAATTGCAAATGTTTTATTGAAAGTATAATTTACTAAATGCAATTAACAAATCATCTAATACTATTAAATATGAGGTGTCTGTGTTCTTCAGTTATTGCTGGACAATATTTGATCTGTCTGGATTTATTGTTTTATATGTTTTTTTAATGTGGGTTTTCTGTTGATGAATATGACAATTGACTATCAATCCTCATAAAAATCAAATGATATTGGGACTTTTGACTGGAAATATAGATTCATTTCAAAACATTTATTTTTTATTTAATTTGATACCAAAGTTCATTTTAATTTCAACACTGACTCAGTTTACAGTTTTAAAGAAACATTATATAAAATACAGAAGATCTGCTGCTGCTCTCATGAATCTTCTGCTGTGTGTTCATGTCCTTCTCTGAATGTTCTCATCCTCACTTTCTGATCTTCCTGTTTCTTTCCTAAAAACATCACGTCATCATCATCTTCACACTCTTAATATCTGCATGTCAGATGATGATGATAAATGTCTCTCACCTGACGTGTGTCTCATGTAGATGTGAAAAGCTCCTAACAGACCCAACAGAACCATCAGCTGGAAACACCAGACCAGCACAAACACCACAGACACTGAACAACACAAACACATCAATCAATCAATCAATCAATCAATCAATCAATCAATCAATGAACAACAATTAGGCGGAAAACAAAACCTTCATGTTTTCAGCAGTGACACATTCTGATGTCTATGTGCTACTGATCACTGCTACATCAACACAATTCACTGCTGAGATCAAACTGAAACAAACTAATGACACTTCTCAAGAATTAAGAGAACTGACTGTTTTACATCATTGGTGTTGCTGTGGTTGTTATACAGTATGTGGACATTCATGTATTAATGGTGCCATAGAATGGAAAACTGTCTTTACCTTGGCATAGTTGAATAATAAGAGCTCCGCTCCATAGTATAAACAGAGTTCGTGCAATCACGAATCTCAAAGTGAAAGTGAAACTAAAAAGTGATCTGTGCATTTGAAAGCAGTTTCAATGCCCAGCATATTAATAGCGGGTCCCTGATGCCCACATTTTATTTACAGTATAATTACCCAACGAAATAACTGCACGAGAAAGTATTGAAATATATATATATTTCCCTGTGTTTCCTTCCTGTGAGCTAATGAAATGAGCCGCACTGTGAAACAGCCAATCAGAGCAGAGCTCAACATTGAGCCGCACTGTGAAACAGCCAATCAGAGCAGAGCTCAACATTGAGCCGCACTGTGAAACAGCCAATCAGAGCAGAGCTCAACATTATTATTCATGACCCTTCCAAATAAGCCAATAACAGACCATTTCATCCTGGGGAGAAATCCTAGGGTTGTAAATGGACATGTAAAACCGTTTCTGGAGATTTTTTGCACTTACCTAAGCCACATACCTTCTATTTAAATATCAGAGAACAATTTAAAATATTGTATCAATGCATTCTATGGCACCTTTAAAATCTCACCAGGACAGGGTTTGACTCTAATGGTCTTCTGTGCGTGACTGACGTGGTTCTTCACGCTGCAGCGGATGTTTCCATCAGTTCCCTCATCCAGATCAATGCTGCTGTTTCCAACCATTGGTCCTTGCTCTAGTACTTTTCCATCCAGAGTCCAGCTGTAGAAGATCTGATCTCCCTCAGAGGAGCAGAACACTGACCTCTGATTGGAGGAGCAGCTGATTGACACTTCCACTGAGCCAATAGGAGCTGGAGGGAGGGACACATCACAGTCACATGACTCTTTCTCAACATATGATCAGTGTCAATCTCAAGGCATCTCTAAAATAAAATACATTGCTGAGAGCTTCTATACCTTCAACAATCACTTGAAGATCACTGGCAATGGCCATATCTATCTCAGTGACATGTGATGTGTAAGTCCCTGAATCTGCTCTGATCACATTGTTTATGGTCAGAGTCATATTATCAAAGAAGAACTCAGATCTGTTTCTGATGGATTCATGTTTATTTATGATCAGAGAGGATTCATATGCATACTCTTTTTTTCTCTTTATGCTAAAAACTTCCAGTATACTGCCATTATTTAACATCTTATACAAAGTAAGGTCTTGTTTTGGAGGGTTCAGCTTCATCTGCAGATTGAGTTTGTGTCCCAGAGCTGCGTAACATTGTTTGATCGAATATAGTTGATCAAACCTGCAGAACCGATCCAGACCTAAAGAACAAAACACACACAAAATGAAATGTACCAACATCGACAGACAGAGTCAAAGTGTTACTGCTGCTATAAATATCATCTCTCTCATCATGAATTTCAATCAGACACAAATCACACAAACATTCATAATAAGTTCTACGGAAGACACGTATCAGACTCGATCTCATATCAGGTTTCAAATGATAAAAAGTGCAGTTTTTCTACATTTCCTGAAACGTTTTGAAAAAAAAAGCTTGCAGAAGGCATCTACAAAACTCAGAAAAACATCTCCAATCCATCACTGCTCGTAATTTAATTTATATAACATTAAATACATGTACAGCACACATAACATCAGAGGTCTGGTGTATAAACCTTAGTTACCATGCAGATATCAGGATTTATAAATAAATGTCAGAATGTGTGCACAATGTAAATAGAAATATAATATATGACTTCAATAGAAATGGCATGCAACATTTTAATGTTTAATAATACTGTGTATTACTTGGCTGTGAAATTTCTTCTTTGAATTTTGCTCTCTTGAGTGCAAAGAAAATATTTTAATGCAAATAATGAATGCAGCGAAAAATAAAATATAATGAACCATTACTGGTATAGAGGCATGTTATCAGCAAATAAAAAAGAGGAAAGAGAAAGTTAGAGATCTGTTAGCAGCGATAAAGCTGAACTATGTGATAATGTGTGAAAACAAGAATTGAAGTGTAATCATTTTATATAAAATGCTGGTTTAGTTTGCAAGCTTCTTCAAAGTTAAAGTAGTATGTTTAATCAAATCAGTAAATGCTATTTATATTTCCGGACACACGATCAGCAGTTATTCTTCACAGAAGCAGATTTCTGAGGAGCTCTGTCAGCTGTGTGTGTTCAGACTCCTGCACTTTATTTCTGAATTACCTCCACAAACTTTTAAAGACATTTTTATTCCCACATCATTTTGGAGTCTTTAACAAAATACATCCAACTCTTTAACTATAAGTTTTGCAATTAATTGAATATTACTTTTGATTGATCTGATTGATCAGCATGATAAGATGAGTTTGATGTGAAAGTGACTCACATGCAGCAGTTTGCAGCAGCAGCATCAGTCCAAAGATGAGCATCATTTCTCTAAAGAGTCAGATCGAGTCTCACTGACAGACAGCAGCTCGACTGACACATCAGGAAATTACACAACTTTTACAAAGAAAGTAAGAGGAAGTTTTCAGAGATTGTTTCTGTGATTTAGCACTTCCTACTTAAATACACACACAAAAAACTCAGAGAAAGTTAAAACAAGAAGACTAATTTCACAGTCACATTTCTAAAAGTGCAAAAAGTCTGCAATTATTGTTTGGCATGACTGTTTAAATTTTATCAATGCAAACTTTCTATGGGAAAAAACAACAAAGTTAAAATAAAAGTTAAATTGTTTATGAGCTCATCAAAGGCTTTTGATTAATATCAAACAGACTTCAGTGTTTATTATGAGCAAATGCAATATAATAGAGTAGAAATGGTGTCTGAAATGCTTTTGTGATGTGGAGCCTAAATTTAAAACAAAACAAATCAGTGAAACCCAGTGAAAAATATTGTCAAGATCACATTGTATCATTTTAACTTAATTTCTCAATTCATATTTCTGAAGAGATCTTGTGAAGAAATATGACTAAACATGTTGAGATCTGTTGAGAAAAAAACAAAGCAGAGATTTAAAATCAACACACTAAAACTGACACATAGATCAAGAGGAACAGTTATAAACAGATGAAACAGACACTGTAAACGAGGAGAAATCAACCAAAAGAGCAGAAATGTGAAATAAAGCAGTTTCTAGAAAAAAATAAACATACAAAGAGATCTGATTCTGAGAAATAAAAGAGTTTGATAATGGATGAACAGAAGTTGTTTAATGTAATGATAAAAATACTGCTAGTTCATTCAAAGCAGAAAGACAAAAAAGCAATAAAACAGATGTCCAGAAAATAATCCAATCAAAAAAGAGCTTCATAACTAAAACCGCACAAAATGTCTTCCGGCTTTATTCTGTAAAATCTCCTGCTGTCGATAGCTGAAAGCTGGATTAATGAGAGAATCTGTGAGATTATGAAGTTATTTCTCATAGATGTGATGATCTGCTGCTGCTCTCGTGAATCTTCTGCTGTGTGTTCATGTCCTTCTCTAAATCTTCTCATCCTCACTTTCTGATCTTCCTGTTTCTTTCCGATAAACATCACATCGTCATCATCACACTCTTAATATCTGCATGTCAAATGATGATGATAAATGTCTCTCACCTGACGTGTGTCTCATGTAGATGTGAAAAGCTCCTAACAGACCCAACAGAACCATCAGCTGGAGACTCCAGACCAGCACAAACACCACAGACACTGAACACACTGAACAACAACAATTAGACACAAAACAAACCCATCCTTCATGTTTCCAGGAGTGTGTTTGTTAAACTCGTACCGCATTCTGATGTGGTCACTGCAGAGGTCAAACTAGAGGTCACACAAGTGGTCAAACTAGAGGTCACACTAGAGAGGTCACAGCTGCAGTAGATGCTTCTGAAATAAATCATCAGCACAGAATCAGCTGCTTTCTCTCTGAACCACATCAACACAATTCACTGCTGAGATCAAGCTGAAACAAACTAGTGATGCTTTTCAAGAATTAAGAGCCTAATTATGAAAACTAACTGTTCTTCATCATTGGTGTTGCTATGGTTTTTATATGTATGTGGACATGCATGTATTAAAATCTCAAAAGGACAGGGTTTGACTCTAATAGTCTTCTGTGCGTGACTGACGTGGTTCTTCACGCTGCAGCTGATGTTTCCATCAGTTCCCTCATTTAGCTGAATAGTAGTTTTTCCATTCATTGGTCCTTGCTCTAGATTTTCTCCATTCAGAGTCCAGCTGTAGAGGAGCAGAACACTGCCCTCTGATTGGAGGAGCATATGATTGACACTTCCACTGAGCCAATAGGAGCTGGAAGGTGGGACACATGACAGTCACATGACTTTCTCGACTCACTCAGTCAATGTCAAGACATTTCTAAACCAAATTGATTGCTAAAACGTAGTTGGACTGGATTAAACATGAAACATAGGTTGGTCATGTAACAACAAGCAAATTACGTGCTATTTTTAAAACAGTAATCAATTTGATAGACTAGAACTCTGCCCAAAATACAATAGAAAATGTAATGGATTTAATGGTTATAATGGGAATTGTATTGGTTTTAATGGAAACTATAATGGTGTCTACTGGTATGTGATGGATTCTATTGGTGGGATGTTAAATCCTATTGGAAAAATGCCCAAAACACACTACAAAAAAGGAATTTTGTAATGGTTTTACTTGGAAAAAGCTAATGGTTCATAATGGTATTTTAATGGATACCATTGGAATTTCTGTGATGGTTTCTATTGGGCTTCTATTGTTTTTTTTTAGCAGGGTAGATAGCCTATAAATATACAGTGAACTCATATTACTTATGAATGCGAGAAATATGGTGAAATAGTCCTGCCTTATAAATAAAAGATCTAACGACTGATTGGTAAAGTCATTGCGTCACTGCAGCTGTCATTTGAAGCTCTGGTTGCTTAGTCATTTTCTCAGACCAAATAACCTGATCCAAGATGGCTCCTGGTGGTGTGTTGGCAGCTCGTCTTGCTCCAGTTATTTTATTGTTTTTAGTGGTTTTGTGTGCTCTCCCTCAACTGAGCCAGTCTCTCTGGACTTATGATCGCCAAACACTACTTCATATCCAAACAGTTGTATCTAGTCTCCATGACGCTGGTCAATGCCACTTTTCCCCCTGGCTTGTAAGACCGCTACCAGCTGAGATACTTCGATCGACGGGGAATGCCAGTGGAAGAAAGAAATGCAGAAGGAAACGTGGATGTAGAGCGGGTGTGTCAGCTAAAACAAGAAGATCCAGGATTGCTTTGACCTCCAAGGCAAGTGATTTACGACTCCCTTGTCTTCGTATGATTTGTCCAGAGGTGCCGAGTGTCTTACCTAGACTTTTTCTGCCAAAATTGGTCCACTGCAAGAGAGGCTTGAACCTGGACAATTTGCGTTATTTAAGGAAAGATGACGATTGTGGAGGCACAAGTGCGCCGATCAGGAATGATTCGGTAAGGATGGCGCTAGTTAACGCCAGATCCCTTACAAACAAGACACTTATCCTAAATGACTTTTACATCAAATAATTTTGACTTTTTATTTATTGTGGAAACATGGATGAACGCTGTGGATTCCACTCCTATTGTGAAAGTAACTCCGACTATGTGTGATTTTTTTTTAGTTCACCCAGAGGCTCTGGTCGGGGTGGTGAATGAATGTTCCGAAGTGAAATAAACTTCAACGAATTTCCTCTGCTCAGGGAGTAGGGAGCAATGAACACTGTGTAGGGAGCATGTCAATCGGAACACAGTTCATGCACGTAGCTGTTCTTTAACGAGCTGGTTATCTGAATCGGGTGTGTTAACTAAGCGAGGCATTTAAAATATGCAAAGCGGGGCGGCGTGAGGACTGGGATTGGGAACCGCTGGGTTACATCATGTGTCATTCACCGGTGAGAAAATTTTATAGTACAGTAAAAGTACTACAATACCAGGAAGGAAGATCGGGTTGTTGATGTTTGCCTGCCATTCTCACTCTGTCTGCACAGTGTGCGTGAACGCGCTGATGACGTATCTGTCTGCGTGAACAGGGTGCACAGAGGTATGCTAATACATATGTTGACAGGCAGGTAGGAAAGCCAATTAAAACGCTTGGACCAAGCGTTTTGATTGGACGAACATTTCTTGGTCCTACGCCTTCCACAGAATATATAAATACATATAAATACATTTAGACCACTTAACTTAATGATTGCTATCAGGATGTGAAGAGACTTTCAACCAGCATAGCAAAAAATGTTTCTGAAGACAATCACCTATTGCACCTTTAAGGCATTACATGGAACAGCGCCAGAATATTTGGTAGAGTTTATTAAACCATATAATGCAAAAATATCAGTGAGATCCTCAAATAAATTACTATTAAAGATCCCAAGAGTGCGTCTTAAATCTAAAGGTGACCGCGCTTTTGCTGTCTCTGGCCCAAGGTTATGGAACAGCCTTCCTTTCGAGGTTAGAGCATCCCTCACGTTAAGTACCTTCAAGTGCCGCTTAAAGTCATTCCTGTTCTCCCTGGCATTTTAACTCTTTACTGGGTTATTTATCTCGATGTTGTTGTTGTCTTATTTTAATTATTTATTTTTTATATTATCTTAACGGTTTGTGATGTACAGCACTTTGGAGTTACTGTGTAGCCTGAAATACAAATACAATTTTTGAGCATGAGAAACAAAATTTATGAGACAGTTGTCGTCAGATTTCATTGGTGATTTCAAACATACAGTTTAATCATAAGCTTGGTGAACAGCTTTAGAGAATTTGATGTTTTCCTTTTCAAAGGGAATATTTATGATATTTAACACATAATTGTACATTATACAGTAGAGTTGATTGGTCCTCTCTTGCTGTTCCAAGAAAAATGCATTGGTACCTAATGCTATATAAGGCCATTTTTTTTTTTTTTTTTACCACAGTATCTCTGTTGTTTGATTCAACAAAAAACAGTTGGTAATTATTCACTGCGTTCACAAATGTATTATAATCTCAATGTGCCTTCTGCTAGAACTAAATTAGGTACTAAGGCTTTTAAATATGCTGCCCCTTCGGACTGAAATTTTCTTCAAATTAATTTAAGGTTAAATCAGTTGGTGCCTTTAGATATTTTAAAACACTTTTGTGTGGCTTGGAGAAAGACTTGGAGATTTGTAAATGTTTCTAATGGCTGTATCTTTAGCGAGATTTCTTTGTGTAGTATTTTATTGTTTGTTATATGTATTTGTAATCTTGGGCTGCCTATCTTGGCCAGGACACTCCTGCAAAAGAGATTTAAATCTCAGTGAGTTTTTCTTTCCTGGGTTATAATAATATTAATAATAATAATAATTATAATAATAAAGAGATACAGTAAGACTTGCTTGACTGAAACAGCTAATGACTAGCCTTAAAGGGATAGTACACCCCAAAAATGAAAATTTGCTGTTAATTTACTCATCCTCCATACAAGATGGAGATAATTTTTTTCTTCTTCAGTAGAATAGTAAATAAGATTTTTAGCTTAAACCGTGCTCCTTGGTGATTCATAAAATACAAGTCAGCAGCTGCCCGTTTTTGAGAATAAAAAAAACATATCAAGCAACACAAATTAATACCCGTGGCTCCTGACGATATATTGAGGTCTTATGAAGCGAAACGATCGGTCTGTGCAAGAAACTGAACATAATTTACAACATTATTATATAATACAGAGCCTCAGGCAAATGGGAGATGTGATTCTTTTCCGGAAACTGTTCTTTTTGCATGACATATCTGCAATAAATTAAAGCATCCAATAATTATGTCAAATGTGAATGCATAAAGCATATAAAGTGAATAAACTAGTCTTCATCAGCTTATCTTTTTACATACACAATTTGAATATCAATAATGAACTTAAAGCTACAAACTTCTAATTGTGTCCCTGGAGCACAAAAGCAGTCATAAGTAACAGGTATATTTGTAGCAATAGACAACAATACATTGTATGGGTCAAAATTATCCATTTTTCTTTTATGCCAAAAATCATTAGGATATTCAGTAAAGATCATGTTCCATGAAGATATTTCTTAATTTAATTTATTAACTTAATTTTTGATTAGTAATATGCATTCCTAAGGACTTCATGTGGACAACTTTAAAGGCGATTTTCTCAATTTTTTTTTTTTTTTTTTGCACCCTCAGATTCCAGATTTTCAAATAGTTGTACCTCTGCCAAATATTGTTCTATCCTAACAAACCATACATCAATGGAACACTTATTTATGTATACATCTCAATTTCAAAAGATTGACCCTTATGACTGGTTTTGTGATCCAGGGTCACAAATGTGAATTCATGGGTCTTTAACACAGATGCTGAACTCTATTACTGTGACTGAAACTCTTCCATCTCACAAATTAAAACTCTACTAACTCTATGCTGTTAAGAAAACACTATTAACCACTAAACAAAATATTTAAACACTCAAAACAGAAAACTAAATCAATAAATTGCTGCAGACTACTTTGTAATATGCACTATGCACAAACAGCTTGTAACACTACAAAGAGAAAGGAAAACTTAAAGGGGTCATATGATGCAATTTCAAGTCCATTTTCCAGAAGATCTCAATCCCAGCAGAAGAGTGTGATGCTGCTTCAGTCACACAATCACTTCTCACTCTGACAGAAGAGCGACTGACACTCACAATCTAGTTATTAAACTACTGCACAGTTTCTGTGAGAGAAAAGGATGTTCAGATCGTTATTGAAGCAGTTTGGGGTTGAAGGTCTTGTACAAGAACAGAAAAGTAACTGACACGCATGCGCTTTTCTGTCTTTGTGTAACCACAATTAAAGAATAAAAAACACTGCTGACTAACAAACATCTACTAAAGAAAACATCTCTCACAATTTGCATGTCTTCGGTCAACTTTTATCCAAGCCTGAATCCACGAGGTCTGACACAAAATCATAATGGACGATGTTCCCTGTTACTCCACTGGAAAACTGACCATCAGAAATTTATCTAGGATATCTGAAGTGTTTTTTTTTTTTTTTTTAAACCACAGAAACAAAAATATGAGGCACAAAATGAAATGTGCTGTGAGTGAAGTATTCAGGAAAAACAGCTAAATAAAGCGGTTGTCATAAGGATATTTATAAGTTAGTTTTAAAGCATGCATGTGTGGTTTGAAAGTGTATTAATCTCTCACTGATTACTGCAGTTTGTAAAACATTTTCCCCTGATAACGAAGCTCGGTTTGTACTGAAATGATGAGAATGAGATCTGTTATTACTCAGGTTCATCACACGAGGTCTCCATCAGCTCAGAGCTGTCCATCTGCTGCTGTTTCAGCCTCTGCTGCATGTCTGACCTCAATCTCCTGAGTTCAAGAAATTTAACTGGTTTTCAGCTATTGATTAAATACTGAAAATGGTTTGTTCAAAAGGGGAAAACAATATTCTAAAATTGGATTAGATCATGCAATCCAGAACAAAATGTAACAACTTTAAAATTGGTCAAATATTACAATGTCTGTATCATTGTAACGCGTCTCTGGCAGATCAAATTCACAGATAGCAGGGAAATACAACAGAAAAGTCTTTAATAGAAATCCACTGGAAAAACAGGTATGATAACTCAGGAATCATGCAAGCAAACGTGTAACATAGACAATAACTGGCAAATGAACTGGGGAGAACTCAGGCCTTAAGAACACAGGGACTAATGGGATAATTAATGGCACAACAGGTGGGAACAATGAACTGATCAAGACACAGGCAAAACTAGGTCACAACATAAACTCAAAGCCATGTAACAGATCGCCCCCTCCTGGGAAGGCACGTCCTTGCGCCGTAAACAGTCCAACAGAGGAGGGAGGGTGGGGGTTCAGGAGGCGGGCATGGGGCAGGCAATGGGAAAGGGGCATAGTTCATAAGGCCAGCGCGGAGTAGATGGAGGGAGGAGCCTGGAGCAGGAGGAGCCAGGTGGGGAACCTGAGACCAGCCAGGATAGCGACCCACAGTGGAGTCGACTAAAACAGTTCATTAATTCCCCAAAATTGCTCCCAGAGACCAGTTGCAGCTCACCCTCAGTGGTGGGAATGTGGGCAGGGCTTCCCTCCAAGCCCTCGGTCTCCACAAGGACTTCCACGGCGTCGCCGACTCACACACCTGGTCAGTCGAGTCGTCAAGCTTTGGTTCCAGGGCGATGTTCCACTTTATCCGGCACTGGCGATTTAATCCTGGTGGGCTCTGGCGTGTGCTCCGTGCAGCGGGATGAAGGCTGGCTGGGCTCTGGGTCGGGAGTGGAGTCATCCTCAGCAGGGCAGTCAGACGGTGAATAGAGAGCCGTTATTCACCAGCACCCACTCCACAAATGCGGTGAAATCCTCTTTGGGACCGTCCGCTTGCTCAGGCAGGTGTGATAGAAAACACAGAGTGAGTGGTCCGGGAAGTGGGTAAGGCACACAAAATCGAGAAAGACCCTGGTGTAGTCCTCCAGCGAACGGTCCAACTGCTCCAGGCAAAGGAGCTGGACGGCTGGTATATCCATTCCGAGAGGAGGAGAAAAACGAAAAGAAAAACGCCTCAATAATCTTACTCAAAATGAGGGCCAGTGTTACGACTCCTTAATTATTTGGCATCTAGGGTTTTTGGGAGGTAACAAAACGTTCAATAAATGAAAGGATATTTAAGTTAAAACACCTTTTCTCTGCTATGGAGGTGCGGTGTGTGCAATTAAGAAGCAGACAGAGGCAAAACTGAATATAAAGATTGCGTTTAGTGGGAAAAAAATAATTCAATATTACAAGACAAGACAAGAGTGGTGCTAAAGAAAAGAAAATAATAAAACAAAAACACTAACTAGCACCGATCAAAACTAAGCTAAACAAAGAAATCAAAGAAAATAACATCTTCAGCGTAGAACGCCACTAACTACGCTGACTGACAAACATAAATACAGATCGCTCATAAACTAGTGTGTTTAGACAACTTTACCCTGCGTGTGGTAAGATGTAAGTTACGTGACATGCTGAACTGGTCCCATCACTATGTGTCGAAGAAGGACTTGGATAAACCGTGAGTCGAGTCACAGCCAATGAACAGTAAAGTTTCACAAAGAGAAAACTCAAACACACAATAACTCAAATTCAGAAAACTACAACAAAAACTGGAGCAAACACCAAAGTAAATGTGGGAGAACAAACAAATGAAAAGCAAACGCTCCTCCCGAACTCGCATCACATCCAGGTCTTTATACGCGCCCACTAACGTCTGATTGGTCCTCAAAGCGTTTATTGAGTTTGCTGAGGATTACCGAAGATTCTGATGAGTGAGTTGATGATACTGTGCAAGCCTGAGGCTAGTCTCGCATAGCCAGACCTTCAGACTGACGGCTGAAAGTCTGGAATAGATGTTAGCTTTCATTGGCCAAGGCCCGCCAATGAGGCCGTTTGACCGACATATCAAACAACCAATCACAGTTCGTTTCGTTCAGCGTCACATTTTGGGGCGTGGAAATGTTGCCACAATTACAGTGTAAAACTCTCGGATGTATTTTAAAGATTCTATGCCACGAACTTTAAATATTTCACATACTTTTGAAAATCCAGCGTTTAGTTGATCCTGATAAGCGTTCGTCGTCACATTTGTAAACACGACGGCTTTCTTCTTTCGTGAGGGGGTTTGGCGCCACGGCATCTTTGTTTCCAGGTGGAACATTAAAGAACGCGACACACATGTCTCCCCGAAATCCTGTATAATTCAACCAATCCGACGATGACTTCGACACTCCTGAAGTGTTTCCTGATAAGTGTACCATATACATCAGACGTTTAGCCAACGGTCCGTGGGCATGACGTCTGAGGCTGAGACTAGCCTGAGGTGCGTACTGGAAATATGCTTATTATTTTGACTGCTATTAATTTACATTTTATTAAAACCTGCAAAAACCTTTCTGTTGAGTGATATAAATAAATAAATACAATATTTTATCATATAAATAATTATATATAATTAATTATAATAGTTTATAATAATTATTATTTAATAGTTACTATTAATAGTACTATTAATAAATACAAAATACGATTAATAATACTATTAATAGTAATTTAATAGTTAATTATAATAGTAAATAATTACAATAGTTTATTGTGCATGCATATTATATTTAAAGTTGCTTTAGCAAAAATGAGTTTATAAGACTTTTATGAATCTTATCCAAGCTGAAGGCTAATCAATATTGGTCAGTCAGTCATATCTGACATGGATCCGCGAATGAAACTGTGACCACAAACACCATTACCTCAAGTGAATTATATGGCAATAATCAGCAATATACTTTCACACAAATAACTTTATTTTATGAATGTTTCAATATGTGTTGACACAAATTACTTATTTGAATTTTCTCTTGATACAACATGGCACTGAGTTGTTAGAAAATAAATGCGTAGACGTTATTGCTTGATAAACTCAGAAACCGATGAATCGGCTTTTTGAACTGGTTCAATGAGCCGATTTGTCCAAAAAGAACCGGTTCGCGGAAATGAATCGGACTTTGCATCACTACAGGGAAATACAACAGAAAAGTCTTTAATATAAATCCACTGGGAAAACAGGCAGGATAACTCAGGAATCATGCAAGCAAACGTGTATCATAGACAATAACTGGCAAATGAACTGGGGAGAACTCAGGGACTAATGGGATAATTAATGGCACAACAGGTGGGAACAATGAACTGATCAAGACAGGCAAAACTAGGTCACAACAGAAACTCAAAACACACAGACATTTAAGTTTTAATTCTATTAATCCTTTCTGTGTAGTTAAATTATTTTGTCCCCATAATCCCCAAACAGATGTCAATATTAATATTTAATTTAACAGTGTATATTAACTAGCAATCATCAAAAATGAACCACTCAGAAGTAGTTTCTAACAGTTGCACCCTTTACTCTATTTTTATATTTATTTGTTGGGAGTCGAATGAGGGAAACTGAAAAGAATCAAACTCTTCAAAATTAAATAATTAAAGTGACCCTACAAATATTTGCATTGTTATTGTAAACCATTATGCATGTTCAGTTATTAAAACATGTTCAGTTTTATTTGTCAAAGACAGTTTTTAACCTGCTATTTATTTATGTATTTATATTTTATTTTTTGGGTGCTTTGTGAATCTGCATTTCAGACCCTGTGATGGAGCTGCACTGAACTCACTCATCGGTCATTCTGTCTTTGACTTTTTGCAGTGTTTGACTCGGATGCAGTCAGCTGATGTGTGAGTGAAGAGAGGATTGTGATCTTCTGTTGACTGGAGCAGAGACTCATGGGACTCGTTGA
>CM041813.1:2790129-2990129 GCA_023376895.1 Aspiorhynchus laticeps
AGAGACATCTAAAATGATCAAAGAAAAAACCCATGGCCATTTAAATCAAACTCCAAAAACTGCTTCGAGAATTTCATTCATACCAAATGCAATAATAACAGGAATAGAATAACTACATGCAATTAATATACAGTACTAAATCAGTTTAAAATCTCATTAGCTACTGAAGAGCCTATAGATCCTTCACTGCCATCATTATAATTGTTTAATTGTAATTTACACTATTTGTTGTAGCTCAGCACTGATACACATCCTTGAAGAAAATGCTGCAGTGAGGTGACTTCACACCAGCAGATGAGAAACTCTTACCGTAATCTGATGTCTGTGTCGACATAGAGGTTAGGGTTATTAACTGTCCCATATTAGCCGGGACGTCCCGTATATTGGGCCTAATTGAATTGCCCCTTGTCCCGTTTGTTGACTGCTGTGCTGATCTAACCACTGACTGATACAACAGCAGCAGTGCTGATCACAACACTTGAGAATGATCACCCACCTGTCATCATCCAATCAATTTCTCTCTTAATATTAATTACTGCAGAGATAATTAATCATTTTGAAGAATTAAGTGGCCAGTTGAGAGAATCAATTTGTCTGAATCTCATGAAACCTGTCAAGGCCCCTGTCTAGTACTCTAGTAATAAACATGTTAAATTTGTTCACAGCACTTCTTCAGCTTCTTCTTAGAGAATACTGAGCACCACCTCAACACTTAAACAATATACTTCCACCTTAAGGTTAAAACACCACAGACATGTCCAAGTCACATTTCAGTTCAAATCTGTAATTAGTAGGTAATATTTAGCATGTTTCATTGAATGTTTTGGGGACATTGTACCCTTTTGAATTGTGACAGCAGGACAGGGTTTGACTCTAATGGTCTTCTGTGCGTGACTGACGTGGTTCTTTACGCAGCAGATGATGTTTCCATCAGTTCTCTCATCCAGATCAATGCTGCTGTTTCCATCCATCAGTGGATCTTCATTCAGAGTCCAGCTGTAGAGGAGCTGATCCCCCTCAGAGGAGCAGAACACCCTCATCACCCCACTGGAGGAGCAGATGATTGACACTTCCACTGAGCCAATAGGAGCTGGAGGGAGGGACACATCACAGTCACATGACAAACACAGGAGAATCTTGTTACTATTACTGGAGTATGTAGTGTGTTTACTGTGTGCTACAGGAATAAAAACCTTCACAGAGACTCAACTGATTCATTTGCATGAGAGTGAGATCTTTGGAGAACATGAGATAGTAATGAGTCTGATGAGAGAGTTTCTGTACCTTCAACAATCACTTGAAGATCTCTAGATGTTTCTGAGCCGTCTGAGTGAGAGAGTGTTAATCTGTAATTCCCTGAATCTGATCTGATCACACGGTTTATTATCACAGTCCCATTAATGACTGTCACTTCAGGTCTGTTATTATAAAGATCACATTCACTCATCCTCATTGTGCCTTTCTTTACTCTACAAACTGGATCATCTTGTGTGTTGTTTATTCTCTTTAAGATCCTCAGGTCATATTTACTAGCGTCCACCATCAGCAGATTGAGTTTGTGTCCCAGAGCTGCGTAACAGGGATCTGACTGATTAAAACTGCAGTTTAATTCCAGACCTGAGGAACAAAACACACACACACACACACACACACAATGAAATGTACCAAAACCTACAGACATCTTGAACTAAAATCAGGCACAAATAGGACGACCACCTGGACCACCTCCATTGAAGGACGTAGATGTGATTTTGTGGGACAGGTGTGTAAGACATAAATTTACTACTATTATACTATGTCAATACTGATGTACATTAGTTGGACGGCGGAGAGTGAACCAACTGCAGGGCAAAACTAAAAGAAGCCTAATGTTGTGTAATGTAATATTACATAGTCAAGTAGCCTACCAGATATGATTGTCATGTCATAAAATATTTTAATATGACTGAATTTGTACATGATCACAATTTAATAAAAACATTGTAAATTCCAAAATTATTATTATTTCATAAAGTTTTACTAAATGTACTAATGTTTCTAAATACACAGTTATTCAAACAGTGAATAATACAGAAAGCAAGCACTCTCTCTTTCATTCAGATTCCTGGGCACCACCATCTCTCAGGACTGAAGTGGGACATTTACATTGACTCTATTGTGAAAAGCCCAGCAGAAGCTGTATTTCCTTCACCAGCTGAGGAAGATCAACCTGCCACAGTTCTACTCTGCCATCTTTGAGTCTGTCCTGTGTTCATCTATAACTGTCTGGTTCATATCCCACCTGAACAACACATAACACATCTCAGGACTTTACATCTGTAAATAACTTAAAACATCCATCTATAAATAGCACATACTGTATGCACATTCACAATTCAGTCTATTGACATTTTATTTTCTCTATATTTTATTACTATATTGTTATTTATAAATTATTGTCTATTCTCTTCATTACTAGTGTTTTTATTACCTTAAATTATATATGTCTGCACTATGTTTGTACTTTCTGTACTGGAAGCTCCTGACACCAAGCTGTAAACACACTTGGCAATAAAGCTCTTTCTGATTCTGAATGTGTGTACAACAGTCTCAGAAAGTCCTTTATTAACCCCCTGGAGCTGTGTGGAGTATTTTATGATTGATAGACACAGTTTATTGGACTTCCATTGGACTATTGAATCTCAACACCCATTCACTGCCATTATAAGCTTGGCAGAGCAAGCTAATTTTTTTAATATATCTCCGATTGTATTCGTCTGAAAGAAGAAAGTCATATACACCTAGGATGGCTTGAGGGTGAATAAATCATGGGCTAAATTTCAATTTTGGGTGAACTATCTCTTTAAATGTGTTTTACCGGATTCAGTGCATCTTGAACTTGTAAGATCTGGCAGGTTTGATCAGAATGGATGTGTCTAGAAGTAGTTCTGGAGTAGCTGTATTTAACGACTATTGATGAATTCTACACTGATTCCTTTGCTCTGCTCACGCAGTCGTCATCAGAGGAGAAATCCCTCTCTGTGAATGCACTGGCTGGTTATTTCCCCTCTCTATTTGGGGCAGTTGTGGCCTAATGGTTAGAGTGTTGGACTTGTAACCCGAAGTGTGTGTGTGTGTGTGTGTGTGTGTGTGTGTGTGTGTGTGTGTACTTTTGATGGGTTAAATGCAGAGCACAAATTCCGAGTATGGGTGTCCATACTTGGCCACAAGTCACTTCATTTTCACTTTCTCTATAGAAGATAACGACTCCGCAAATTGATTTTGAATAGACAATCGCATCTTTTTTATTGTGGTATTTTAATTTCAGGAAGAAAACAATAATAGAGCCTATAGACGAGCCTATGAGAAACACGTACCATAATCTGATGTCTGTGTCGATGTAGAGGTCACGGCTGAAGTAGTTGATCCTGTAATAAAACATCAGCACAGAATCACCTGCTTTCTCTCTTAATATTAATTACTGCAGAGATAATTAATCATTTTGATCATTTCAAGTGGCCAATTGAGAGAATCGATTTGTCTGAATCTCTGAAACCTGTCAAGGACACGTCCAGGTCACATTTAATTTCAAATCTGTAATAAGTAAATAATATTTAGCATGTTTCATTGAATGTTTTTGTCACGGTCGCTGGCTGTAGAGAAGGCTCGAGACGAAGGGGTTGAACATAAACAGGAGAATTTAATAAAACACAGCACATAAACCAATATAACTTTAAACTCAGGCAAAGACAAGGGGAGAACTCAAGACTTATAAAGGGACAAACCAATGAGCTAAACCAGATGATTAATAAGACACAGTTGATACGACTTAACGATAATTAAAACACAACAGGTGACAGGAGTAAACGATAATGACTAAAGACAAGAAACAGACCAAATAAGGGCAAACAGGAACTAAACAGAAACTGACATGTAACAGTTATCTCCCCCTCCCGGAAGGCGCGTCCCGCGCCGTAATAGCAACATCGAGGGAGGGGGGGCGGGCGCCCTGGAGGCTGAAGCAGATCCCGGATGTGGAGGAGACATAGGAAGCCTCCAGGGCAGGTCAGGGGACCCCAGGAACCATGGCGGGACTGGAGGCTCGGGAGGCCATGGTGGGTCCGGGATCTCCGTGGCCTTGGCTCTGAGCCCGACCACCCAGACAGAGGATCTATAGCCCCCCCCCCAAAATTTTCATGGGGAAGCTCCCCTCTGGTGGGCATTCTGGAGAAACGGGCTCTAGGGGGCGCACAGGACGGCTGGTCGGAACCAGCGGGAACTCGGGACGGCTGGGCTGAACCAGCGGGAACTCGGGACGGCTGGGCTGAACCAGCGGGAACTCGGGACGGCTGGGCTGAACCAGCGGGAACTCGGGACGGCTGGGCTTAACCAGCGGGAACTCGGGACGGCTGGGCTTAACCAGCGGGAACTCGGGACGGCTGGGTCGAACCAGCGGGAACTCGGGACGGCTGGACTTAACCAGCGGGTTTTCAGGACGGCTGGACGGAACCAGCGGGAATTCAGGACGGCTGGACGGAACCAGCGGGACTTCAGGACGGCTGGACGGAACCAGCGGGACTTCAGGACGGCTGGACGGAACCAGCGGGACTTCAGGATGGCTGGACGGAACCAGCGGGACTTCAGGACGGCTGGACGGAACCAGCGGGACTTCAGGACGGCTCTTGCGTGGAGCAGCCACTGGAGGGCACTTGTGAGGAACAGCCTCTGGCGGGCACTTGCGAGGAACAGCCTCTGGAGGGCACATGTGAGGAACAGCCTCTGGAGGGCACTTGTGTGGAGCAGCCACTGGAGGGCACTTGTGAGGAACAGCCTCTGGCAGGCACTTGCGAGGAACAGCCTCTGGAGGGCACTTGCGAGGAACAGCCTCTGGAGGGCACTTGCGAGGAACAGCCACTGGGGGACACTTGCGAGGAACAGCCTCTGGAGGGAACTTGCGTGGAGCAGCCACTGGAGGGCACATGCGAGGAACAGCCTCTGGAGGGCACTTGCGTGGAGCAGCCACTGGGGGCACTTGCGAGGAACAGCCTCTGGAGGGCACTTGCGTGGATCAGCCACTGGGGGACACTTGCGAGGAACAGCCTCTGGAGGGAACTTGCGTGGAGCAGCCACTGGAGGGCACATGCGAGGAACAGCCTCTGGAGGGCACTTGCGTGGAGCAGCCACTGGGGGGCACTTGCGAGGAACAGCCTCTGGCAGGCACTTGCGAGGAACAGCCTCTGGAGGGCACTTGCGAGGAACAGCCTCTGGAGGGCACTTGCGTGGAGCAGCCACTGGGGGGCACTTGCGAGGAACAGCCTCTGGAGGGAACTTGCATGGAGCAGCCACTGGAGGGCACATGCGAGGAACAGCCTCTGGAGGGCACTTGCGTGGAGCAGCCACTGGAGGGCACTTTTGAAGCGCGGACACTCAGGTGAGCTCGGGAAAACTGGACAGAACCAGCGGGGCCTCTGGAGGATAGGACTCTCGGGGGTGCTCTGACCACACTACCTCCCTGGGACGCTCTGGCAGCGCAAACTCTCTGGAACGCTCTGGCTGCGCAAACTCTCTGGGGCGCTCTGGCAGAGCGGAGCTGGACGGGACCAGCAGGAACACAGGAAGGCTGGACGGGACCAGCAGGAACACAGGAGGGCTGGATGGGACCAGCGGGATCTTAGGAAGAGGTTTGCGAGGAGAGGGCACAGGAATGCGCTGGCGTGGTGCTGGCACAGGAGGGCGTAGTCGAGGAGCAGGTTCGGGGGAAAGGACAGGAGCCAGGAATCCAGAGGGGATAGCCTCATCCATGAGCTCCTGATTCCCCACGGGCGGTAGCCCATACTTCACCGCGACCGGCGAAACCCTCATAGTTGCGGGCGGCGGTTGCATCATCGCCGCGGGCGACGGAACCATCTTCGTTGCGGGCGGCGGCATCATCTTCGCCATGGACGGCGGAATTATCATCGCCATCTTGGGCGACGGAACCATCATCGTCGCTTCAGGCGACGGAACCATCATCGTCGCTTCAGGCGGCGGAACCATCATCGTCGCTTCGAGAGGCGGAATCATCTTACCCTCTTCTGTCTTGGTCTGAGTTTCTGTTACGGTCGCTGGCTGTAGAGAAGGCTCGAGACGAAGGGGTTGACCATAAACAGGAGAATTTAATAAAACACAGCACATAAACCAATATAACTTTAAACTCAGACAAAGACAAGGGGAGAACTCAAGACTTATAAAGGGACAAACCAATGAGCTAAACCAGATGATTAATAAGACACAGGTGATACGACTTAACGATAATTAAAACACAACAGGTGACAGGAGTAAACGATAATGACTAAAGACAGGAAACAGACCAAATAAGGGCAAACAGGAACTAAACAGAAACTGACATGTAACCGTTTTTAGTGGCATTAAACCCTTTTGCATTGTGACATTTACCCCTCAAATCTAATTTCTGACATATGAGGAAAATGCAAAAAGTGAAAATAAATAAAATAAAATAAATTCTCAGTAATTTCAGTTCAGAAATTCTCAGTACATTTTTGCAAAAAACAATATTAACTATAATGATTATAAAATACACCTGACAATAAAATGTACTGTACCTGAGATAAATGAATCATACTGCATCAAATAAAAAAATATTTTTATTGTATTGTATTGTATGCAATAGCAGTAATAAGAATCAAGTAAAATATCACTATAAATAATTGCAATTACAAAAAAAACAAAAACAACAACAACTAAAACATTAAAGATCAAAAATCTATAACATTACAGTAAAGAAAATTTAGGGAGTAGGGGTGCTTTTACTTGTCATGAAAATAACAATGCAAATAAAATGAATGGTTGTAAAATAGTCCTTATTTTCTATGCAAAATATAATTTATTTTGATTTTGGGGTGAAATATTTGTTTGTTTATAATTTAATGCCATGCCAGCGACTATCGAGAAACAAGTGAAAAATAGTAAAACTAAATAAATAAAATATACAGTATCTCACAGAAGTGAGTACACCCCTCACATTTTTATAAATATTTTATTATATCTTTTCATGTGACAACACTGATGAAATGACACTTTGCTACAATGTAAAGTAGTGAGTGTACAGCTTGTATAACAGTGTAAATTTGCTGTCCCCTCAAAAATAACTCAACACACAGCCATTAATGTCTAAACCGCTGGCCACAAAAGTGAGTGCACCTCTAAGTGAAAATGTCCAAATTGGGCCCAAAGTGTCAATATGTTGTGTGGCCACCATTATATTCCAGCACTGCCTTAACCCTCTTGGGCATGGAGTTCACCAGAGCTTCACAGGTTGCCACTGGAGTCACTGGAGGATGTTCACAGATGCTCAAGAGGGTTTAGGTCTGGAGACATGCTTGACCAGTCCATTACCTTTACCCTCAGCTTCTTTAGCAAGGCAGTGGTCGTCTTGGAGGTGTGTTTGTGGTCGTTATCATGTTGGAATACTGCCCTGCGGCCCAGTCTTCGAAGGGAGGGGATCATGCTCTGCTTCAGTATGTCACAGTACATGTTGGCATTCATGGTTCCCTCAATGAACTGTAGCTCCCCAGTGCCGGCAGCACTCATGCAGCCCCAGACCATGACACTCCCACCACCATGCTTGACTGTAGGCAAGACACACTTGTCCTTGTACTCCTCACCTGGTTGCCAGCACACACGCTTGACACCATCTGAACCAAACAAGTTTATCTTGGTCTCATCAGACCACAGGACATGGTTCCAGTAATCCATGTCCTTAGTCTGCTTGTCTTCAGCAAACTGTTTGCGGGCTTTCTTGTGCATCATCTTTAGAAGAGGCTTCCTTCTGGGACGACAGCCATGCAGACCAATTTGATGCAGTGTGCGGCGTATGGTCTGAGCACTGACAGGCTGACCCCCCCACCCCTTCAACCTCTGCAGCAATGCTGGCAACACTCATACGTCTATTTCCCAAACACAACCTCTGAATATGATGCTGAGCACGTGCACTCAGCTTCTTTGGTCGACCATGGCGAGGCCTGTTCTGAGAGGAACCTGTCCTGTTAAACCGCTGTATGGTCTTGGCCACCGTGCTGCAGCTCCTCAGTTTCAGGGTCTTGGTAATCTTCTTATAGCCTACGCCATCTTTGTGTAGAGCAACAATTATTTTTTTCAGATCCTCAGAGAGTTCTTTGCCATGAAGTGCCATGTTGAACTTCCAGTGACCAGTATGAGAGAGTGAGAGCGATAACACCAAATTTAACACACCTGCTCCCCATTCACACCTGAGACCTTGTAACACTAACGAGTCACATGACACCGGGGAGAGAAAATGGCTAATTGGGCCCAATTTGGATATTTTCACTTAGGGGTGTACTCACTTTTGTGGCCAGCGGTTTAGACATTAATGGCTGTGTGTTGAGTTATTTTGAGGGGACAGCAAATTTATACAAGCTGTACACTCACTACTTTACATTGTTGCAAAGTGTCATTTCTTCAGTTTCATTTCTAAAACATGAAAAGATATAATAAAATATTTACAAAAATGTGAGGGGTGTACTCACTTCTGTGAGATACTGTATATAAACAACAAACAAAATCAAAAAGGTTTTAACGTTTATTTATTTTAAAAAGTGAGACCATAACCCTAGCCTGACTTTATTAATAATCTTTACTTAAGAATCAACCAAAGGGAGAGTCAAAGAGGAGTTAAAACCATCACAATCCATCAAAATACTCTTTAGAGATTCTGTGGTGAAATGTGACTTTGACATGTTCTTGACAGGTTTTGTGAGATTCTGCATCACTCTTGTTGCTGTTGTCTAGCAATACTTCAATCATGAATTAAAATCTCACCAGGACAGGGTTTGAGTCTAATGGTCTTCTGTGCGTGACTGACGTGGTTCTTCACGCTGCAGCTGATGTTTCCATCAGTTCCCTCATCCAGATCAATGCTGCTGTTTCCATCCATCAGTGGATCTCCATTCAGAGTCCAGCTGTAGAGGAGCTGATCCCCCTCAGAGGAGCAGAAAACCCTCATCACCCCACTGGAGGAGCAGATGATTGACACTTCCACTGAGCCAATAGGAGCTGGAGGGAGGGACACATCACAGTCACATGACAAACACAGGAGAATCTTGTTACTATTACTGGAGTATGTAGTGTGTTTACTGTGTGCTACAGGAATAAAACCCTTCACAGAGATTCAACTGATTCATTTGCATGAGAGTGAGATCTTTGGAGAACATGAGATTGTAATGAGTCTGATGAGAGAGTTTCTGTACCTTCAACAATCACTTGAAGATCTCTAGATGTTTCTGAGCCGTCTGAGTGAGAGAGTGTTAATGTGTAATTCCCTGAATCTGCTCTGATCACACGGTTTATTATCAGAGTCCCATTAATGACTGTCACTTCAGGTCTGTTATTATAAAGATCACATTCACTCATCCTCATCCTGCCATACTTTACTCTACAAACTGGATCATATTGTGTGTTGTTTATTCTCTTTATTATCTCTTTGATCTATTTCTCCCAAGGTTTTAAATGTCGATAAAGAATATAAAATTACAATTATAAAATAAAATATAACAAAATACAAAAAGAATAATAATAAGGTATTCAGTAAACTAGCACACAGACGAGTGCAAAGATACAACATGATTTTAAAGCCACAAAACCATAATTTTGGTTTCATGGGTGTTTAAACACATTCATCTCATATTAATACATTGACATTATTATTTGAAGGGGAGACATTTTAGTTGAACCGATGTAACAAGAACATTGAGTAAGTTCTGTTAAACTGAATAGATTACATTTTATTCAATTCTGTTTTAAGTAAATGGAAAGACCTGTTAGTGTTTCACATTCAATTCTGTTGTTCACTTAAAAACGTTTGCACAGCTCGTTTGCATGCAAATGCAATCAACTAGTTATCTGTATGTGTTGGCATTATCGTAATATTGTGTGCTGAGTGAATAAACATGCTCTATATATAACATCATGTAGCCGTCCGCAACCAGACCACAGTCTTTACCCTTTAGCACAATGCCAACCATATAAACTTCAGCATAACAGAAACTCTCTTAAACATCAAATATAACTCTAATGGGTCTTTCTCTTTACATAAAAACTACTTAAAATAACCTTTAATTGCAACATTTACTCTCCTGACCAGATTTAGTTAATACAACAGAAATGATTCATGAACTAGGAAAATATGAAAATTTCAGAAGATGTTACATTTTAAGTGTGCTCCACTAATATACACTGTTAAGAAGAAGAAATAAACTTATAGACCACTGCAAACTTTCCTTACTGTAATATTTTAATATTACAACACACATGTTTTCAGAAGAGCCCGGCTGACACTCATCTGTGCTCACAGTGTGTTTATGAGACCAGAGCACTGTTTCTGTGAGAAAAGGAAGCTCAGATCATTCACAGGTTGAGGTTGAAGGTCTTGTACGAGAACACATATGTGCATTTCTATTATGGTGGGGACTTTCCATTGACTGATGTTTCTACAGTATTACACTTTCATAAAGACAATATATAAGCTGTTTTTCTCATCCTTTGGTTGCTTTTATAACAGCAGGGCTCATAATAAATCACAACAAATAATTGGCCATAAAAACATTGTTGACTAACAAACATCTTCTAAAGAAAGCATCTGTCACGATTTGCACGTCTTCTGTCAACTTTTACAAAATCATAACGGACGATGTTCCCTGTTAACAACACTGGAAAACTGACCATCAGAAGATTATCTAGAATATCTAAATGGTTTCTGATTATTCCTCACATTAAACCACTCAAACAAAAAATGAGAGGGTCAACATGACCTGCACTGAGTCAAATATACAGGAAAAACAGATAAATAAAGCAATTGTCATAAGGATATTTATAATGTCAGTTTTAAAGCCTGCATGTGTGATCTGAAAGTGTATTAACAAACTCTCACTGATTACCGCAGTTTGTAAAACATTTTGTCCTGATAAAGAAGCTCAGTTTGTAGTGAAATGATAAGACTGAGATCTCTGTCATTACTCAGGTTCATCACACGAGGTCTTCATCAGCTCAGAGCTGTCCATCTGCTGGTTATTATAATAACAGCAGCACAACCGGAGGCTGCAGTCCTAGGACCCTATTTTTTGTGACAGCGCCATCTAGACAATTCTATTCCAACAGAGGAGACCTGATTCAAACATCAAACAAACAGATGCAAAGACTAGATCCATGGAAACTGTTCTTTTTTATTATAATTATTTTTGTTTTATATAAGATCTGGCGTGAACTTGAGTGTTCGAAGAGGTGTCAGCAATCTCCATTCAGCCTGTTTAGCTGTGCAAAGCAGTACGTTGTGCTGCTGGATGTTGCAAACTGGTGTTTGTATTCAAATTATTTTACATTTACTAACGTACTAATAAACACTCTAATTTGTAGTGCAATTGTTTTACCGTTTACTGCACTTTATGCATGTCACACATCAGACGTGAAGTGCTGAAGTCTCGCAAAGACGCAAGTCTTTCTTTCCAAGAAAACTGAATTTAAAACCAGAATATATATAGAATATATTGAAATAAATTAGGTTAAATATTTAAAGAGGGTTAGGGTTAGGAGTCAGCTAGGACAATAATTAAGTGTATACAATTAAACAACTACATAATTCCTTAAAAAAATAATAATATACAGAATTGAATAGCAAGTGCTATAAAACAGTATGAGCTGCTAATATAAACATACATACAAAAAATAAATAAATAAAATAATACAAAAGTAAAAAACTGCAGCCTCCGGTTGTGCAGGAATACCCTTCTCACCTGTTTCAGCCTCTGCTTCATGTCTGACCTTAGTCTCTGTCACAAATCCAGGCCATGAACTTCTGTTCATTCACCACTAGAGGGCACTCACCCATCACATGGACTTTCACACAGTTACAGATCACTCATAGACTGCATTTCCCATCATCCACTGCACCAACACAGCTGTTCACACTGATCACGCTTGCACCTGTTTTCCATCTCACAATCACCATCACCCAATCACACACACACACACACACACACTACATAAACTCTGGACTTTCTCCCACTCACTGCCGAGTATTGTTAGCCCAGCTACTTACCAAGCGTTCCCAAGTATTCCTAGTTAGATTCCCTGTGTTCTGATTCTTGCCCGTGCTCCTGGATTATTCTCTCTGCCTAGCCCTCTGGATATTGTATGCTGATCGTCGACCCACGCTTGCTCTACGGACTGCTCTGTGTTTTGCCCCTGCCATACCTGTTTGCTGTGTACTGACCCTGCCTGTGTTTCGACCATGTTTAATAATAAAGCCTTGCAAATGGATCCTCTCGTCTCACGTCTCGTCAACCCCGTAACAGTCTCAACCTCAGACATCACGCCCACGGAACATTGGCTAAACGTCTGATGCATATGGCACACAAAAGTGGAAACACTTCAGGAGTTTGGAAGTCGTCATCGGATTGGTTGAATTATACAGGATTTCCGAGAGACTTGTGTCCGGGAGAACGCGAGTTCTTTAACGTTCCGCCTGGAAACAAAGATGTCGTGATGCCAAACTCCCTCATGAAAGAAGAAAGCTGTCGTGTTAACAACTGTGACGACTAGTGCTTATCAGGATCAAATAAACGCTGGATTTTCAAAAGTATGTGAATCTTTAAAATACATCCGAGAGTTTCACACACCGGTCTGTTATTGTGGCGACATTACCACGCCCCGAAACGTGACGCTGAACGAAACAAACTGTGATTGGTTGTTTGACATGTCGGTCAAACAGCCTCATGGGCGGGCCTTGGCCAATGAAAGCTACCATAGAAGCCAGACCTTCAGCCGTCAGTCTGACCTCAGCCTCCTGGACTTCAAGGGGATGCAGAGTGAACTAATAACTTTAAGTCGGCTGCCACATGCTCACTCATATAAAAAGCATAGTTTGCTTAGTCACACAGCTGCAACTTGGTAAGTCAGTGATAGACAGAAATCAGAAGGTCCCACATTACGTGCCACATGCTCCATTCATTGGGCCTTTAGTATCCTGGACGCAGATTTGTTATAATATTAGACTCCACTTAATCTACTAGTCATAATGATATCAGAAGAGATCAGAATAAATCAAATCAACATTTTATTTGTCAGGTAAATATGTATCATGACAATTACATAATTAAAAAATGATAATCCAATTCAGAATTCATTTCAGATCAATACATAACATCAACTGCTCAAAGATGAATCTAAGAGTGAGAAAAGCATACCTGACAGCAGAGAAACACATAACAACATGTGAGAGATTTGCATGAAGAGCTCCAGAGACTCAAACACACTGTGTGGGGTTTTCTGGTTACAGAATCCCAAATGACTGTATTGCCACTTCGCTTAGATATCCAGACCAGAATGAATACATCTTCAAATTAGTTGTAATAATATAAAAGATATTTAGGTTGGTCAGGATCTTTCAATCTTTCTCATAATATTAGTGACTGCTGTGAAACTGAGACCATTTTACCAATCACACTAAGACTATAAATGGCTATAAATGATGAAAGGGGAAAAACAGTAGATTCACAAGACATCATGTGTGTTGTATAGACCTTCTTACTTGAGCTTAGTGGAGGAGAAAGTGAGAGGGGAGAAGGAGAGGAGAGGGAGGGGATCATGAATAAGCAACTAAAGAAGTTTGGTCAAGCTGGTGTCCTTTGCTCTTTCCTTGAGATCTTCTCTCCAGATTAGTCAGTTTATTGTTTTGTTGCATGGCATCTGTTTTGTAAGAGTTCCTGAACTTTGGTTTCATGAGGAGATCATGAGGAGATTCCTTACGGTGTGATCTATTAAATGCAATTAACACACCATCTAATACCATTAAATTTGAAGGGTCTGTATAATGTGTTATTTAGTTGGTAATGTCATACATAAACATGTATCAGAGAATTCTTCTGCCTTTCTTCTATAAGCGGTGCAAGAAATCAGAGAGAAACATACAAGCAGAGAAATAGGAATTATAGCTGGATCATTTATTTAAAAAGAAGTCATTTGATTTTTGTTTGGATTTATATATTGTTTGTTTTTTTATGAATTGAGCTTAAGCTGCTGCTCTCACAAATCTTCTGCAGACATCTTCTTCAGTGTGTTCATGTCGTTCTCTAAATCTTCACACTTTCTGATCTTCTTGTTTTTTTCCTAAAAGTATCACATCAACATTATCATCACCATCTTCATTATCTTAATATCTGCATTTCAAATCCATAGTGATGATCCAACAGAACCATCAGCTGAAAACATCAGACCAGCACAAACACCTCAGACACTGAACAACACATCAATCAGTCAGTCTATGTGTAGTTGATATCTGTAGATGAACAGAACTGATCTCACCAGCAGGACAGGGTTTGAGTCTAATGGTCTTCTGTGCGTGACTGACGTGGTTCTTCACGCTGCAGCTGATGTTTCCATCAGTTCTCTCATCCAGATCAATGCTGCTGTGTCCATCCATCAGTGGATCTTCATTCAGAGTCCAGCTGTAGAGGAGCTGATCCCCCTCAGAGGAGCAGAACACCCTCATCACCCCACTGGAGGAGCAGATGATTGACACTTCTACTGAGCCAATAGGAGCTGGAGGGAGGGACACATCACAGTCACATGACAAACACAGGAGAATCTTGTTACTATTACTGGAGTATGTAGTGTGTTTACTGTGTGCTACAGGAATAAAAACCTTCACAGAGATTCAACTGATTCATTTGCATGAGAGTGAGATCTTTGGAGGACATGAGATTGTAATGAGTCTGATGAGAGAGTTTCTGTACCTTCAACAATCACTTGAAGATCTCTAGATGTCTCTGTGCCGTCTGAGTGAGCGAGTGTTAATCTGTAATTCCCTGAATCTGCTCTGATCACACGGTTTATTATCAGAGTCCCATTAATGACTGTCACTTCAGGTCTGTTATTATAAAGATCACATTCCCTCATCCTCATCCTGCCATTCTTTACTCTACAAACTGGATCATCATGTGTGTTGTTTATTCTCTTTATGATCTTCAGTTCATATTTACTAGCGTCCAGCACCATCATCAGATTGAGTTTGTGTCCCAGAGCTGCGTAACAGGAATCAGACTGATCAAACCTGCAGAACCGATCCAGACCTGAAGAACAAAACACACACACACACACACACACACACACACACACACACACACACACACACACACACACACACTTATTCAGGCAAACTAACAGTATATTAAAAACAGTTTGAAAATGTTAGAAATTATTTCAAGAAAAATAAATTAAATATTAATATCATTATTAATTAATACAATATAATATGTTTCTTCATCACAATAAAATTTCATTTATAATTTAACAAACATCTGTTGTAGGTTCAAATAGAAATACAGTGTGTGTGTGTGTGTGTGTGTGTGTGTGCTAAAATAATTTTTACATTTCAAACAATACGATTTTCTTAAAAATTTCCATATGCAGCATTGCTCTTTTCCACATTCATTCACATTTATTAATTTAGCAACTTTTATCCAAACTATTTCCAAAAGTTATTTTAAAAACTTTTAAATCTTAATCTTTTTTAAATCCAAAGTCATTTAATTATTATTATTTCTTTTCTTCTCTTCTGTTTTTTATTATTTGAGATGTTTTATCTTTGAAACTCTTTCTCAAAGGCCAGCAGCATCTCAGGGTTTTCACTGCAGCAGATGAAGCTTCTGTTTATTCTGTTCAGAGAACCAGCGAGGAATCTACCGTTCACTTCTCTCTCTGTCCTGCTCAGATACAGTTTGTTTTTTCATTCAAGACAGTATGAAAAAGTGTCTTGAATGAAGAAAAAAAAAACATTAAAATTAAGAGTTTCAAGAGAAACCTTGAAATCAAAGTGTTTTCAATACTTTCGCTCCCTATTCCCTACGTAGTGCACTATAAGAAGTGTTGGCCATTTTGCAGTTCAGAGTGAGCATTTTATTTCCCTATATATTTCACTCTTTAATACACATAATGCATTCTAAATTGTAATATTTAATTATGTTATGTTAGTCAACATAACTCCTTTACTGAGGTAACATATTATTAACTATGATGATTGTTACTAGAGAGAAAAATACAGAGGGAAGATGACAAACAGAAATTGTCATAAATCATAACATCCATAAAACCAGAAAGATGTTAGATATTATAAACAATATTATTTTCATGGTATATTCAAGATACACACTACTCTTCGCCAAGAAACAGGAAAAGATTCTAATATTATGTCTTTTTGTAAGTAAATATATGATGTTGATATCTTTAGATGAAGATAACTGATCTCACCAGCAGGACAGGGTTTGACTCTAATGGTCTTCTGTGCGTGACTGACGTGGTTCTTCACGCTGCAGATGATGTTTCCATCAGTTCCCTCATCCAGATCAATGCTGCTTTTTCCATCCATCAGTGGATCTCCATTCAGAGTCCAGCTGTAGAGGAGCTGATCCCCCTCAGAGGAGCAGAACACCCTCATCACCCCACTGGAGGAGCAGATGATTGACACTTCCACTGAGCCAATAGGAGCTGGAGGGAGGGACACATCACAGTCACATGACAAACACAGGAGAGTCTTGTTACTATTACTGGAGTATGTAGTGTGTTTACTGTGTGCTACAGGAATAAAAACCTTCACAGAGATTCAACTGATTCATTTGCATGAGAGTGAGATCTTTGGAGAACATGAGATTGTAATGAGTCTGATGAGAGAGTTTCTGTACCTTCAACAATCACTTGAAGATCTCTAGATGTTTCTGAGCCGTCTGAGTGAGAGAGTGTTAATGTGTAATTCCCTGAATCTGCTCTGATCACACGGTTTATTATCAGAGTCCCATTAATGACTGTCACTTCAGTTCTGTTATTATAAAGATCACATTCACTCATCCTCATCCTGCCATTCTTTACTCTACAAACTGGATTGCTGTTTATTCCCTTTTCTATTTTTAGGTAATACTTTCTAGCGTCCACCATCAGCAGATTGAGTTTGTCTCCCAGAGCAGCATAACAGGGATCAGACTGATCAAACCAGCAGAACCGATCCAGACCTGAAGAACAAAACACACACACACACACACACACACACACACACACAGAGAGAGAGAGAGAGAGAGAGAATTTCTAAAGTGAGAGAGAACAGAGTGGATTTGAAGGGGTAAAAGAAGAAGTTAGACAGAGAGCTTTTTTTTAAAAAAAAAAAGCAGAAGAATTATTTTACTAAAAAATAAACCATAAATTTATACAAATAAATAAAGTTAATTAATGCAAATTAATAAAATGTTTAGCAACTCTTTAAAAAGTAAAGTAATATGTTAGAGCCATAATATACATTATGCAAATATGAGAATATTGAAGTATTGTTAAAATTATTATTTACAGCATTTATATTTTTAAAAATCATTAAGAATATTTGTACTGTTTTATATATATATGCTTCTATTATGTCCTTGCTAACTGATGAGGTGATTAGGATATCATATCCGTGTTAGAGTGTAGCAATGAAGTTAAGGCTAGAAGGAAAACATATGGCGCTACTGAGCATGTGCACATCATTATAGCATAATATTTGTCACACTGTACAACTATAATTATTGTTTTTTTTTCATTATTGTAAGGGTAGGTTTAGGGTTGGGGTAGGTGTAGGTGTAGACTCTTGCTTTGAAGTACAAATAAACAGGAATCAAAAAGTAATATAACAACTTAGATGAGTTTGTTGCGTCAGACTGGTTGCTTTAAATGGATGGTACATTTTTAAACTTGGATAATGAGGAGTGCCATTACATAATATGTTTTAGTTGCTCAGTAAAAGTACAGCTGTTATACTCTGCACAGTGAGATTTTATACATATGAAGGAGGTTGTGATGTGAAAGTGACTCACATGCAGCAGTCTGCAGCAGCAGCATCAGTCCAAAGATGAGCATCATTTCTCTAAAGTCCAGTTTCCAGAAGAGCTCAATCCAGCAGAAGAGTGTGAAGCTGCTTCAGTCACACAATCACTTCTCACTCTGACAGAAGAGCGACTGACACTCAGCTGTGCTCACAATACAGTTATTAAACTACTGCACAGTTTCTGTGAGAAAAGAGGACGTTCAGATCATTATTGAAGAAGTTTGGGGTTTAAGATCTTGCACAAGAACACAAAAATAACTAACACATACATAAATGTGCTTTTCTGTCATTGTGTGACCACAAGGAAAATTGTCTGTGGTGAGAATAAAAACCTGACTAACAAACATCTACTAAAGAAAACATCTAATTTGCATGTCTTCTGTTAACCTTTACCCAAGTCTGAATTCATTTACCATCAGAAGTTTATCTAGGATATCTAAAGTGTTTTTTGAATATTCCTTACATTAAACCACTGAAACAAAAACAGGGACAAAATGACCAAATGACCCAAATATACAGGAAAAAAACAGCAAAATAAACTCTCACTATTACTGCAGTTTGAAAAAAACATTTTGTCCTGATAAAGAAGTAATCTCTGTCATTACTCAGGTTCATCACACGAGGTCTCCATCAGCTCAGGGCTGTCCATCTGCTGGTTATTATAGTAACGGCAGCCTGTTTCAGCCTCTGCTTCATGTCTGACCTCAATTTTGTGTTCAAAAAGGAGTTCAAAAATGGGTTTTGAAATTGGATTTGATCATGTAATCCAGTGTTGGTTCTGACCTGGATCAAACCTTCAGTGTTGTTCACAGTTGCGTAGCCAGAATTGTATTTTTGGGTGGGCCAAAGTGAGCGGGCACTAGTCCAGTGGCGTTGCGCAAATCCGCGGCCCCCAACCGCAAACTCAAGGGTGGGTGAGTGGGGTGGCTGTTTATCGCACTATTGTAAATATTTGTTTTAAACCAGGAAGGTGAGCCAATATCACACAAGAAACGTGCAAACTTTGCGCAAAAATGATGCTTGAACCTCTTAATCTCAGTCGATTCACTAGAAAGTGAAAATAAAAACTGACAGCGTTTATGCTGCATTAATGGTGCGTATTCTCTCAGAGACGACGAGAGACGAATCTACTTCATGCTGATAACGGTAGGCTATATAGCTAAATGTTTTAATTTACTCCCTTAATATTTCCCTTGTGTCCCGAACATAGGCTAGTGGAAAAAAATACATAAATAAATAAATAAATACAGAGAGAAGAAACGTATTTTGTGTTAAACAGGTTGTTTTCTTTTTTAAAAAGTCGGTGCTTGAAATAAAGCTTTTTCATTGATTGCAGTGTTAATAATTTTAATTATAGGCCTATAATTCATTGTATAATAAACCTGTTTTGAAAGACCTTTTTAAAAACATTTTCAATGAGGAGTAGCCTAAGCTAGCCTAATCTTTTTTTTTTTTGTTATCAACAATTTTTATTTTTTTCACACACAATACAACATAGCATCCAGAACACAAAAAAAAACAAAACAACAGACATATACTCAACATTTCAAGGTCCAATCAAAAGGGAGGGAGAGAGGGAAGGACAATAAAAACACAAAAGTTACTCCTTTATACAATCACGTATATCCACCAAAAAACACTGCCAAGCATCAATGGTTGAAGGCCTGGCCCCACCGACTCGCACCGTTGTACATTCACATGAGACAATTTGCAGGAAGCTACGGATCCAATATGCCTCTCTACACATGTGTGGTGTAAACCAGTTCTGAATTATTGTCTTCTTCGCAGCTGTAAAACCAGCAAACAACATTCTCTTTTGCATTGAACTAATACAGAGACCAGAATCATCATTAAGAAGACACAAACGTGGGTTAACAGACCAATCAATTCTCAGTAATGATGACAAAACCAGGTTTACATGTGTCCATAGACTGATGACGACAGGACATTCCCAAAACATATGCAGAAAAGTGCCTGATGATGTAGTGTTACATATATGGCAGTTCAAATTTGACTGCAGTTTCATTTTAAATCTTTTGTAAGGAGTTATGTATGCTCTATGAATGACTTTGAAGTGAATAAGACGATGAGCCAGATTTTTAGATGTTAAGCTGATATTAGACCATACTCTCTCCCAGTCGACAGATAAATTAAGATCAGATAATTCCCTATTCCAAATAGTTTTAATAGGAAGAGATTTTGTAATGCAATCAATAATTTTATTATTTATTATGGAAACCGATGGCCGACCAGCAGATGGTGCAATCCAGTCCTGCATAGGATGAGAGGAAATGGAAGAAGACCAAGGAACACCATACGCTTTGAGAGCAGAACGTAATTGAAGAAAAACAAAATATGCAGATGCTGGTAGACAAAATTTGTCTCTCAATGTCTGAAATGAACAGAGGCCCTGGTTATCATATATATCACCGCACGTGTTCACACCTAAAGAGGACCAAGAGGGTTGGACAAATGGACGACCTCCGCATACAAAATTAAAATTGTGCCATAAAGGTGTACTGTTACAGAATTTGAAGGGTCCACCTATCCGACGTTCAACCGTTTTCCAGATTTTAATAGAGTTAGTTACAACCGGACCAAATTTATAATTATCCCCTTTTTTTCCTGTGCCAGTAAATAAAATATCTTGAAGTCTATTTGGTTTAACCTTGTCAACTTTAATCACTCTCCATGAAACTGTAGATTGAGGATCAACCCAATTATGAAGAGCCTTAAGCTGGAACGACCAATAATATAATTCAAAATCTGGTACAGCCAGTCCTCCTGTGCTATTAGGATGTTGTAATGTGGACAATAAAAGTGATTTGATTTGATTTCCTAGATCTGAAGTCACTTGTTCTGCATCACCAGATTCATCCTCCTTCACGTTTACATTCCTCAATCATCACTGGACATGCCTGTTTTATATCTGCCACAACATTTCTGTACTAATAAATATTGTGTAATCCTTGCCTTGTAAAGTCATCTTCGCAGAAACATTTAGTGATTGACAATGCGTTTAACATCATTTGTGTTTGACGTTTAAAAAACATAACGTTTCAAATCCGGGTCTTTTAAGCTGAGAGGAATCATTTTTATCGGTCCAACCAATTTGCTGTAACGGCCAAGTAAACGCTCTAATGAATAATTAGAGATAACCGGAGGTACATTGGATAGCATTACCTTCCTTGCTAAATTAGATAGAGGCAACAGTGGTAGAAAACAATGGCTTTATTCATTCTTGATGCTGATAAGATATTACGAGCAACTATTTCATTTCCGATAGCGTTTAAACAATCTTCAACTGTAATTGATTCATCCAGCATGCATTTACAGCCATGCCTCACAGTTTACGGGGCAATCGAGGCCTAACGGTTTGAGAGTTGGACTTGTAACCCAAAGGTCGCGGGTTTAAGTCTCAGTACTGGCAGGGATTGTAGGTGGGGGGAGTGAATTGCCAGCGCTCTCTTCAACCCTCAATACCACAACTGAGGTGCCCTTGAGCAAGAACCGAACCCCCAACTGCTCCCCGGCACCACAGCAAAAATGGCTGCCCACTGCTCCGGGTGTGTGTTCACTACTCACTGCTGTGTGTGTGCACTTGGAGGGGTGAAATGCAGAGCACAAATTCCGAGTATGGGACTTGGCCACACATTGTCACAGAATGGCCCGTATTCCTCCATTACTAATCACCTTCACCTGCACCTGATTAATGATCATGCACACCTGCTCCTCATCACCACAGTCATTAGGACCTGGATATAAGCTCACTCCTCATCCTGCACCACTGTCTGATCTTGAAGTCACAAAGCTGCCATGACGTTGATACCTGTGGAAACTATATGGACCTTCACTCTACAGCGGAATGCTAGCTGAGTATACTTACCGGTGTTACTTACCGGTGTTACTTACCGGTGTTACTTACCGGTGTTACTTACCGGTGTTACTTACCGGTGTTACTTACCTGTGTTACTTACCTGTGTTACTTACCTGTGTTACTTACCTGTGTTACTTACCTGTGTTACTTACCTGTGTTACTTACCTGTGTTACTTACCTGTGTTACTTACCTGTGTTACTTACCTGTGTTACTTACCTGTGTTACTTACCTGTGTTACTTACCTGTGTTACTTACCTGTGTTACTTACCTGTGTTACTTACCTGTGTTACTTACCGGTGTTACTTGCCTTCTGTCTTCCCTCTCGCTACCAGATACCTATACATCTGTGGACTCTAGAGACTCATGGGCTCTCCAGGATTCCTATCCGCCACGAACCTGCCAGAGACACAGTCAGAATCCCAGTGCACTATCCACAATACTTCCAAGAAAGCCACTTACCTCACGCAAAGACTATCACCACTGTTGTCTCACCAAAACCTGTAATAAACTATCTCTTCAACACTTACCTTTGTGTCTGGCAGTTCCGTAACACACATCATGTCCTCCTCCTTTTTAAAGCTGAAAAACCATCAGAATCAATCCCCATTTCCACCGTACTTGACACAGAGAGATTAAATTACACCTTCAAAACTTAAACCAAACTATAAAAAGTAGGAAAGAAAAAAAACCTAAAAAAAATAACAAAAGGGACACTGTCAGCTTTCACTCAAATGCTCACACACCTCTCGCAGTCACTCCACGCATGCGCAACCGGAAAGCGAGAGAGATGGAAAAAGAAGGAACAACTTTCAGAAACATTTAGCTTTTTAGCTAAAACGAATGAATTATTTATTAATAATTAACAAAAAATTAAGGATTATTTATTAATTCATTAAGAATGAGTGAGTACATGAAAACATCAGTGTTCAGATTTGTGTTTTTGCTTTATCCCAATTCACAGTAAGCCTAAAAAATAATCTATAGGGTTGGATTTTGTGGGAAATGCAGTGTTTACCTCATGTTCGTCAAAACAGAAGAAGATTCAGCTACTATATCACATATTGAGGAGTGATTTTAGTTTGTGGCTACAATAAACAGGCCCAATGTTGTTGGGTTTGAACTAGTCAACTAGCTAGAATTTACAACACCGGGACAAACAGCAGAGATCAACATCAGCATGACAGATCCGCTCTGAAAACGGCAAACATCGGTAACTGTAATGATTCCTGAAACCTCAGATTCATCCGCGCAAAAGAGCGATGATGATGAAGCACAACTGACATCAAAGTATTTCTACAGAAACAATGTACATCTATAATGTACAATAATACAAGTCTAATCATGTAATGCACTTTCTTTGTCATTAGCGACATCTGCTGGAGAAAACAAGAGTTAAAGTTGGACTCATTAAAATTAATTTGATTTCTGGATGTAGGCTATTGTTTTTGTATATGGTTTGTTTTATGTCTATTTAAATTAATTGTATGCTTTCTGTTACTTAAAATGCTTTTATACAATATTCTTGTGACTTTTTATTGCAAATACAGTTTTATTTCAATGCATATTATTTCCAACAACTCCAACAAAGCATAACTTAAACATGTTAAAAGTCATCTAAAAAGACTCAGTCAGAAAACTGTCAGAAAACACCAGACACCCCAAAACTGAGAAACGGATCAAGAGCTTCAAACAGATAAAACATCTAAACAGATGCTGTAAATGAAGAGAAATCAACCAAAACAAGAATAAAGTAAAAGAGCAAGAGCAGAAATATGAAATAAACACATTTTGATGTGAGATTGATGTGAGAATCTGTGAGATTATGAAGTCATTTCTCATAGATGTGATGATCTGCTGCTGCTCTCATGAATCTTCTGCTGTGTGTTCATGTCCTTCTCTAAATCTTCTCATCCTCACTTTCTGATCTTCCTGTTTCTTTCCTAAAAACATCACATCACATCATCATCATCTTTACACTCTTAATATTTGCATGTCAAATCCATAATAATGATGACTCTCATCCTTTGAACAATGAATTTAAACGTCTGCCATCTAGACGTAGATTTGTATTTCCATATTGTAGAACTAAGCGGTATAAAAATAGCTTTGTGCCAGCAGCTATCACTCAGTTGAATAAGGATAGGTCTTAGGAACATTATTTTATTTTATTTATTACTATTATATTTTAAACAAAAAACATTTATTGTCATTTTTACATCATTTGTGCATTAGTTGTTTATTGTTTTTAGTCCAGGCGGTTTTTGGTGATGCTGGGAACTTTAAAGTACTTTATCATATATGTTGTTTAATGTTTGTGGTGTCTGTAAAATGTGAAAGATGTGAGAACTCATAACACTGCAAACCTAGTCTACCTATGGGCAGGGGCGTACATTTCATCTAACAGTAGGGGGGGGGGGGGGACAATAAACATAAAATTTCTCAAGAGCAGTTTTTGAAGGGGACACAAATAATACAGCCAAAATTGTACTTGTAAGGATAGATATGTGCACACAGCATGTGTACATAGCATGGAGACTGTATTTAAATATGAGTTCGGTTCATATGGTTAACCATGCGGTCATATTATAATTATTATTTTGCGTCCTCCATAGTAAATTTAGGTGGCGTCTGGGACCGAGTATGTCTCTTTAGATATTCAACCGCAGCAAGCCCACTGATCGTTAGGTCTAAAATATTAGCCTAATATCAGTTCACAGGCTTATCGCCGTGTTAGTTACGGTATTAAACAAGCTAAGCTTGGTAACCTTATAATCGCTCATAGAAAATACATCGGCTATCATCATTTTTTTTGTCATGACTAATTTATTAATGATCCAGCATCATCTGTATTAAAGAGAAAGAATAATTTCACCAGATGTTTAAAGAGAATAAAATAGCCTTAACAGCCTAATTACCTATACACATGACTACTGAATAACTTTTTTTCTCCCACCGGACTCGTGTGTGTGTGTGTGTGTGTGTGTGTGTGTGTGTGTGTGTGTGTGTGTGTGTGAGGAAATCAGGCAGTGTACCAAACCTCTGTGAGGCAAGGGAGGGGGGAATCAAAACATTTCTGAACTTAAAACGCTTTTTTGCGCTTATTTTGTTTTACTACTTGCACGATTATTTTAAGTATATGTCCATTATATTATTTTCAATACACAGAGTCGCTTGTAATGATATTTTTAGGGGGGACAGCCCTCAGATAGGAGGGGTCCTGTCCCCCCCGGGATTTACGCCTATGCCTATGGGTACAAATAAAGTGAACCTGAACCTGAATAATAATGATGATAATTGTCTCTCACCTGCCGTGTGTCTCATGTAGATGTGAAAAGCTCCTAACAGACCCAACAGAACCATCATCTGGAAACACCAGACCAGCACAAACACCACAGACACTGAACACATGAACAACAACACAAACACAATCAATCAATTAATCAATCAATCAATCAATCAATCAGTCTATGTGTAGTTGATATCTGTATATTCACAGAACTGATCTCACCAGGACAGGGTTTGAGTCTAATGGTCTTCTGTGCGTGACTGACGTGGTTCTTCACGCTGCAGCTGATGTTTCCATCAGTTCTCTCATCCAGATCAATGCTGCTGTTTCCATCCATCAGTGGATCTCCATTCAGAGTCCAGCTGTAGAGGAGCTGATCCCCCTCAGAGGAGCAGAACACCCTCATCACCCCACTGGAGGAGCAGATGATTGACACTTCCACTGAGCCAATAGGAGCTGGAGGGAGGGACACATCACAGTCACATGACAAACACAGGAGAATCTTGTTACTATTACTGGAGTATGTAGTGTGTTTACTGTGTGCTACAGGAATAAAAACCTTCACAGAGACTCAACTGATTCATTTGCATGAGAGTGAGATCTTTGGAGAACATGAGATTGTAATGAGTCTGATGAGAGAGTTTCTGTACCTTCAACAATCACTTGAAGATCTCTAGATGTTACTGAGCCGTCTGAGTGAACGAGTATTAATGTGTAATTCCCTGAATCTGCTCTGATCACACGGTTTATTATCAGAGTCCCATTAATGACTGTCACTTCAGGTCTGTTATTATAAAGATAACATTCCCTCATCCTCATCCTGCCATTCTTTACTCTACAAACTGGATCACGTTGTGTGTTGTTTATTCTCTTTATGATCTTCAGGTCATATTTACTAGCATCCAGCACCATCAGAAGATTGAGTTTGTCTCTCAGAGCTGTGTAACAGGGTTTAGACTGTTTAAAACTGCAGAACCGATCCAGACCTGAAGAACAAAACACACACACAGAGAGTGAAATCCACATTCAGTAAAATTAACATGAACTCTAAACCATTTCATCATTTCCATTACTCTATTATTCAATATTAAAATTATGTAAAAACATTTTTTACTACAAATAAACAACACAAGGCACGCGTCCCACTACAATTAGCTGCGTCCCAATTCATGGCTGCCTCCTTCGTATTTAAAGACCGACTGCGTCACCACGGCGCGACAAAGACGGTCCCAATTTCAAAGGCATCTTCAAATGTGCTACTTTTTTCTCGTGAAATGAAAACACCCTATGAGTGAGTTAGTATCCATTCACTCAAAAACGCTGATTCGTTTAGGAACGAAACAAGGTTTTAAACATGGAAATTATTTTATACTTTATTTTAACTTTGCACACCATCTTACGAGGCTCAACTGATAAACAACTGGGGAAATACTGATGCTTCACTTCATAGAGATCAATGCATTGACCAACGCTGATGCCTGTCATGTGAAATCCCATTGTCCGTTGAAAGGCATGCTACGACAAAGATGTTGCTTTCATCAGCAGATGTGGACATGGCAAAATGATTTATTATAACGGATTTATGAATTGACCTAAATAATCTTTCTCCCACAATTCACTACTCAATAATACCTACTCTATTAGACTAATAACTTACTAAAGCCCCAGCCGTCATTACTTGATCTAAAGTGACTTTTTCAAATTAGTAACACAGGCTCGGGCTCAGCTATTAAACTGTCAATTTGAGATATGAATCCGTGGCAGAAGAAGTATTTTGACACACAAAATGTTTATGACGCTCCATGGTTGTTTCTTATTTATTTATACACTTGTACCATAAAACTGTTATACAAACCCAATATCACACTCGTAGTCATGCGACGTCACTCTCTATCAGCACAGCAGCAATTCAGCCGTGGATGCTTTATTGATGATAACAGTTTATTTCAAATAGTAATAATAATTTGCAACATTAGCAATATTTTGACTGTCAATTAAATGCTATTTCCAAGTATCAATTACAAAATCATTTTTAATTTTGAACATATATAAAGTAAGGAATAACTGACAATGGGCCACTAAAGTTTTGAAAAAATATTTTTCAATAATTCAAAGGACTGCAGTACATTTATTCCACTTACACCACAGTTACCACACCACAATACATTATTCAGATGTTTTGTTTCAAGACATTTGTCATGTTTTTGTTCCCATAGCTCTCTTGTATGTATAACTAATTTCTTATGCTTTGCATCCCAAGGCTTCATTGCTAATTCCAAAATGGCATTTTAGAGTGAGTATATGAAGACTAATGCAGTTATCAGAGAGAGAGAGAGAGAGAGAGAGAGAGAGAGAGAGTGTGTGTGTGTGTGTGTGTGTGTGTGTGTGTGTGTGTGTGTGTGCGTGTGTGTGTGAGAGAGAGAGAATTACCTGCTGCATCTCTACTAAACTGAAACTGTAACTTTATCTGCTTCAAGAACAGTGCTGTTATTACCTCACTAGTGAGAAGCATCTTGTAGTTTTTTTGGTTGTGAACTATTTTTCGAGAATGTCAACACCATGTGTGTGAGTGTTCGTCTCTACAGTAAGTGTGTGGTGTGTGAGAAAGCAGAATAAAAAAAGAATGTTTTCCATAGATGATAATAAAGGTAACTTAGTGGGAAAAACATTTTTATCTATTGTTATCTATTTTTAGTCATATTGTTTTTTTGCTTGTTCAGTCTCTTTGTGTGTTTTGGTTCAATTGCTGTTGTGAGGACTCTGAAATAACAAAAATAATTTGAAGTGATATGGAGCTGTAATGTGGTCAACAAAACTTATTCAAAGCTGTATGGTTACTTAAAAACAATTGCATCAAACAGAACAATAGAAATGATAATACATTTGTTCAATAGCTGAAAAGATCTCACCAGGACAGGGTTTGAGTCTAATGGTCTTCTGTGCGTGACTGACGTGGTTCTTCACGCTGCAGCTGATGTTTCCATCAGTTTCCTCATCCAGATCAATGCTGCTGTTTCCAAACATTGGCCCTTGTTTTACTATTTTTCCATTTAGTATCCAGCTGTAGATGATCTGATCGCCCTCAGAGGAGCAGAAAACTGACCTCTGATTGGAGGAGCAGCTGGTTGAAACTTCCACTGAACCAATAGGAGCTGGAGGGAGGGATACATCACAGTCACATGACACCGAGATTTATTTGCATGAGAGTGAGATCTTTGGAGAACATGCGATTGAATGAGTCTGATGAGAGAGTTTCTGTACCTTCAACATTAACAGAAAGATGTTTTTTTAAAGTTCTTGAGCCATCTGAGCGATAGAATTCTAATCTGTAATTCCCTGAATCTGCTCTGATCACACGGTTTATTATCAGAGTCCCATTTTCAAAGATGAACTCAGATCTGTTTCTGATGGATTCATGTTTTTTCTCTTTATTGTTCTTTATTATAAAAATGTCCAGTTCTCTGCTATCGATTAACTCCTTATACAAATGCAGCTCTTGACCTCGAACTTCCAGCACCATCAGCAGATTGAGTTCATCTCCAAGGGCTGCGTAACAGGGATCTGACTGATCAAAACTGCAGAATCGATCCGGGCCTGAAAGAAAAAACACAAACAAACAAAACACTATTCAATAGCTATTACTAGCCCATTTGGCTATTACTTTTTAATTTACAGGCCATTCAGAACTTTACAAACCATCACAAAAATATCAGAAAAAAAAATCACTGCTTAGCTAAAATTTTACATACCATAAAAACAATATAAAATAGAAATAAAAACAAAATGTTAATAAAACAGCAATTATTTTGTTATAACTTCCAAATGTACGTCACTCCAACATTTAAATTTAAATGCACTCCACGAAAAGGCCAAAAAATAGGCTCCAATGTAGCCTACAGCCTAATATGCAGGTTCAAGTTCAAGGTAACAGCCTGATTTCGCATTGTATTTGACCACAATTGAGGTGAGACCCTCGAACAACACACCAAACCCCCAACTGCTACCCGGGCGCCGGAGCAATTTGCTGCCCACTGCTCCGGGTGTGTGTTCACAGTTTGTGTGTGTTTGTTCACTACTGAATGAATGAATGAATGAATGAAGCATTTATATAGCGCTTTGTTGTGTATTGCTATACACCCAAAGCGCTTTACAATGATATAGGGGGTCTCTCCTCAACCACCACCAGTCTAACCACCCCCAGACTACTCATTGCTTTGTGTGTGCACTTTGGATGGGTTAAATAGAAAAAACTACATTAAACACTTCTCTTTTAGAAAACTACAGGCCTGTCTCTCTCCTTCCATTCGTAGCGAAAACACTCGAACGAGTTGTCTTCAACCAGCTCTCACTGTTTCTTTCACAGTACAACAAACTGGATGCTAAACAGTCAGGTTTCAGGAGTGGCCATTCAACAGAGACTGCGCTACTCTCAGTCACTGAAGCCCTGCGAGTCGCAAAGGCCGATTCCAAATCATCAGTCCTCATTCTGCTGGATCTTTCTGCTGCTTTTGACACTGTCAATCATCAGATCCTCCTGTCCACCCTCTCATCACTGGGCATCACTGGGATTCCACTTTGCTGGTTTGAATCCTATCTCACCGGTAGGTCTTTCAGGGTGACCTGGATAAGGGAGGTCTCCAAAGCACATCAAATGGTCACTGGGGTTCCTCAGGGATCGGTTCTTGGACCCCTCCTCTTCTCCACATACACTACATCACTGGGATCCATCATACAGGCACATGGCTTTTCCTACCATTGCTACGCCGATGACACACAGCTCTATCTCTCTTTTCAACCAGATGATCCAACGGTAGCTGCACGGATCTCAGGCTGCCTGGCGGACATCTCGGCATGGATGAAAGAACATCACCTACAGCTCAACCTGGCAAAGACTGAGCTTCTTGTCGTCCCTGCCACTCCAACTCTACAGCATGACTTCTCGATTCAGTTAGGCACATCAATAATTACCCCATCAACTTCGGTCAGAAATCTGGGTGTAATCTTTGATGACCAGCTGACCTTCAAAGAGCACATTGCAAAGACTGCTCGATCTTGCAGGTTTGCGCTACACAACATCAGAAAAATCAGGCCCTTTCTGACAGAGCATGCTGCACAACTTCTTGTCCAGGCCCTTGTCGTTTCTAGGCTGGACTACTGCAATGCTCTTCTGGCTGGACTTCCATCAAACACAATCAAACCTCTACAAATGATTCAGAATGCAGCGGCACGACTGGTCTTCAATGAGCCCAAAATAACCCATGTTACACCTCTCTTCATCTCATTGCACTGGCTACCAGTGGCAGCTCGCATCAAGTTCAAGACACTGATGCTTGCATACAGAACGACCACAGGCTCAGCACTACTTCCACTCACTATTACGAATCTACATCCCCTCCAGAAGTCTGAGATCTGCTAGTGAGCGACGCCTTGTGGTACCATCACAGAGAGGCTCAAAATCACTCTCCAGAACATTCTCATTCACCGTTCCTGGATGGTGGAATAATCTTCCCACCCCTATCCGGAATGCTGGATCCCTGTCAATCTTCAAGCAACAACTGAAGACTCATCTCTTTCGGCACTACTTGACTTCATCCTAAACTTGTTCTAAAAAAAAACCAAAAAAATTCCCTTTATCTTTCTCTCCTTCCCTTGCTAGCTTGTACTTATTCGAACAATGACTGGGTTCAAGGTTCAAGGTTCAAGGTTCTTTATTATGTGTCACATACACAATCATACAGGGTATAATCAGTAGTGAAATGTAGGTCAGGACAGGTCCGCTCAATGGACAGTGCAAAAAAATTAAATAAAAGATGAAACATAACACAGGAGAGTATATATAAATATAGGTAAGAATAAGATAAAAAATAAGTAAAAAATAAAATAAAATAAGGAGTAAAATGTGCAATGAAATAAAATGTGCAATACAGTCTACTGTGGATATAATAAATATTAATATAAACAGGGATGTGCAAGAGGAATGTGCAAACAGGTTGTACCGGGTATGTACACATAGCAGCAATGCGGATGATGGAGAATAATGGGTGTTTTTTACAGTTTATTAAATTGAGTCCTGTAGATGTTATGATGTTATGAGACTGAGTTTAGGAGCCTGATGGTCTGAGGGTAGAAGCTCCTCCTCAGTCTCTCAGTTTTTGCCATCATGCTCCTGAAGCGCTTGCCAGATGGCAGCAGAGTGAATAGACGGTTACTGGGGTGATTTGAGTCCTTGATTATTTTTGCAGCTCTGCTTTTGCAGCGTTTGAGGTAGATGTCCTGCAGAGAGGGGAGGGCAGACCCAGAGATGCGCTCAGCTAAGCGCACGACTCTTTGCAGAGCTTTGCAGTCCTGATTTGTTGCGTTACTATACCACACTGAGATGCACATTGGCTGCATATACAAGACTGAGACTTGGTGTTACGAGCACTTCCTCTGTCTGATTGCCTCTTCAAGATGAATCGCTTTATGTATTCCCCAATTGTAAGTCGCTTTGGATAAAAGCGTCTGCCAAATGACTAAATGTAAATGCAGAGCACAGCTCAGAGTATGAGACACCATACTTGGCCACACGTCACTTCACTTTCACTGCAAGAAGAAGCTGAAGACACACCTCTTCAAGTTTGCTTCAAGTACCTCAGAGTAAACATCTCAGAGGACCTGACTTGGACTACATACATCCAAACACAGGTTAAGAAAGCCAGGCAAAGACTGTACCATCTGCGACAGCTGAGGAAATTCAGGGTCTCACCAACAATCCTGAAAACTTTCTATGCAGGGACCATAGAAAGTGTATTGACTCAGTGTATTTCAGTGTGGTATGGAAACAGCTCCAGCCAAGATTGCAAAGCCCTACAGAGAGTTGTGCGCTTAGCTGAGCGTATCTCGGGGTCTGCTCTCCCTCTCTGCAGGACATCTACATCAAACGCTGCAGAAGCAGAGCTGTCAAAATCAACAAGGACTCAAATCACCCTGGAAACTGTCTCTTCACTATGCTGCCTTCTGGTAAGCGCTTCCGCAGCCTGATGGCAAAAACCGAGAGACTTAGGAGGAGTTTCTTCCCCCAGGCCATCAGACTCCTGAACTCAAACTCAAACTCAGCCTCTTAACATCATCTGACTTACTTCAAATCACCAATCACACACTCATTATTCTCTACCTCATACTGTCAGTGTCATTTGCTCATTTGCACATCTGCACACAACACTTTCTTTGTCTTGTAACATATCTCATCTTATTTTTATATTTATATATTTTTTTTGTGATTGGCTGCTTCATGTCAATCATGTTCAACCAACCTGTTTGCACATTCCTCTCTGTACAGTCATGCTTATCTTAATATTTAATTCTACAGCATATTGTCATGCACATTCTTTTATATTTTATTCTTATATCTTATTCTTTATTCATTTTATTTCATGTATACTTCCCTTGTGTTGTATTTTTCAATATTTGCACTGTCCATGGAGCGGACCCGACTCTCATTTCACTGCTGGTTATACAATCTCTGTATAGTCGTGTATGTGACAAATAAACTTGAAACTTGAAAACTTCTGCAGTCAAGCTCCACACACTCTTAAACCATTGCACTAACACACACACACAGACAAACAAATATTCTCTGCATTTCTCCTCTTCTCTACCTTGCTTCCTATTTGATGATATTCACAGCATTAAACTACTTGGCACAAGCTGATTGGTTCATGTTGTATATGCAGCCAATGAGCTTTCTGCTTTACATTTAAATGGCTAGTTAGCATTTAAAAGAGCATTTTGCAGCAAGCTTTCAGAGTTCCTCTGAAACACTCCACCTTCCCCAGCTCCACCTGTATAGATCTGCTATAGGTTATTTTATATGCTATTTGTGCAGCAGCAGTATGTCTTAAATACTCACAGCAGCGTATCGGCGTATGTATTGGCAGTAGCAAGTTCCTGTACTAATAATCTACAATAATACAGCAATAATCTACAACAACAGCAATAACCAACAGCAGCAACTGTTTACTCAACTGTTTTAACTGTAGTCATATGACATGAACATTTGCAGATTCACAGAAACGATCTCACCAGCAGGACAGGGTTTGAGTCTAATGGTCTTCTGTGTGTGACTGACGTGGTTCTTCACGCTGCAGCTGATGTTTCCATCAGTTCTCTCATCCAGATCAATGCTGCTGTGTCCATCCATCAGTGGATCTCCATTCAGAGTCCAGCTGTAGAGGAGCTGATCCCCCTCAGAGGAGCAGAACACCCTCATCACCCCACTGGAGGAGCAGATGATTGACACTTCCACTGAGCCAATAGGAGCTGGAGGGAGGGACACATCACAGTCACATGACAAACACAGGAGAATCTTGTTACTATTACTGGAGTATGTAGTGTGTTTACTGTGTGCTACAGGAATAAAAACCTTCACAGAGACTCAACTGATTCATTTGCATGAGAGTGAGATCTTTGGAGAACATGAGATTGTAATGAGTCTGATGAGAGAGTTTCTGTACCTTCAACAATCACTTGAAGATCTCTAGATGTCTCTGTACCGTCTGAGTTAAAGAGTGTTAATCTGTAATTCCCTGAATCTGCTCTGATCACACGGTTTATTATCAGAGTCCCATTAATGACTGTCACTTCAGTTCTGTTATTATAAAGATCACAATCCATGATTCTGTCATTCTTTACTCTACAAACTGGATCATGTTGTGTGTTGTTTATTCTCTTTATTATCTTCAGGTCATATTCACTCGCGCCCAGCACCATCTGCAGATTGAGTTTGTCTCTCAGAGCTGCGTAACAGGGATCTGATTGATTAAAACTGCAGAACCGATCCAGACCTGAAGAGCAAAACACACACACACACACACACACAATGAAATGTACCAAAATATACAGACTTAGTGAACTAAAATCAGACACAAATACACAAACATTCACAGAATTCAAGTTCAGCTGAAGACTCACATCAAACAGACCCTTGATCTGATCTCAGTTTATCTAATCTTCATCATAAACACAGATTTGTATCATTTGTGTTTCCCTGACTTACTACTAATTAGCAGGATGCTGAACATAATCACATTACTGGACAGATTTAACTTAGTTTAGTGTGTAAAAAAAAAAAAGACCTTTTTTTTTTAAATGTCTGTCTGACTGTCACGAATCCTGGCCATGAACTTTCCTTCACTCACCACTAGAGGTTACTCTCCCAGCACATGGACTTTCACACAGTTACAGATCACTCTTAGACTACATTTCCCATCATTCACTGCACCCACACAGCTGTTCACTATAATCACGCTTGCACCTGTTCACCATCTCTCAATCACCATCATCCAATCACACACACACACACTATTTAAACTCTGGACTTTCTGCCACACTCTGCCGATTGTTTAGCCTTGCGACATACAAAGCGTTTTCCCAATATCCCTAGTCTGATTTCCTGTGTTCTGATTCCTGCCCGTGTTCCTGGTTTATTCTCTCTGCCTAGCCCTCTGGATATAGTTCGCCGATCGCCGACCCACGCTTGCCTAAGGATTACTCTTGTGTTTTGCCCATGCCATACCTGTTTGCTACTGCCCGACCCTGCCTGTTTTGACCATGCTTTCTAATAAAGAGCTTGCATTTGGATCCGCATGTCTCACGTCTTGTCAACTCCATAACACTGACACTGGAATATCAGCTTTTTTGTATGGTCTCAGTCAAAATTAAAATCTAAATGTTGATTGTATTCAACTTTAATTATCATGCTTTCACTGTCTACAAACACTTGTTTGTTAACATGCTTTATTCTGATAAAGCATACATTTTTTTGTCCTGCACTTTCTGTCCAATTACATTAACCTGTGACATTTCTCTTTTTTAAAATAATGTCTTGATCTTTCTGATATCACATTGAATGGACTGACAACATTTAAAGAATCCTTCCTCAAACCAGCATAATGGACATAAAGAAAGATCACTGCAGACTCTTAAAGTAATATTGCAACTAGGGCTGTTGATTTAATGTGTTAAATGGTGTGATATTACAGAAAAAAAATGATGTGTTAAAAATATTAACAACGCACCCCACCCCGGCTCAGACCTGTCCATCATCTTATATTATACTACGGGGCCGTTGAATGCTTGAATCTGATTGGCTGACGAACGTTCTGAGGTGTGCAATTATTTTCAGGTAAACGCACGGCGAACGTAGTTCCAGGCACCGCATTACATGATATCACTTCACCAAATGATTTGCTTTATTTCAAAGGTCCTTACAGCCTAAAAACAGCAAAATAACCAAAACCCACAACGACACTGGCCAAACAAATAAATATAGTAAACAAAACAATACAGATTATATCCATGTTTTTGCCACAAAATTACGCTTTATTATGTTCGGAAAGCACATAGCCTATCTCTCCCACTCTCTCTCTCCCTCACAGACTCACAGTTAACATACGCGCTAATGTTGTTAGCACTACTCTGATGATTTTATCAGTAACTTAGTTTAACAAATGAAAAACTACATGATTCTCACAAGCGAGGTAACAACAACGGCTCTGTTCGTGAAGAAAATGAACTTAAAGTTGTTTCCTTGTCATTTCTAGGCTGGACTACTGCAATGCTCTTCTGGCTGGTCTTCCATCAAACACAATCAAACCTCTACAAATGATTCAGAATGCAGCGGCACGACTGGTCTTCAACGAGCCCAAAAGAACCCATGTTACACCTCTCTTCATCTCACTGCACTGGCTACCAGTGGCAGCTCGCATCAAGTTCAAGACACTGATGCTTGCATACAGAACGACCACAGGCTCAGCACTACTTCCACTCACTATTACGAATCTACATCCCCTCCAGAAGTCTGAGATCTGCTAGTGAGCGACGCCTTGTGGTACCATCACAGAGAGGCTCAAAATCACTCTCCAGAACATTCTCATTCACCATTCCTGGATGGTGGAATAATCTTCCCACCCCTATCCGGATTGCTGGATCCCTGTCAGTCTTCAAGCAACAACTGAAAACTCATCTCTTTCGGCACTACGTGACTTCATCCTAAACTTGTTCTAAAAAAAAAAAAAAAAAAATCCCTTTATCTTTCTCTCCTTCCCTTGCTAGCTTGTACTTATTTGAACAATGACTGAGACTTGGTGTTACGAGCACTTGCTCTGTCTGATTGCCTCTTCAAGATGAATCGCTTTATGTATTCCCCAATTGTAAGTCGCTTTGGATAAAAGCGTCTGCCAAATGACTAAATGTAAATGTAAATGTAAAGTTTCACTATAACTAGAGACATTGCTGCCGAACACTTTTGAGAGACGCACAGACTCACAGAGGTAATCTCTCTCTCTCTCTCGCTCGCTCGCTCTCATAACTTAGTTATTAACTGCATAAGACTGCTATCAACGGCTCAAGCCTCTGTTACTAGGTTTAAAATGACGTTTTGGAATTAGCAAGGGTTTTAAGTAGCAAGGATTTAAGTAGAAAAACCGGACGAATGCCTTGAAATATATCATCTGATCAGTGTCATGAGGTGTGGCAACCGTAGTATAAGCGTAATAATTGACTGCACACTATATATTTTTTTTATTAAAAAAATACTGGGGTTTGTTCGTGCGCTTGCGACTTACAATGACTTACAAAGATACATAACAGCTAAGTGTATGCACTACTTTCCTTATGCAAGCATTATATAGGATAAATCATACAGGATTTACCCGATTATACTTTATCAACACCAATTGATAGGTGAAAAAATAAATAGTCTATAACAGTGTTTATATATGATATATGATGCTAACTGCAGAATGGGTTTCAAGGACTTCGCGTGCAGATCAACGGCCTCCAACGTTTATATTTTTTCTATGAATCTTTGCATTAATGTACTAAACATGAATGGAATTTGCACCTCAGCGCCCCCACACCTTGTTGCTCATGACAAGAATAGTATGTACAGTTATCTTTATTGAAGTGAATTAGTTTTAAATTGCCGTCATGCATGAATTAATTATATTTTTGCAATTTTACACATAATAATCCACGATGATTACATTACAGAAAACTGAAATTGCACGTCAAAATAACACAGTCAATATTTTTTGAGACCCCCCCAAAAATTTCACAAATCACGTTTTCAGGGGAGCCCATGTCTTATTAAGGGGAGCCGAGCTCCCCCTGTAGTTCACACCCTGGTAACGTGTAACTCCGCTTCACGTCGTGACCGCATCACCACCTCGGGTGTGCATTATTTTCCTAATAATTCAACGGCCCGTCGTCAATTATTCCTTACTTGATGCAGTTGCTGATGCACATGATGCAGGATGATGACAGACTGTGTGATTTAGTCTTATATTTGCACCAAATAGCATAGATAAGCAATATCACACGAGCAAGAGTGCTGTTTTTCCCGAATATCTGCATGATTGCAAATGTCGTATTGAGTTAATACTGTGTAAAAATCAGTGAGTTAATTGGTACAGAGATAGCTATGTGTATTTGGTAATACGGTGCAACTGCTCTTTATCACCACAATTAAATTAGAAGCACCACAATTAAAGTATCATTCTTGGGAACTACTGAACAGAAACTTTATTTTGTAAGTTTATTTTGTAGTGCAAAGTATTACATTTACAAAATGTGTTAAATAAAGCTCTGTAAAAACTTTTATATTTTTGCAACACTATGCTGTGTGATCCATTGGTAAATTAAAAGTACTGCACAGTTGTGGACTTCACGCCCACTTGAAGACTTTGACCAAATACAGTAAATACGTCATGCAAGTAGACAAGTAGTCACAGAAAATAAAAGATCGCAAGTGTGGGCGTTGTGACAGACAATGTGTGTATATATATCTCTATGGTTTAAACAGTGACAGGATGCATGTTAAGCGTCAAGAGTGTCTGTTAAAGATGCATTCATGATACAGTAGTTTGTCCCTGCAGCTGATCAAATGTAAAAACTGTAACTTGAATGCAATGTAAGTCGCTTTGGATAAAAGCGTCTGCTAAATGCATAAATGTAAATGTCACAAACATCATCTATTATTCTACTACACAATCAAAATTTTGCAGGTACTTCTTCACAAAATGTGCACATACTTTTAGGATGTAGTATAAGAAGGTGAATTGGGATGCAGCATCTGTGAGAAGTGCAGACTGCCTTATGGCAGAAACCAATGCACATAATAATAATAATAATAATAATCTTTATTTTCTATAGCGCCTTTAAATGTTACTTATCAAAGCGTTTTACATAAGCAAATAAAACATCAAAATGCACCATATAAAAATACAAAATAATCAAAATAGATAGAAAACATGCATTCAAAACACAAAAAAAAGAAAAAGAATATAAAAATTCAAGTAAAATCTACCCTAAATAAATTAGTTTTAAAGGGGTCCTATTATGCTTTTTCACTTTTTGAATTTTAGTCAGTGTGTAGTGTATATGTTTGGGCATAAAACGTAAAAAGTTACAAATCTCAAAGTCCACTCCAAAGGGAGATGTTTCGTTTTAAAAAAATCCCTTTTCAAGAACTACAACGAACGGCTCGTTTGGACTACAAAGTTGTTTTCCTGTATTTGTGACATCACAAATTGTAAATCCCGCCTACGTAAATTTGAATGGTTGGCGGGTGGAGAACGCTTGGTTGAGCTTTGCACGTTTCAAAATCGAAACCCAGTGCGGGTGTTTTTATATCACTGTATTTCTGATGGAAAGCAACTGTTTTGAGAAAATTATGGATTTCATCTTGCATATAATGTCTGATAAAGCAGCGTTTGTGAGAGGAGCTCTGTTTTGTGTACAGTGTTACCGGGGAAACCTCGATCTCTCCCGCTCCAACATCGCCACCCGCTGGCAGAGAATGAATTTGCCATCTAAAACACGTCAATATTTGACGTCAATTTGACGTTGACTTAACTTTGGATTTTGGTTACACAACAAAATCTCAACATCAGCTGACGTCGGTATTGAACATCAATTTAACATTGACATTAGACGTTAGATTTACATTGAATTCTGGTCACCCGACGTCGCAACCTAAATTTAACCAAATATCAACGTCTTATGACATTGTGTGCCTGTTTTGTGCCTGCTGGATTGGTGACAAAAAAATCTAGAAACTTAAGCAGTAACAGGTAAGAGACTATTACAATTCAGCAATTTGTTAATGGAATTAAACAGTTGTCTCGGTTTGTCTTGATTGTTGTGAATTATCTTAGAAAAATAATCAGATCTGGCAGAAACAATTCTAGTCTTATACTCATGTAAACAATCTTTCCATGCCTGATAATGAACAGTCAGCCCAGAGAGACGCCACTTACGCTCCATCTTACGACATTATGTCTTCAATGCACGCAAACCATCATCACATGTACAACTATCCACTGAAATTCATCTAAAAATACTACGTACAGAATTGTCTTAAACAGTCTCTGTTTTACTGTGATGTAAACACTGACATGTTATAATAATCCACTAACATACACAATCAAGATCAGAAAACTCTAATGCTAGATCACTGCAGACTCTCAATGTACTATTACATTCATCAGAGATTCATCAGTGATTGATCAGCATGATAAGATGAGTTTGATGTGAAAGTGACTCACATGCAGCAGTTTGCAGCAGCAGCATCAGTCCAAAGATGAGCATCATTTCTCTAAAGTCCAGCAGAAGAGAGTCAGATCGAGTCTCACTGACAGACAGCAGCTCGACTGACACATCAGGAAATTATTGGACTATTAAAGAGAAAGAAGAAAGAGGAAGTCTTTCAGAGATAGCATTGTGGGTCAACAGCTCCTACTTAAATACACACAAAAACGACTGAAACTAGGAGAAATTGTAACAAGAAGAATCACTTCTCAGTCACAAAATATTCTAAAGAGTGCAAAAGAGCTACTTTCTGAACAAAAGAGGTTCACACCTGAGTCTCAGTGGCAATGAACTGTAAAATCAGTGAAACCCAGTGAAAACCATGTCAAGATCACATTCAACCTAATAACTTTAACACTATCTCTATTCACATTTCTGAAGCAATAGTTTGTTTATCAAGATTTGGTAAAATATATTACTAAGAGAAATATAATCCAAAAAAAAAACAAAAAAACTCTAAAGCAGAAGATTAAAACCACAAACAGCAAAACACCAGACACCGCAAAACCAAGAAACAGATCAAGGGGATACGTTTTTATTGTATAAAACATATCTGACACAAAATCATAATGGACGATGTTCACTGTTAACAACATGGAAAAACAGAAGTTTATCTAGAATGTCATTAAACCACTGAAACAAAAATATGAGGGTCAAAACCCAGCTAACAGGGAACGTTCCCACAACTTTCATTAACATTTTTTCAAAGGTATTTAAAGGTTAGGACAGAACACTCTTAAAATAATGTGCCACCTCCTGTATATACCTGAACAATACCCCCCGCCTACAGCAGCAGAGGTCCCACTTAACACCAACGGTGACCCTCTGCTAGAACCCCAGGCTAATGTCGACCAGCCACAAACAGAACAGGTGCAGGAACCACCTGTGGTTGTCACCCGCTCAGGGAGAATATCAAGGCCCAACTCTCTATTCAAAGACTACACTACATAAGCTCAGACCGTTCATACCACTTTTATTGCAGCAGTCCTGTTCCTTGCGGCTGTGAAAAAAAACAAACAAAAAAAACAAGTGGGAACAATGTTGCATTCTGTTTTGGTATGCATGTCAGGTTGCACACTGTTTGCCAGTTTCACTGTTTATGTGCACTTATTTAGCAGGTAAAGCTAAAGGGCAAACTATGTTGTATAGCTGTTAAAATCTTTGTTTGTTTGTTAATTCAATTTCAATTTTACATTCATGTTAAACATATCCAGATATACCCATCATTAAGAAGGGGGATGTAGATTATATTATGGTTGCTTGTTATTTTCTCTGTGGTTTTCCACAAGAGATGTTGTACGAGGTCTGGGGGAATTATAGGTAAAACACGTAAATAGGAAGTGATATGGTATGTATGAATATAGCAAGACCTCAGTTCTACAAAAAGTGTCAATCAGCTTGTTTATACAAATCTACACATTCCAATACTTTAAAAACAGTTCTTCACAAGTTTGAACCTAAATCATTGGTCTCAAGCTCAATTCTTGGAGGTCCACAGCTCTGCACAGTTTAGCTCCAATCCTAATCAAACACACCTGATCCAGCAAATCAAGGTCTGCAGGATTACTAGAAACTTCCAAGCAGGTGTGATTTGGAGCTGGTTGGAGCTAAACTCTGCAGAGCTGTGGCCCTCGAGGAATTGAGTTTGAGCCCAATGACCTAAATGCTTCTCACTCAGACTCTATCTACACAGCAATACCGAGTTCACACTGCACGATTTTAGCCCCGATTTTCACTCGCCGACAGGTTTTGTGAAATCGCTGACAAATGTCCGAAATCGGAGGCAAATCGGTGCTCGTTCACGTGAGTAACAATCACGCAGTGTGAATTATCAAAGACGCGATCTGAGAGAATCCGATTCAAAATCCTGCTGTGTGAATGAGTTCTGACTAAAAAATACATTGGCAATAACCTACAGCCAACGAGAGAGCAAGATACAGGGCAGCGGGAAGCTCAGGGAGGAGTTATATGAAACGTAGATTGCGGATCAGTGTTGCCAAGTCCATGGTTGCCGTGGGTTGTTGTTCATGTCCGTGGGTTGAAGCGACCCAAGTAACTTGATTTATAGCCCCTGGAATGCTAATTGTACCAGGAGAACCCCACCAAATTCTATTAGGCCATATTTACAATTTTAAACTTCCTTTTCAATTAGTCAGTGTCAAGTGTTACATCCAAACCAGAAGTGTCCCTCATCTGTTTCATAATATATGGGGCATATTTGCCATGTCAAATGTGGGACAAGTTAGGCTTACACACTGAGTAGCCAATGCTGACTGTGCCATATATTTGCCAAAAGTGGCCCAAATTGTTATTAATTATTTGGCCAATATTTGTCATTTTATATGCAGGCCACTTTAGGCTCACAGCCACATTAGCCAGTGCTCACTGTGCCATATCTTTGCCAAAACTGGCCCACATACATTTTAGGACAAGTGGGACACATTTATGGCATCATATGTGGGCCACTTTAGGCTCACAGCCACATTAGCCAGTGCTTACTGTGCAATATATTTGCCAATACTGGCCCAGATACGGTTTTAATAACTGGGCCACATTTGTGGCATAATATACGAGCCATTTTAGGCTCACAGCCACGTTAGCCAGTGCTTGCCATGCCATATCTTTGCCAAAATTGGCCCAGATACGGTTTTAATAACTGGGCCACATTTGTGGCATCAAAGGTGGGCCACTTTAGGCTCACAGCCAGATTAGCCAGTTCTTACTGTGCCATATCTTGCCAAAACTGGCCCAGATCCATTTTAGTATACCTGGGCCACATTTGCTGAACCATATGTGGACCACATTTGGTTTACACCCTGATAAGCCTTTGTTGATTGTGCCACATTTTTGCCAAAGGTGGCTCACATTTGGTTGGCACTATTTGGGCCTTATTCACTATTTACCACATGGGCCACTTTAGGGTCACATTCAGATTACACATTGCCGTGAACTCTACATCTTTGCCTACAGAAGTCCACATGTGATTTGATACATTTTGGGCCATTTTTGCTATTTTACATGTGGGCTACTTCAGGCTTACATCCATGGCCCTGGCCCAAATGGAACACTTCATGTGCACTTGTGGTCTTACAGACTTACAATGGCCGCCGCGTGCGCATGTCCGTTAAGTCCATGAGACCATAGAGTGTCCCGTTCGTCATTTTAGCATTCAGAAGGATGCTCGCGAGCGCCCCCTTTGCGGCCTTATGCACCCTCGATCCGCACTTCTGCCGAGCCCGAACTGGGGCGAGCTCCGCAGCAGACTTCTACCTGGCAGTCAAAGCAGCATTATGTCACGAAAGTGCGGACGAAAGAGAGGAAGACCGCGAGGGTTTAGGGTGCCATTTAGGACAGGGCCCATTTTGTACGGCCATAAGAAGGCCAGCAGTGCCATATCATTCATCTTTTTATTTAATTTGTGTTTTATCCTTTGTAGAGCACTTTGGTCAACATCGGTTGTGTTTAAATGTGCTCTATAAATAAACGTTGTTGTTGTTGTAGCTAAAATGAACAAATTATTCATTAACATTTAATGAAAAAAATGATTATTTACTAATTTATTAAGAATGAGTAATAGTTAAAACATCAGTGTTCAAATTTGTGTTTTTGCTTTATCAATACAATGTTTACCTTGTGTTACACAGAAGAAGCTACTATATCACGTTCTAAGGAGTAATTTTAGCTTGTTGCTGCAATAAACAGGACCAATGTTGTTGGGTTTGAACTAGTCAACTACCTAGAATTTACCATGGATACTACAAACAGCAGAGATCAAAAACTGAAAATGACTGAGCGAAGAGAAAGCACGACTAACATCACAGTATTACCTAAGTCTATAATGTAAAATAATACAAGTCTAATCTTTTAACACTTTCTTTGTTATTAGCGACATCTGCAGGGGAAACAAGAGTTACATTTGGACTCATTAAAATTAATTTGATTTCTGGTTGTGTTGTTTTTGTCATTTTTTTTATATCTGTTTAAATTAATTGTGTGCTTTCTGTTGCTTAACATGTTAATTGACTGCATTCACTGTAGAATATTAATTGACTGTAAAAAAAGAGAACATTCGAGATGCTTGTGACTTTTGACTGCAAACATGCGTGTTATTTCCAACACTGACTCTATTTACAAATGCACAAATTAAACATATTAAAAGTAATCTAAAAAGACAGTTTAAAAAAAGTCAGAAAAAAACAAGCACCCTGAAACTGAGAAATAGATCAAGAGCTTCAAACAGATAAAACATTTAAACAGACACTGAAAATGAAGAGAAATCAACCAAAACCAACAGAATACAGTAAACGAGCGGGGGGGGGGGGGGGGTTGTATTCCAAAAAGCAGGTTATGTGACATACCCGGGTATGTTTGAGGATAAGCGAGCGGATAACCTCAGCTTTCGGTTCCAAAATCGGAGGTAACTTTCAGGGTATGTAAGTAACCATAGTAACTTGCTCTCTGAAGATAACCTGCTCCGGAGCAGATTCTGTTCCAGGGTTAGTTCACTTCAGAGCCATCAGCGCATGCGAGACCTACTGACGAGCCTTCAGTGGGTGTGACAGATAGCGCACAACATTATATAATATTACAATATGTAATACATCCTATTATATCTATCTATAATGTATTTCTATGATAAAAATGTATATCTGATATGACTTAATATATTATTAGCATCAAACAAACAATATAATTCATATCCTCAAGGATTAAAGATTAAATGGAAAAATAAAAAAAATAATTGCAGAACCATCAATTAGGTGGCGATATGCACTAAGCATGTAAACAGCCATTGAACAAAAGAAGAAGAAAGAAACAGCATGGCATGCTTTTTCTTAGCGTCCGTTTCCATAGTGACTCGTCGATTCGTCGCTCTGTTGTGAATGTCTTGAGTCTTAACCAGGAACATACTCTGAGTTGAATGAACTTACTCCTGGACGCGTTTTTTGGAACCACATACCTCGAGTAAGCAAGGTTTGGAGTTAATCAACCGAAAGTTCAGGGTTTAGCTGACGGTAAGTTAACCGTGCTTTCTGGAATACACCCCAGGAGCAGAAATGTGAAAATAAACACAGAATGACTGTGTTGACAGATCTGACAGATCTGATTCAGGGAAATAAAAGACAGGTGAAAGCTGGATTGACGTGAAAATTGGTGACATTATAGGAAGTCATTTCTCATAGATGTGATGATCTGCTGCTGCTCTCATGAATCTTCTGCTGTGTGTTCATGTCCTTCTCTAAATCTTCTCATCCTCACTTTCTGATCTTCCTGTTTCTTTCCTAAAAACATCATCATCATCATCTTCACACTCTTAATATCTGCATGTCAGATAATGATGATAAATGTCTCTCACCTGACGTGTGTCTCATGTAGATGTGAAAAGCTCCTAACAGACCCAACAGAACCATCAGCTGGAGACTCCAGACCAGCACATACACCACAGACACTGAACACATGAACAACAACAATTAGACACAAAACAAACCCATCCTTCATGTTTCCAGGAGTGTGTTTGTTAAACTCGTACCACATTCTGATGTCGGTGCACTGCTGGTCACTGCAGAGGTCAAACTAGAGGTCACAGCTGCAGTATTTGGTTCTGTAATAAATCATCAGCACAGAATCACCTGCTTTCTCTCTGAACCACATCAACACAATTCACTGCTGAAATCAGATAATTAAATGTTTTATATCAGTGTTGCTGTTCTGTGGTATGTTGACATTCATGTAATAAAAGCTCACCAGGACAGGGTGTGACTCTAATGGTCTTCTGTGCGTGACTGACGTGGTTCTTCACGCTGCAGATGATGTTAACATCAGTTCTCTCATCCAGATCAATGCTAGTGTTTCCAACCATTGGTCCTTGCTCTAGTATTTTTCCATCCAGAGTCCAGCTGTAGAAGAGCTGATCTCCCTCAGAGGAGCAGAACACTGAAGTCTGATTGGAGGAGCAGATGATTGACACTTTAACTGAGCCAATAGGAGCTGGAGGGAGAGTCACATAACAGTCAACACATAACCAGAGTCAATGTCAAGACAGAATGAGTCTGATGAGAGAGATTGTGTACCTTCAACATTCACTTGAAGTTCACTGCTCATTAGCATATCCATCTCAATGACAAGTGATCTGTAATTCCCTGAATCTGCTTTGATCACATTGTTTATGATCAGAGTCATATTATCAAAGAAGAACTCAGATCTGTTTCTGATGGATTCGTGTTTGTGCTCTTTATTTTTATTTGCGCTAAAAACTTCCAGTGTACTGCCATCATTTAACGTCTTAAACAAATGAAGGTCATCATATAGTGTTCAGATCCATCTGCAGATTGAGTTTGTGTCCCAGAGCTGCGTAACATTTATTGATCAGATATTGATCAAACCTGCAGAACCGATCCAGACCTAAAGAACAAAACACACACAAAATTAAATGTACCAACATCAAAGTGTTACTGCTGGAATAAATATCATCCCTTTCATCATGAATTTCAATCAGACAAACATTCATATTAAGTTCTACAGAAGACACGTATCAGACTCTCGTATCAGGTTTTCAAATGATGTTTAGTCATTTAGCAATGCTTTAATAATCAATTTATCATTTAATAATGTTCTTAATAATCATCTAAAAACATAATAAAATGGTTTAACAAGTGCAGTTTTTCTTTATGCCCCAACCACTTTTTGAAATAAATAGCTAGTGGAAGACACGTATAACACACAGAAAAAAAACATCTCAATCCATCACTGCTCATAATTTAATTCATATAACATTAAATACATGTACAGCAGCCAGAACATCAGAGGTCTGGTGTATAAACCTTAGCTGCCATGCACATCTGGATTTATAAATAAAAGGTTGTATGTGTGCACAATATAAATATGAATATCAGTAATTGTTGTATGCGATGCTTCTGGAAAATTTTCCCCATGACATCTTAATGTTTAATAATACCAACGATTGCTATGAAATTTCTGCTTTTAATTGTTCTGCTATCACATTTTGAGAGCAAAGAAAATATGTTCATGGAAATAATGACTGCAGCAAAAATTATTACTGATATAATTATGATATATAGGCATGTTATAATGATATATATAGGCATGTTATTTGCAAAAGAAAAGTACGGAAGTGGAAGTTAGAGATCTGTTAGCAGCGATAAAGCTGAACCATGTGATAAAGTGTGAAAACAAGAATAGAAGTGAAAAAATTGGTAACACTTTATTCTGATGTTCCCTTTTGAACATTATGTTGACAATAAGTAACTTTGCACCAACAAGTCAACTAAGGCTTATTAGAGTATACTGTAGACTGTCTGCTTAATATCTGCTAACTCTTTATTGTGATTGTCTCCCAACAAGACTTCTGAGATTACTACTTCTGACAACTACTTTCCAACAACTACTTCAGAGATTGATCTGATTGATCAGCAGCATGAGTTTGATGTGAAAGTGACTCACATGCAGCAGTTTGCAGCAGCAGCTTTAGTCCAAAGATGAGCATCATTTCTCTAAAGTCCAGCAGAAGAGTGTGATGCTGCTTCAGATCGGCTGTGTTCTGGCTCTTATCAAGTGTCTTCACAGTGCAATAAGGAAATATCTTAAGAGGAAGTTTCCTCTTATGGGGGTTAGTCTGATGCAGTTAGACTGCACTAAAATAAATCTAAAACAGACAGTGAAACTAGGAGAAATGTGAAGAAGAAGAAAAAGAAGAAGTAACATTTATACTGTCTCAAATTGTACCTTGTTGCAACAATACATAATGTTGTTGAGATTTGAACTAGTTAGAATTTAACATGGATAGTCTAAACCAGGGGTGTCAAACTCAGTTCCTGGAGGGCCGGAGCCCTGCACAGTTTAGATGCAACCCTAATTAAACACACCCGGGGCCTGTACGATGAAGCCGGATTTTCTGGCTAGTCAGGTAAGTTTCAGTTTAGTTTGCACCAATCCTGGGTTTTAGGTACCATGAAAGTGGCTTGGCTTTTAGCTGCGTTCATTGCCATAGTAACTTACGCTCCACTGCTAACCTGCTCCGGGGCAGGTTATGTTCTGAGTTAGAGATCTCAAACTGAAATTGGACCAATCAGATGATAGCAAAGTGACACATGTCTGACACAAAAAAGTCACTCCCCCAGTTATCTTGCTCCAAATTAAAGGTCACTAGTACTAAAAAAAAATTGTCTGGTTTTAATGATAATTACTTTAGTTATTTTATATGATTTATATAATTATATGATTTATATTATTATTAATCCATTACACACAAGCAATTTTAGTTTAACAGTTATTATAAATCATTTATTTTAAATGAATGTAATATAAATGTAATATAAATCAATAGATAATGGTTTAAAAATGTTCGAGTCTGTATCGCTGTATATTTCCAACTATATAAACTAGCTTAACAAGTTTCAGTTGTGACTGCACTGATAAAGCAAGATCATTTCTTTTATTTGTCCTCTTTCATGAACAAGTACTTTTTTTCATTGTAAATGCATTTAAATTCATCATATTCTTCAATCTCTTAACCTTTAGCAAAACCTTTAACCTTTAACCAAGGCTCGTGATTGGCTGTTCGCCAGTGATAACACACATTCATGTGCACATGCTCCACAAACTCAGGATCAAAGCCTGAGCTGACAAAGTAAGATGATGATCAGCATCATGGTACCAATAAAGCTGGATTGGAGTGGTTTGGTTTTGTCAACTCGAAACTAATACTGTAACTCTGAATTTTTTCATCTATCATCATGGTACGGTAACGGGCCCCTGATCTAGCTAATCAAGTCCTTCAGGCTTATTTGAAAACTACATGGTATGTGAGTTGGAGCAGGGCTGCGGCACCCCTGTGCTAAACAGACTAATATAACTCTGGGAAATCAGGGGGTAAGCCCCAAGTGAAACTTTCATTCAATGCACTTTCAAAGTCAGCTGAGATATAGCGCCTCCATGTGGGCCATCAATGCAATGGCTCATTCAATTTAATTCACATTTATTTGTATAGTGCCTTTCATATTGCATATTGTTTCAAAGCAGCTTTACAGAAAATGCATTTCTCTCTGCTGCAAATCCAGAATAGTTTTTTTATAAGAGATTGTGTCAGAAAGTGAAGTTGTAAGATAGTATACATTATAGTATCTAGAAATATCATATGCATTTAAAGGTGCTGTATGTAGATTGAACTAGGTATTGCAGTCCAAATTCAAAATATTGGAGAGGGTTTTTTTCACCCAGCCCCTCCTCCTCAGACTTGAGGCACACACAGGTTGCCAGATTGATTGTGTTAAATTTGCCGTCTCTTCCTCCACACTCACGTAACTAGTGTTCTGTAATTTTGATGGTAACACAAATGTAGTTAGAAATGTACATTAATTTAAAAAAATCTACTATAAAGTCTACTACATTTACAATGTTAATAACTCTGGAAAGGCGTCATCAGTCTGTAAAAAGGACCCATTTTTGTTTTGTTGTTGACTAGGTGGCGACAAAGTGAAGAGGCAGCACAAGGATACAGAAAACAAACATGTATTTTAATGTCACAGAAATATATTTTATATAAAAAATAAGGAATAAATAAAAAACAATGACTTATGTAGTACTAGTCATTAGTTGTTCACAGCAGTCAAGATTCCCTTCAGTGGCTTTAATGGAAAGTCAGCCATTGTTCTTCCTTTTATATTTCTCTTCTGGATCAGACACTGTATTTTTCTGTTGCCACAAAGGAAAGAAGATGTGCAATAAGCCGAGCATTTCATCATAAGCAACCAAAAGCTGTCCTGTCGTGTTTTCATGACAGTGAAGTGTGAAGTCACGCTAGTGGTGGTTTTGTGGTGGTTTTCACACTAGTGCGTCTGCACCTGAGCGTACACACACTCCTCCTGTGTTTTACTCGGCTGCTGTTGAACCTTTCTGTCGGTGAACGTCACTTCTCCATAATGAAGCTCCTGCTCCTTCTTCTCATTCATGTTTGTCTGAGGACCCGTCGAGGCATCTTCCACATCGGCAGAAAGAGAAGAAGGACATAAACAGATGGGATTATAACTATATTATAAACATTATGATTTCTGTTGCATTAATCTTGGGTTTTACAAAAGGTGAGAATCAGCGGTGACCTACAACCACTGCCTGAAATCTGCCTGAACTGTGGATAAACTGATTTACTATGATAAATATTTCTTCTATAAGAGAAAAACATATTGTGAATTATTACATTGAATTTTTTTTTGTTCCTGTGACAAAGAAGTTACATATGTTTTTTTCTTCCATATTTATTTAAACTTTATTTTTATTTGTATATTTTCATATGTATTTTATTCTTTATTTAAACTGTATTTTATTTATAAGCATATTTACTTTTACTCTATGTATTTATGCTATTTTATATTAATATTTATTACATTGACATTTATTTTTATTATTTATGCTATTTATTTAATTTGCATATTTATTTATACTATGCTATTTATTTTATATGCTCATTTATACACTATTTATTTTATAAGCACACTACTCTATTTTATTTATTTTATACACATTAATTTATACTCTTTATTTAGTTATATTTTATTATTCTGTTCATTTATATGCATTTTTCATTTATACTATTTTTTTTTATTTGCATTATGTATTTCTTTATTTTATGTTCATATGTATACTCTCAAAAACACATCAAGACTCATCATGACTTTAATATTTTCATTTTAGTGACTCAGTGTCAGGACTGTGGTGACACATGGTGTTACGACAACGCTTCGGTTTCCTTTCTAGACTTGCTGTTAGTACATGTTTTGCTGTGCTTGAGGCGGCACCAGGGAAGGGTGTTTTAGATGCTTTTCTATCAGTTTTTCTCTCACTACTGTCTCGTGTTTCTATACTTCAGACTGTGACTTACTGCTGTAGTCAGTCAGTTTAGGTAGTTATAAAAGACCATAACCTCCCAAATGTGTCAAATTCCTATACAGTTTTTATTATTTTGTTCAATAAAAGTTGATAGAAATCTTGACAGTCTCTGATTTTTTATTTATCTTTTTTATATAGCAGAGCGTTTGCATCTCTGATATGATTCACTATCATCATTTAGGCTACATCAGGGCGAGATCTGAATCATGATCTGTGCTATCAATCACTTAAAACCAACTAATTAATAGTATTATTAAATGGTAATATTAAATTAACATGTAAGATGTTATTGTTGATGTTTTCTCTACATTAATGTACATTCTGTCATTATTTACTCAGACAGAAAAAAACAACATACAGGTTTGGAAATGATGAGGTGGAATAAATAATGATGTTTTTGGGTGAATTATTCCCTCAGTAACAGAAGCAGTTTGTCTATGAACTGCAGATTTTACATATATTCATTTATAGGATGCTTTAATCCAATCTAATTTACAAATAAGGACAAACATAAAGTGATCAAGGCAATAATATAATACTGTAGGTTCATGAACTCAAGACTGACTTGTGGGTTTGAGCTGATTCCTCTTCTTGTAAACGTAATATGCAATGATGATCAGAACAATAAGAATTACAGCAAGACATCCCAGAACGATCAGACCCACTGGAGGACCTGTGGAAGGAAAAACACAAGACGAAAGCTAAACAGAAAAACAGCATCTACATGTTCATTCATTACAACAGCTAAATGATAGAAACCATTTTTAAATGTGAAATATAAATATATAAAATTATATTTTATTATCAATATTCTGATGACAGAGTTTCTGTATGAAAATATGTAGCTGTTCCTGTGCTGTCTTTTTATCGTTGATTATCATTCATTGGTTCTTTGTTTTTATAAGTCATTTGCATGAGAGTGAGATCTTTGGAGGACATGAGATTGTAATGAGTCTGATGAGAGAGTTTCTGTACCTTCAACAATCACTTGAAGATATTTAGATGATTCTGTGCCGTCTGAACTATCAAGTTTTAATGTGTAATTTCCTGAATCTGCTCTGATCACACGGTTTATTATCAGAGTCCCATTAATGACTGTCACTTCAGGTCTCTTATTATAAAGATCACATTCACTCATCCTTATTGTGTCATTCTTTACTCTACAAACTGGACCATCATGTGTGTTGTTTATTCTCCTTATTATCTTCAGGTTATATTTACTAGCGTCCAACATCTGCAGATTGAGTTTGTGTCCCAGAGCTGTGTAACAGGGATCTGATTGATTAAACCTGCAGAACCGATCCAGACCTGGAGAACAAAACACACACACACACACACACACACACACACACACACTTAAATCTACCAAAATCAACTCTAAAACATTTTTATCTGTAAAATAGGTATCAACATTTTTGAATTTTTTTAAACAATTTTTTAAGAATCCAAATTTTATAACATACAAAAAGACCATTTCAGCATGTGTTGCAGGTCTGAATGACAGGAAAGGATGTATATTTACAAATGACATGAAGTTGACCAGACAAAACATGAAATATTTTGTGTTCATATTGTCTGCAATGAAATACAAGTCAAAGTAAATTTAGAAATCACTACTTTCTTTTTTTATTTGCGTTTTCCATACTGTCCCAACTTTTTCTGATTTGGGGTTGTAAAATTGCTTTTGAAAAATGTAATGTTGCAACACAAAGTTTTTTTGGTTTGTTTCTTTAATGACAATTTTCAACAGTCTCATCTATGTTAATTAATTATTTTGTGTACTAAATGTCCAACAGTCAACGTACATGCATCAAAGTCTGCCGTTTTTGTAACCCCCCCACCCCCACAAATGCTTACATTTCCACTAAATTTCACTCTTTGGTATAGATCAGTGTGGCTTTTAAAGGTAGTAATTAACATTCACTGTACCTCTACCATAAGCACTTAACCTCTCACAACCTTAAACCAAAGCACTACATTACCTACATTACCTACATTTCACTACTGATTATACCCTGTATGATTGTGTATGTGACAAATAAACAAGAACCTTGCTTACATACATAACATTTCACTTCTTTCTGTTTTTCATCTCTGCTCTAGCCTATTAAACCTCACAATACTCTGAACGCGGTTGGCTCTGTGACAAATTGCTATGATCCTCATTTACATTTATGCATTTAGCAGACACTTTTATCCAAAGCGACTTACATTGCATTCAAGTTACAGTTTTACATTTTATCAGCTCTTGCTTTCCCTGGGAATCGAACCCATGATCTTGGCGTTGCTAGCGCCATGCTCTACCATTTGAGCTACAGGAAAGCCTTTTGTAAGTTGATTTGAATAAAAGCATCTGCTAAATGAATACATGTGAAATGTAATTTTATATCTCATATGGAAAGTATGGGCCGAGGGTAAAATACAATCTACAATAAAAGGTATTTTTATAAACAAGTTGACTCACATGCAGCAGTTTGCAGCAGCAGCATCAGTCCAAAGATGAGCATCATTTCTCTAAAGTCCAGTTTCCAGAAGAGCTCAATCCAGAAGAAGAGCTGTAGATCGAGTCTCACTGACAAACAGCAGCTCTACTGACACATCAGGATATTACACGACTTTAACAAAGAAAGAGGAAAGAGGAAGTGTCCTCACAGAAGGGGAAGACCGGCGCTGTCGGTCAGCAGTTTACACTATTACACTTTTCAGCAATAGAGACTAACAAAACAATAAACAAGTGACTCGTAGAATTAGTTTAGTATCTAAAATACATGAATATACTTTTTTATGCTGAGATAAAGTTCTTAGACTAAATCAAATAAACTTTATTTTCCATATCTGTTAAATCATTTGGACATTAGCAAGTTTTAATAACAGAAAAGACAAACTATTTCCATCACTGATGCGGTAGAAAAGCAAAAGTGCAGAGCAGCAGAAGCGTTACTAACCACAAAACAGATCATCGACTGAAAACATGCAGTCTGCCAGCGTTCAGTGTAAAACCACAGAAACCAAACTACAAAAACTTCAAAAGAAACTGATGAAGCAACAGATCAAAATGATTACGTCAGGTGCCTTACGTACAAAAATATGCATACAAATAAAATTGGCATCGCATTTTTTCCCACCAGCACCAGGCATAAACAATCTACTTCAGTTGCAGTTAGGTTACATCGAAAGTGTTCTAGATATAAACAAGTATTAGATACTGTATAATATAAAAATATATTCTTGTGAACATATTTTCAGTTGCTGAAACTGAAGCTGTGACAGCGGTGGTTTTCAGACTGGAAGTGGAGAGCAGAAAGTGTGAGAATGGTGGTGTGTTCATGCCATGAAAAGAGAAGCCATTTACTCACTTAACGACTTTATTGAATGGCATGAACTGCATACAGTACATCTCTCGCACCATAGATATACATTTACATTTACATTTAATCATTTAGCAGACGCTTTTATCCAAAGCGACGTACAAATGAGGAGAACAATAGAAGCAATCAGACCATCGAGAGAGCAACAGTATACAAGTGTCATGACAAGTCGCAGTTAGTCTAGCACAGTACACGTAGCTAGGATTTTTTTTTTTTTTTTTTTATTAAATAGAATAGGTAAGTGTTAGTATTAGTTAGTCAGGTGCTGGCGAAAAAGATGTGTCTTTAGATGTTTTTTGAAAATGGCTAAAGACTCAGCTGTTCGAATTGAGATCGGGAGGTCATTCCACCAGCTGGGCACAGACCAGGAAAAGGTCCGTGAGAGTGATTTGGTACCTCTTTGGGACGGCACCACAAGGCGTCGTTCACTTGCAGAACGCAAGCTTCTGAAGGGCGCATAAGTTTGAACCAGCGAGTTTAGGTATATTGGTGCAGTGGCAGTTGTGGTCTTGTAGGCAAACATCAGTACCTTGAATTTGATGCGAGCGGCTATTGGTAGCCAGTGTAACCTGATGAAGAGAGGGGTAACGTGAGCTTTTTTGGCTCATTAAAGACCACTCTGGCTGCTGCATTCTGGATCAGTTGCAGAGGCTTGATAGTACATGCGGGAAGGCCCGCCAAGAGAGCATTACAATAGTCCAGTCTGGAGAGAACAAGAGCTTGGACAAGGAGTTGTGCAGCTTGCTCTTGCAGGAAGGACCTAATCTTCCTAATGTTGTATAAGGCAAATCTGCAGGACCGGGCCGTTGTAGCAATATGGTCTGTGAAGCTTAACTGATCATCGATCACAACTCCAAGGTTCCTGGCAGTCCTGGAAGGAGTTATGGTTGATGAACCCAGCTGTATAGAGAAGTTGTGGTGAAGTGATGGGTTGGCGGAGAACACGAGCAGTTCTGTCTTAGCAAGATTGAGCTGAAGGTGATGGTCCATCATCCAGCTAGAAATGTCACTCAGACAGGCTGCAATGCAATCAGTTACCGTCGGATCATCTGGTTGGAATGAGAAGTAGAGTTGAGTGTCATCAGCATAGCAGTGGTAGGAAAAGCCATGCTTCTGAATAACCGATCCTAATGACGACATGTAGATGGAGAAGAGAAGTGGTCCAAGCACTGAGCCTTGAGGAACTCCAGTAGCAAGAAGTTGTGACTTTGAAACCTCACCCCTCCAAGACACCCTGAAGGACCTATCTGAGAGGTAAGACTCGAACCACAGGAGGGCGGTTCCTGAGATGCCCATCTTTCTGAGGATGGACATGAGGATCTGGTGGTTAACTGTGTCAAAGGCAGCAGACAGATCCAGCAAGATGAGTACAGAGGATTTGGAAGCTGCTCTTGCCAGTCTCAGGGCCTCTGTAACCGAGAGTAGGGCAGTCTCAGTTGAGTGTCCACTTCTGAAGCCAGATTGCTTGTTGTCCAGAATGTTGTTCTGTGCAAGAAACAGAGAGAGTTGGTTGAACACAACTCGCTCAAGTGACTTTGCAATGAATGGAAGAAGGGATACCGGTCTGTAGTTTTCTAAAAGTGCTGGATTAAGAGCAGGTTTTTTAAGCAGTGGGCTTACCCAAGCCTGCTTAAATGCTGTGGGAAATGTACCAGTGTTAAGCGAGGTGTTGATAATGTGAGTAAGAGCAGGTATGACCGAGGAAGAAATGGCTTGAAGGAGGTGAGTGGGGATAGGATCTAGCGGACAAGTAGTGGGATGATTGGAAAGGATGAGTTTGGAAACCTCCGTCTCCGAGAGAGGAGAAAAGGAGGTGAGAGATTGTGTATTTGTAGTTATGAAGTTATTATTAGTTTGCGGTGTGAGGAATTGGTCACTGATGGTTTTTGTTTTATTTGTGAAGAAAGTTGCAAAGTCATCAGCTGTAAGTGTTGATGAAGGAGGAGGGGGAGGTGGACACAGAAGAGAAGAGAATGTTTTGAAGAGTGCGCGAGAGTCGGAACAGTTGTTAATTTTGTTGTGGTAGTATGTCATTTTAGCAGTGGAGACATTTGCAGAGAAGGAAGAGAGGTGTGACTGATACACACTAAGGTCGGTAGAGTTTTTGGATTTGTGCCATTTCCTCTCTGCAGCCCTTAGTTTAACACGATGTTCACAGAGAACATCGGACAACCAGGGGGCAGAGGGGGTAGCGCGTGCTGATCTGGATGAAAGGGGGCAAAAGTTGTCTAAGCAAGATGTTAGAGTGGAGCAAAGAGCGTCAGTAGCACTGTTTGTGTCGAGTGCTGAAAACTGAGAGGGTGAAGGTAGTGCGGATGAAATCATTGAGGATATGCGAGAGGGAGAGAGCGAGCGTAGGTTACGTCGAAAGGTGACCTGCGAAGGAGCGTGTGCTATGTCAGGAGTTAGTGTGAGGATAGAAGTGATGAGGAAGTGGTCTGAGGTGTGCAGCGGAGTTACTAATGTGTTGTCAGTGGAGCAGTAGCGTGTGTAGATGAGGTCCAGTCGGTTACCTGATTTGTGAGTAGCTGTAGTAGACACTCGTTTGAGGACAAATGAAGTGAGAAGAGTGTTGAAGTCAGTCGCCTGGGGTTTTTCTAGGTGGATGTTGAAGTCACCGAGCAGTACCAGAGTACCATCTTCAGGAAAGTTTGACAGTAACACGTCCAACTCCTCCAAGAAGTCACCCAGTTGACCTGGGGGACGATACACAACTACAACGTGGATTTTAGCAGGGTGAGTAATAGTAATTGCATGAGATTCAAATGAACTGTTGCCTTTTGGAGATGGTAGAAGATCAAATTTCCATTCATTTGAAATATCGTGCGAGGGGTGTGGGAAAAAGTGAAATTAGTGGAGAGAGCTGCAGGAGTGGCAGTGTCCTCAGGTTTGATCCAAGTCTCAGTTAGGGCCATGAGGTTGAGACCGGAATGGGTAGCAATAGAAGGAATAAAATCTGCTTTGTTTACAGCAGACTGGCAGTTCCAAAGACCAATTGGAACAGAGAGTAAAGTAGTAGAGGACAGAGGGACCGTTCGTAGATTATTAGGATTGGCCTGCCTCCAACGTACAGCGCGTGCTCTCCGAGTGTTAGTAGTGATAGTACAGATTTGAAAGCACATAGTGAGTACAATTGATTAAACAATTAGATGAGTACAAGTTAGACAAAAAGTAAAGAAAGGGGAGAAAGCAATACTCAAGTGCCTTGTCGGTGTCCTTGCTCAGGGGAGTCGTGCAAGGTAGAGTCGATCGTCTTTACACTCGTCGGTCTTCACACGAGGGCTGCCGCGACCGCTGCCGCGGTGTACAAAACAGTTTTATACTTGCCTAATTACTAGTCCCTGAAGTCAGCTGACCACGCCTTTCTACTTAGCAAACCGAAACTGGGAACTCCCGCGATAAGCACGAGAACAAACACGACTTGCGAACGCGTTTACCAGGTAAAACACAGTATGCAAAAATAATGTTTCCTAGCAACGACAACTGAGCTGAAATCTAATGAGAAAACAAGACAAAACACTCACAAACTGCTGTTCTCTTCTGCTGTTCGACTGCTCCTTCATACACATACACACACACACCCACACATGTCACATTGGACTGGCCTCATTCAACTACCTCTTCTGACAGTCTGAATAAAAGACTGCTCTTTGTCACTTTAAATAGAATAGACTTATAATCTCTTTGCACTTCACATTTATATTCTGCACTGTTTGTTTATTTCACTGGTTTGCACTCTTATCTACCATGTGCCTTATGTCACTTTATCCATTTTTTATATTATTTTTATTTTTTTCTACATGTCCTTATTTGTATATTTGTAATAGTTGCATTTTGTGTACGTATATATATATATATATGATATGTACTTATCTGTATTCTTGCGTTCTACTGTTAGTGTTTAGTGTTATCTGTATGCTCCAGGGAGAAAGAGAGTAACGCAATTTCAATTCTCTGTATGTATGTACGGTACATGTGGCAGAATTGACAATAAAGCTGACTTTGACTTTGACTTTGAACTTTACACCCAGCTAACAGGGAACGCTCTCATAACATTGTGGCTAGGTTCTCTCAAAGTGACAAACAAGCGTTCCTTCAGTAACATCAATAGAACATTGTTCAAAGTTATCTGGGCTTTAAAGGGATAGCTCACTCACAAATAACAATTCTGCTATCATTTACTCACCTGGTAGCCATTGACTTTCATTGTCAAGGCACAAAAAAAAAAAAAGAAAAATAAAGATGGAAAGTCAATGGCTACCAGCAATTTGGTTACCAAAATTCAAGAAAATATTTTCTTTCATGTTCAGAAGAAAATATATTCTTTTAATGTTCTCAAAATGTTATTTAGGCCTTGGCTTACATCATGGAGCATTTTCTGAAATGTTTTAGTTGGACGTTCACCTTATGTATTAAACATTACCGCTTACTAGGCCTATTGTTCCAGAACATTCAGAGCAAATGTAAAATGTTCTCTTAATGTTATCAAAATAAAAAGAAACATAATGTTATCAACAAAAATAATAATAATAATAATAATAATAATAATAATAATAAAAAGCCCTCTAACGTTTTCTCTAACATTCGAGACATTTTTAAAGCATTTAAAAAACTTAACATTTTTAAAATTCAGAGAACACTTACAAAATAATGTTTTCATAACTTTATGGGAACATTAGCAAAGCATTATATTTAATTGCTGAAATTTATATTGAATTTGCCTGAAAATTCCTGTTGCGTCTTCTGTCTTCTGAATTATTTTTCAGTTTGCACTCAGTTACAGATCGATAAGTTGTTTTAAGTATTTTTAAGTATTTAATAAGTTTGGGACCGTGTTTTTTAATGTTTTTTTCTGTATGGAGTCGATGGGATGACTGAGCAGTAAACAGAAATAGATTGATGTCTGCGCTTTTCCTTGGGAAAGACTTTTATTTTGAAATTATCATCAGCTTCCAGGCGGAAGTTCACCTCTCGGTGATCGTCCCGGTGTTTTTCAGTCCGTGCTTTAGTCTTTGAACATCTGAAGGGTTTGTTTTTATTTTACAGCCGTTAACGGGAGCAGATGTCGGCTCAGGGCGACTGTGAGTTCCTGGTGAAGCGCGCGCGGGAGCTCGTGCCGCAGGACCCGTATGCAGCTAAAGCCTGGCTGATCACCGCGCGCACCCTCTATCCCACAGACTTCAACATACAGGTGACAAAACATCAACATTATACACTATTCTGACACAGAAACAATACTAATGCAGCTCTATCTAACAGACTTCAACATACAGGTGACAAAACATCAACATTATACACTATTCTGTCACACAGAAATAATACTAATGTAGCTCTATCTAACAGACCTCAACATACAGGTGACAAAACATCAACATTATACACTATTCTGACACAGAAATAATACTAATGCAGCTCTATCTAACAGACTTCAACATACAGGTGACAAAACATCAACATTATACACTATTCTGACACAGAAATAATACTAATGCAGCTCTATCTAACAGACTTCAACATACAGGTGACAAAACATCAACATTATACACTATTCTGTCACAGAAACAATACTAATGCTGCTCTATCCCACAGACCTCAACATACAGGTGACAAAACATCAACATTATACACTATTCTGACACAGAAACAATACTAATGCAGCTCTATCTAACAGACCTCAACATACAGGTGACAAAACATCAACATTATACACTATTCTGACACACAGCAATAAACATAATGATTTTAAACCCACTGCATATCAGTCAGGACTCTAGTACAGTGGGTTTCTTTCATTTTGATGCCACTGACCCCTAAATATGATCATTCAAAATTAAAAATACACCTATAATTCGTCATTAAATTCCACCATTTAATTATGATCATGCTCCTGCAAGGGACCTCTATCCTGACATTTAAAAGACTATAGATTTAGTGCATAGTTTATTGTATGTTTTGATATATAAAGACTCAAATTGTACTGTGAAAAAATATTATAAATATAGGCCTATGTAAAATATTATTTGGAGAATATTTGTTTTCTTTGATGTTAGATTATTGTTTTGTTTTTTTTCTAGTCACATTGTACTGTACTATTAGATGTGTTATTTGTTTAAATCAATTTTGTATTCTTTTTTATTTTAACTGTTTAACTTTTTTCAGATTTATATGTATTTATTTTCTATCAAATTTAATCAATCATATTTGTATTATTTATTTGTTTTTCTAAATATTTGTATTTTAATTTGAAAAATTTATATTATTTTACTCAGTTTATTTATTAATTAATTTAAATTTATTTTATTTTGTTTAATCATATTTTAGTATTTGTTTTTCTAAACATTTTTTTCATTTATTCTAATTTATTTATTATTTAGGTTTTTAGTGTCAATTACTGTTTCAATTACTTTATTTAATTTATTCATATTTTTATGATTTTTGTTTTTTTCTAAACATTTTATTTTATTTAAATTTCTATTTTTTTTATTTATTTTTTTAAATCGAAATTACTTAATCATATTTTTATTTATTTTTATTTACACTGTTTTTTTTTTTCTAAACACTTCCACAGACTTGAACTGATAAAATGTTTATCTTGAATGCAATGCATGTTACTTTAGAGAATAGGCCTCCACTTTGTCTAGTATTCTATTATTATATGTATTGTATATTAATGCAGTGGAAGCTTTATTTAGCCAGGGAAATTCCTAGTGTTTACAAGCAATAAAGCTCTTCCTGATTCTGATTAAATGCATATTAATCAGTGCATATGTACAGTGTCTGCATCATGCACAGGTCTGTGGTCATTAGTTCTGTGCATCTGTGGATCACGTGTTGGTTTAGTGTCTGATGCATGTGTTATGTGTGTGTGTGCAGTATGAGATGTACATTATCGAGCGTAACGCTGAGAGGACGGCCTCCGCCGGCAGACTCCTGTATGACATGTGAGTCACAGTGCATTCACTCTGGATGCGTTCGCTGCACATGGCGGCCGTCGTTTAATGTGCTTTATTAATGTTTCCTGATGCACAGATTCGTGAATTTCCCCGAGCAGCCGGTGGTCTGGCGTGAGATCGCAGTGATCACTGCTGCGTTACGAAACGACAGCCAGGACAAACACGCTCAGTTTCTCAAAGGTGTGTGACCTACATCAACTGTGTGTGTGTCAGTGTTATTTAGTATTAGTTCAGAATATTAAGAGTTCTTAGTAATATTTTGAAATAGCTTTATTTTTATATTTTCATTTAAAATTTTAGTTAAATCTGACAGGCAGTGTTAAGTATTATGTTAAAATGTTTTAGTTTTTTTATTAATATTTTGAATAATTTTTTTGTTTTATTTTTATTTACATTTTTAGTAATTGTTTAATGTGTTTTTGTCATTTTTTTATTAGCTTTAGGATTTTTTTTAAATATTTAATTTAGTTTTATGTCAGTTTTGGTTTTAGTTTTTATTTATTTCGAACATAGTTATGTGCCAAGGCAACATTTCTGAATTTAATTAAGTTTTTTCATTTTCCAATAATTATATTTTATTTTATTTACTGCTTCATCTTTAACTTATTTTAGCTTGTTTTATAATTTTCACTTTGTTTATTTTTCATCTTCTGATATTTATATTAAATTTAATTTAATTTATTTTAAGAATATTTTTTAATTTTATTTTTAGGTTTCTTATATTTTTTTATTTCATTTCTGCTATATTTCAGATAACAAAATTGTTTTAGTTCAGTTTTTATTAATTTCCAGCTTATTTTACTGCTTCAACTTAGTTTTTCATCATCTAATTAATATTTATATAATGTTTTAATAGTTTATTCTTGTTAATAATAATAACCCTGATGTGTGTTTATCAGCTGCTGTACAGTAGTTGAATCACATGTATGTGACGGTTGTAATTCCTTCAGTAATCGTGTGTGTGTGCGTGTGTGTGTGTATGTATGTGTGTGTGTGTGTGTGTGTGTGTGTGTGTGTGTGTGTGTGTATGTGTGTGTGTGGTGTGTGTGGTGTGTGTGTGTGTGTTGTGTGTGTGCGTGCGCGTGTGTGGTGTGTGTGTGGTGCGTGTGTGCGTGTGTGTGTGTGTGTGTGTGTGTGTGTGTGTGCGTGTGTGTAGGTGTTTTTGAGACTCTTCCAGGTCCGGTTCAGTGTAAGATGCTCCTGAAGGCCACAGAACAGTGTTTTAACACGCTGGAGAAAGCAGAGATGCTGCTGCTGCTGCTCAAGAGATTCCCGGAGTCTGTCATTCAGCATGGAGTGAGTCGAGTCATCTCACACACACTCTTATTTTATTTTATTATTATTATTATTATTATTATTATTTTATTTATTTTTTTAAAGGCAAACTGAAATGAAAATAAAACAAATAATCACAAATATCACATATAAAATAATGCAGTATAAAATGAGTCTTTATCACCTCAGCATTCGATTTGATTCTGATTCATTGAGTCACTGTATGAGTCCAAAAAGATGCATTTCAGTTTTTCAGTCTATTAGTTTCTTATGCATGTTATGATTATTTTATTATTCTTTTTAAATCATTTTTATATAAAGCACTTTAAATTAGCATTATATGAAAGCATATGAAATATTCATAAATGTGTATATTTATTGAATCTACATCAATAAACTTGCCTTGAAGACGGTCACTTATGTTTACACAATGAAAGTGCACACTAATACTAATAATTTTGATTTTATTTATGGGTCACTGCATAATCCTTTGAAAAATATTATTTGTTTGTGAATTTTTTTATGAAACAAATGCATACCCAGCTTGACCTCTGACCCCTTGACCTCTCTCTCAGGTCAGTTTAGGAGAGTCGTTATTAGAGGCGGAGACTGTAGAGAATCTGGACACGCCTGTCAACTGCTTCAGGAAGCTGTTTGGTACAAATTCATCATCTCTTTATTGTTTTATTTTTGTTTTATATGCTTTCTCCTTGAGCAAAGTGTGAGAATCCTGTATTTGTTGTTCATCTGAGCTTCTGTTTTCCTCTCTTTCAGTGTGTGACGTTCTGCCGCTGATCCTGAATAATCCAGAGATGTGTCTTCCTGTCAGTCTGCTGTATAAATACATGCACAAAGCAGCAGAGTTTTACATATGTTACGTCACGCGGGAGCCGTCAGCAGACGGACAGATGCAGGGTAAAAACTTTGCAATTAAACTATGAATTTTGGGTGAATTTTAGCAATAGAAAGTCATTTGGTTATTTCATGCATACCGAAAATGTGCATATTGTGCCCACTATACATATGTTTTGTACAAATATACATTTATGTATATGACTGAATGTATATTATATTTATGTATATTCACTATGACTATGAAAGCTTGTTTCTGCCACTGGATAAAAAAATAAAAAAGGTAATTGTGACTTTTTCTTGTAAATCTAAACGTCAGAATTGTGAGATTAGAAAGTTGCAACTACATTTTTTATATTTTATTTTTTGAGGGAAACAAAATAAAACAATTGCAACTAATTGAGGCTTTTTCTCAGTTCTGAGATGTAAATGTCAGAATTGCAAGGAAAAAAATCAGATTTGTGAGAGAAAAAGTCACAATTGCCTTTTTTATTTTTTTATTCTGTGGCGAAAACAAAAAAATTTAAATGCAAAATGTAAACTCAGAATTACAAGAAAAAAGTCAGACTTTATATCTCACAATTTTTTCCTGAATTTCATTAAAAAAGGCTGAATTGTGAGATTAAAAAAAAATTACATTATATAATTTATATTACATTTATAATATTTTATATTGTTTATATTTTTTCATCCAGTGGTGGAAGAAACTTCCATACAATACAGATGGTTTCAAAGCAGCTTTACAAAAATAAACAGGAAAATAACACTGTTTATATTCCAAAATTGTTCACTTATGAAACTAATTGAGTTTCGTCTGTGAAGCAGCTCTGCAGCAGACCGTAGTGTCGTTATTCTGATGGTAATGGTGTGTGATTCCTCAGGCTCTCAGGAAGTGGGCGGGCTCAAGTCTCCGGGCCGGGGGCGGAGTCAGCGGTATGTGATTGACGGGCTGTCGGAGAAGTCGTCGGTGGTGACGGAGCCCTGGGATAGGCTGCTGGAGATGGTGGGCGTGGTCGGCTCGCTCTGTGATTGGCAGGGAGAGAAAGCAAGCCGGTGAGCATCTGAGAAACAGTATCTTAAAGGGATAGTTCACCCAAAAATTAAAATTCTGACATTAATTAACCTGTTAACCCGCACCAGGACGCGGACGCACTGAAAGCTCTTTGAAAGCTCTTTGTTTGCACACGTCATTGCTTTCAAACAGATAAAGTAAAACAGGACAAAATGAATCTTGACAAACTATATATCATTTTGAAGGTCTAAGCCTCTAGCATCGACGACCGATCGCTGTTTTTCGATAGAAAGCTTATACGGAATGTATTTGCTAAATTTGTGTAAGCAGTACACATCAAAACATGTATTAAAAAACCGCAGCACATACCTTATTCATCCTGATAACGACTCTCAAATGTATCCACTGCTGTAAATCCCGGTTTAGTTTGAAAGATAAGGGTCCACTGAACAACATTCCATCGAGCACTTTTAGTCCAAAGAAACAACAACGCTGTAATTTAGATCGTTAATCCTTTGTTTACGTCTCATCTCTTGAGGGAAAGTTATTGTTTGTGTCCGTTATGGAACAAATTATGCTCAAAAACAGCGTCTTGGTGGTAAAAAACAGCATGATTTTGTAGCAGGCAATGTCCCAAACAGAATGAAATCATCCAAAAAAAAAAAAGTCAAAGATACACGGAAGATTGATTATTTGAATTCTGGCGCTCCCTCGCGACGGCGCGTGACGCACGCTGTGACGCACCTGTCATCTGATGGGGCGTAACTTAGCGATCTTTTTAGCACAAAAAAAAAACATTTCTTTTTTTTTGTTTTCATATATGTTTGCGTGTTTTGTGGGGAATTGCTTGTATCTGTGTGATTAACATCTCTATGACTGATAATCAGCAGGTAATTACTGACTGTTCACAGATATCAGTGTGAATGCAGTCTATATAAAAGGCCATTATAATGTGAATATTGACTATACTGGGCAGCCATCAGTATGATTAGCATCTGTATGAATGATCTTCAGCATGTGATTACTAATGTATGAGCAGGAGAGCATCTGTTTGTCAGGAAATCAGTATGTAATTAAGTTATTTTTTTTATTATTATTGTTTTTTTTATCACTCAAAAATTATTATTATTGTATTTTTCTAGTGCTCAAATAAATCACTTATACGATGTCTAAGATTATGTCTACTGTTTTATAATTGAAAAACTGCAGTGGCATGTATAAAGACTAAAAAGTATGTAGTAGAACTCTTCAATAATTTGGTAAATATTTTTCCTCAAACGGGGGGGGGGGTGACTAGAAAAATGTCTGCAGGAATCTCATTTTTCATGGTATCTTCTTCAGATTTGAAATATAAACTAATGAGACATGTGACTTTCAACCCATTACTTTTCTAGATTGCTCCAGGACTGATTTCATGTATTTTTATATGAAATAAAAAAAAAATTCAGTGTGGTACAATTTTTATCAAGGCACTTCAGTGTCTATAACTTTTTATATTTTTGAGCATCATCAACTCTGGATGATGGATAGTAAAGGCCAAAGGGTCTTCTTTCCAAAGACACCACAATTGTGTGTGTGGCACACTGAAGTCAGGAGCTGTTACCATTTTAAGTTAGTTAGTCATTTTCAGCTGTGATTCCCAATATGGGGGGTGCAGGTTAACAGGTTAATCACCCTCAGGTCATTCCCAACAGTAAACTGATGAGCTGATAAAATGTAAAAAAAACTGTAACTTGAATGCAATGTAAGTCGCTTTGGATAAAAGCGTCTGCTAAATGCATAAATGTAAATGTAAGGGTGAATCCCATTTCTCTGTCTTACCCCTCCCCCTTAGTTTTGCGCGTTCACGTGAGAGTAAGGGCTATCCCAATTCTCATTTTGATCGAGGGGTAGGGCTAAGGGGAAGTGGTAGATACCCCTTAAAACCAAGCATTTTCGCGAGCTTACTTGAAACCAAGGGGTACCCAGAACACACTGCGCAACCGGCAACAATGTCGGCCAGATCATCCAGAGAGTCCCATTTTCGGCTTAAATAATTGATTTAAAAATTACGACAGTCTTTGTTTTGTGCTCTACACAGTCTTGTACATATATATTTGCAACCATGTTCTTAATTGAAACGTTTTAAAAAATCTCTAGTTTGCTACGCTAACGTTACATCGCTGATTTGCACAACAATCGCAAAAACATCACTAATAAAACCCACGCAATCGACATACACACACTTGCAGACGGCATCTTGGAAGTTTGTGATCAACACTTGTCTCCTCTGGTGACGTAGCAGCCAGCTGGAGATGATGTACGATGACGTAACCGTAACCAAGTGGTGTCTCATTTCATAGGGGTATGTTTTCACCCCTAGCGCTTACCACTCGGTTTCGAGGGACAAGGGCTAGGGGTAAGACGAAGGGGTAGGGGAAGGGGTAAGACAGAGAAATGGGATTCACCCTAAGTAAACTGATGCCGCGTTCTATTTATGACGTAACATTACTGACACAAACTTCAAATGATTTGCAACAGTCGCTTTGACGCGTCCAGTGTAGACAGACTCTAGCTGTTGATGCGCGTCCGGTGTAGACACGGTGTCTGTGTGTGAGCAAAGAAAACGATCAGTGTAAATATAACGATCAGTATACTAAACATCGCACATTCTGATCGCGGATGCGCACATTGTGATATCGATGCTGAAACGATATATCGTGCAGACCTAGAACGAAGGTCTTACCGGTTTGGAATGACATGAGGAATTTTTGGGTGAACTATCCCTTTAATGACTGATGCGTACGATCAGCTCTCACTCTCTCTGTGTGTCTGTGTGTGTCTGGCTGTGTCTGTGTCTATGTCTGTGTGTGTGTTGTAGGTCGTACTCGGAGCTCCTGCAGCGTGTTTCAGAGTTGTGTCGGTACATGTCTGCCACGGACGGTGAAGGTTTTGCCCGCTGTTGTGCTCAGATCGTCACCTGCTGCACGCTTGTGCTGTTTCACAGCGCGTTTCACTACGTCTCTGCCGTGCAGCCGTCACTCTTCCAGGGTCAGTTCACACGTCTGTGTGTGTGTATCTACTGAACTATGTCTTTAGGAACTAATTTGTACCCAGAAGTGAACTAAATCTGACAAAATATCCTTTTGGTGGCGTCCTCGTTTGTAAAAACAATATAAAAATTAAGTAAATATTTTTTTTTTTACATTGTAAGAATGTTTTCTGCTCGGGTGTGTGTTAGGGTATGTTATAGTATTTATAACTAGCTGTATAAAAAACAATAGAAGCGTAAGCAATGTCTCCATTTATAACAAATCTGAACACAAAGTGATTGACGGGTATCTATCTATCTCTCTCTCTCTCTCTCTCTCTCTCTCTCTCTCTCTCTCTCTACATATATATATATATATATATATATCGATATAGATAGATAGATAGATATTTTTTATTTTGTTACAATATCACTATTATTTAATATTCCACACTATCTACTTGTTAACTTCTCTAAAAAGGGAAAGAAAATTCCTAATGTTTTTAATAAATACATAAACCAGTCATTTCCCCCCTCATTTTTTGCTGTTTTTTGCTCTACTTCAACAACAGAGACATGTATGATATCTCAGGATGCTATTTTAGTAATATCTTTAGTAAGATCTTGAGGGACAGTTTTTACCTTGAAATGGCATCTTAATATGCACTAAAACCATGATGCCAGGGCTTAAAATTAATTAAATGAAATAATGGAAATGCAGCATGTGCTAAACATCTTCCAAAGTTTGTACTGAAAATTTGTTTATAAAAACAAAAGAGAATCATTTAAAAAAGGACGTTTCTGTGCAGTTTTCCACCAAAATAAAAGTTGAATGGTTTTACAAAACCAAAGAAAAACAACCATAAATATTAGTATTTTAATTGTGATGTTATATAAAATAACAATAATTATTATTATTATGAAATAATGTACTATTCAATAGTATTATATATGTTTTTTTATTGATTAGTTCAGTTTTATAATATCAGTAAATAACTGATGTTTGTGTGTGTTGTCAGGTCATGCGTCTCTGAGCTCGTGTCCGTGGGTTCTGCTGGAGGATCTGTCCAGTGTTTACACTGATGTAGAAGTGGAGCGAAAACACACACACAAGAAACGCAAGCTGGCCGACGGACGGGAGAAAACCATGGTCAGGCTTATATGCTATTATTATTATTATTACTACGTCAGCATATGCAAATGCATGTGGTGAACATGACTGCTGTGTGTGTGTGTGTGTGTGTGTGTGTGTGTGTGTGTGTGTGTGTGTGTGTGTGTGTGTGTGTATGTGTAGAGCTCTGATGATGAGGAGGTGTTGGCCAAAGGCAGAGGGCGACACATTGTGGTGAATAAAGCAGAGATGCTGGGTTGGGCCGAGACTTTAGAGCACTTCCGTAGGGCCAGAGAGAGCTGGGACCTGCTGCACTCACACCAGAGCCTGGAGACGGGTCTGTACAACTGACTGTCCATCTGTCTGTCTGTCTGTTCGTACATCCATCTGTCTGTCTGTCTGTCTGTACAACTGTCTGTCCGTCCGTTCGTCTGTCTGTTCGTCCATCTGTCCGTCTGTCTGTACAACTGTCTGTTCGTCCATCTGTCTGTCTGTCCGTCTGTTCGTCCATCTATCTGTCTGTCCGTCTGTACAACTGTCTGTCCGTCCGTCCGTCTGTCTGTCTGTCTGTCCGTCTGTCTGTTCGTCCATCTGTCTGTCTGTCTGTACAACTGTCTGTCTGTCCGTCCGTCCGTCTGTCTGTCTGTCTGTTCGTCCATCTGTCTGTCTGTCTGTACAACTGTCTGTCCGTCTGTTCGTTCATCTGTCTGTCTGTCTGTCTGTCCGTCCGTCTGTCTGTCCGTCTGTTCGTCCATCTGTCTGTCTGTACAACTGTCTGTCCGACCGTCCGTCTGTCTGTCTGTCTGTTCGTCCATCTGTCTGTCTGTCTGTACAACTGTCTGTCTGTACAACTGTCTGTCTGTCTGTCTGTCTGTTCGTTTGTCCATCTGTCTGTCTGTCTGTCCGTCCGTCTGTCTGTCCGTCTGTTCGTCCATCTGTCTGTCTGTCTGTCTGTCTGTCTGTCTGTCTGTCCGTCCGTCTGTCTGTCTGTCTGTCCGTCCGTCCGTCCGTCTGTCTGTCTGTCCGTCTGTCTGTTCGTCCATCTGTCTGTCTGTCTGTACAACTGTCTGTCTGTTCGTCCGTCTGTCTGTCTGTCTGTACAACTGTCTGTCTGTCCGTCTGTCCGTCTGTCTTTCTTTCTGTCTGTCTGTCTGTCCGTCCGTCTGTCTGTACAACTGTCTGTCTGTCCGTCCGTCCGTCTGTCTGTTCGTCCATCTGTCTGTCTGTTCGTCCGTCTGTCTGTACAACTGTCTGTCTGTACATCTGTCTGTCTGTTCGTCCGTCTGTCCATCTGTCTGTACAACTGTCTGTCTGTACAACTGTCTGTCTGTCTGTCTGTCTCTGCTTGTCTGTCTCTGTCTGTCTGTCTGTCTCTCTCTGCTTGTCTGTCTCTGTCTGTCTGTCTGTCTGACTGTCTCTGCTTGTCTGTCTGTCTGTGTCTCTGCTTGTCTGTCTCTGCTTGTCTGTCTCTGTCTGACTGTCTGTCTGTCTGTCTGTCTGTCTCTGCTTGTCTGTCTCTGTCTGTCTGTCAGTCTCTGCTTGTCTGTCTCTGTCTGTCTGTCTGTCTCTGCTTGTCTGTCTGTCTGTCTGTCTGACTGTCTGTCTGTCTGTCTGTCTGCACAGCTGTCTGTAGATTCTACAGGTTATGATTAGTTTTAAAGTGTAAATGATGAACTCCTGTGTTACTGTTTTATTCCAGAGTTCGTTAAGATCTGCTCAGCGTGGAAAACTGAGATGTGGATGTGGTTTCGCATTTTCCTTACAGATATGATCATTTATCAGGTATGATTTGAGTTTAATTTACTGATTTTTTTTTTCTTGATTGATGGATAATATAGGTCATATATGAAGTCATACCTGTAAATATACTTGTTTCTAGTTTAAGATTTTCACTAGACTGATAGAAAAAGCTGCTCAAACCAAAGTGACGTCTGATCCGTGAGCAAGTCAGTTCTGTTCAGTCAAACTTATTCACTAATCAATCTAAATGGTTCTTTAGTGAATCAGACTGAGTCTGAATAGTTTTTTTTTTCCTGTAAAGACCTCTTCACACCAAGATTGAAACGACAAACAAAAGCAAATATATTGACCAATTATCATCCATGACCAGAACAGTCAGTTTTAGAATATAATAATATATCACAGTATAATTATATCATAGCATTACAATTATAGTTTTTATTAATATTTTGAATGTACTTTTGTCTGTGTGTTGTTCAGGGTCAGTATCGGAAGGCTCTGTCCAGTCTGGGTCTGATGTCGTCGCTCCAGCAGAACCAGAACTCCAGCTCCTCGAGTCTGGAGACGCAGCGGGCGATCATCCAGCAGGCCTCCTGTCATTACGCGCTGGGAGAGTACAGGGTAACACACTCTCACACTCTCTCTCACACACACACACACACACACACACATTGCATTAGACCTGCTGTGTTTAGCGCGTCTCATCACGTTCACGCTGTGGTTTGTCAGATGGCGTGTGAGAAGCTTCTGGAGATTGTCGCTGGTCTGATGCCCCAGAATCATGAAGCGGTGAAGAGCATCGAGGAGCAGCGCAAACCCCGCAGCAAAACCAGGAAAGGTGTGTCTATAGCACATACATAAACTACTGTTTTACTACAATACTTTTTTATTTTTATTTTATTAAGCCTTGTTCATTTCTTTTTATTTCTTTTTTTTTTTTTGGCTGTGTTAATACTTGGAGCATACCTTAATTAGATGTTACACTGTGGACCTTAAAAAAAACAAAAAAACATTACAACGTCAATATTTATTCTCAGTGCCATTAAAGCATATGATCATGCATTCTTTAATAGGCTTTCATTCTGTTGGCAAGGCTTCAAAATGTTTGCTATTTTTAACATTTTTACTACTTTCCATCCGATGTTGTTGCTAATCATTGACTTATTCAAGACTGTAATAATAAAAAATAAAAACAAATATGCGTAGCATTTATTATAATATTTAAAAAATAATTTATTTTTGTGTGTGTGTGTTTTATTATAAAAACAACAGTAGCATTAAGTTAACCAACTGACAATTAAAGGGTAAAAATACAGAAAATTCATGCATTTTTGGTGGTTATGATCAGAACTGATGTTCATAAAAATCTGTCATATTTATATATATTATTTATTTATAAAAAAAAATTAAATATATTATTTTTATTTCCATTGTTTGTAACTTAATAATTATTAATAAGTTATATTTGTTTCACAGTAGAGACACTTTTGAGTACCAAAATTAAATGGTAAGGTCCCATTTATTAACATGTGATGACATGAATAAACAATGAGCAATATTTTTAGAGCATATATTAGTCTGTTAATGTTAGTTAATAAAAAATGCAATTCTTCATTGTTCATGTTAGTTCAACTTCAGAGTGACTTAACTAATGTTAAAAGATACATATTTTGATTTTAAAAATGTATTAATAAATGTTAAAATTAACGAAGTAATATTAACAACTGATGTAGAAGTGTTGTTCATTGTTTGTTTATATTTACTAGTGTAGTTATCAAATGAATCCTTGTTGTTTAGTATTAACCTTTTTTCCATAAGCAGTAACATTGAGGGTGTTTATAGTTTAAGAGGTAAAACTGAACATGAATTAAAACCATTAAAAACATTTTTGTTACTTGAAATCAAATGTTAACAGAAATAAAAAAAAAAAAAAATATATATATATATATTTCAGCTAGTTGCCAATATAGTATTTATCATTTTAATTGTTTAACTTGATGTACTAAAGTAACTAAAATTAAAATAAAAAAAAATGAATGGCTGTATATTATCTTTTTTGCTTATTTAAATAGCTGAAAAAATTATTTTTACTCTGAAGACTTTGTTTTGGGGTTCATAAACTTATGAATGTCACTTTCAAGAATTCAAAACTTTAGAATTAAAAATTTTAGATGTCACTCTAAAACCCTCTAATTAATATTCATGAGCCAGGTTTTTACCATAATAGGAATATCTCTCTCCTCTGTTGCTAGGTAACGATCTGAGGCTGGTCCCCTGCACCAGTAAATCCATCCTTCCGTTCTGTCTTCAGCTCATGCTGGCCTGTTTTAAGGTACCAGATCTGAACCTCTCACCCACTCAAACCTCACAGCTCAGATTCGGTTTTTAACTCGTTTCCTCTCTTTCTAAGCTGAGGGCCTTCACAGACAACAGAGACGACCTGGCTCTGGGTCATGTGGTCGTTCTCCTGCAGTATGATTGGCCGCAGGGTGAGAATCTCTTCCTGAAGGTGGTGGATAAGATCTGCCAGCAGGGCAGCTTCCAATACGAGAACTTCTTCAACTACGTCACCAGTATCCTTCAGAAGAGAGATCGACCAGTTCTCCAGTGTTATGATTCATCTAAAACCTTTACTTCAAGTCTTTATGTATAAAGCATAATACAAGTAGTTTTAATGCATTAATTATGCCTTATAATGCATTGTACAATCTCAATAATAATTATAACCACAGTTAATAATACATTATAACGCTTATCAATTCATTGTTACACTATGCATTTTAAATTTGGTTATAATTATGACAATACATCATGTATTACAATGCATATTAGGAATCATTATAATGCATTATAGCCTCTAATAACCCTTTATAATGCATTATACATAAAGGCTTTAAGTAAAGTGTTACCAAACCTTTTATTTTTTTACAATTATTCAAATTTTTGTCTAATGCATAAAAATTTTATGATCTCATATTAATTTATAGACTACTAAAAATGAATCCTAGAAAACCTGACATATGAAATAATAGTCAGTAAAATCTATTTTATGAGTTCATTGAACATTTACACATAATAGTTTGTCATATTTCATCCATCAGGCTTTTATGGCTCATATAGTCTGATATAGTGAGAATATGATACCTGATATATTGAAAATAATAGGAAAAAATGTCTCAATTTTATAAAAAAATCCTAAACTGAGCAAAACAATGCAATTTGGGGCAGACATTGATGTTTATATGGATAAAAATTGTATTAGATATGATGCAGTAGCTTTATAGAGTTAATTTTTCACACTGGAAGATCCTTTAAAATGTTTAACATGGTGAAAACCTTTTGATCAGACACTAATTCTAATCATAATTCAGAATGAGTGTATTTTTATATGAATATCTGTCCTTGACCAGCTTTCTCTCTGAGACATTGACATGTTAGAAGAGTTTGCTTACCTTCGCACGACAGAAGGAGGGCGGGTCCAGCTGGAGCTGCTGCCCAATCAGGGGATGCTCATCAAGTAAGTCCCGCCCACATCACACACCTCAGCCAATGGAACTGGAGATGATGAGAAGTGATCATTGAAGGTTTCTCCCTCCTTCCTGTTTCCTTTCTCCTTTTGTTTTGGACATAGGCTGCGGTTAAGACTAACAGTGTGACAGGAAGACGGCGGTTTGCTTAGCGTGTTTTCTTTACCCTGCTTTAGTGCTGATGTCCTCGAGCTGCTTTTTGAAGCCTTTTTGATTAGTTTTATGGTCTTTGTCTGACATTGTGTAGGGTTTTAAACGGGTTGCAACTTGCAAGTTCAGGTCTGTTTAGGGTTGAGAATCGAAAACATGACGGAGCTAGATCATAATGAACCAATAAACGACTTAAAACTAAAGGTTCTTGATTGGCATTGATGGTTCCATTAAGAACCTTTATCATCCATGGAACCACTAAAGGTTCTTTACAGTGTAAAAAGTTACTTGAGATTATAAAAATGTTCTTTACACTAAGAAAAAAATGGTTTTAAGAACTGGGAACCAAAAATGGGATTCAAGTCATTTCGTGTCAACTCAGCCAGAGGTCCACATCCAAAACATTTTTTTTTTTTTGCGAAAGAAGTACTTAAATTAGTTTGTTCTTCAGACAATCTTCTTAAAATTTAATAAGTATCAGCTGTATGCAAAGTGACCAACATTTGGTTTTCGACCACTGAAATGGGTAAAAATCAGCAATTTGGACATGGAGTCAAATTGAGATCCCCATATCTATTGGATTGAAATATACAGGGCCTTAAAAATAAAGATTACCAAAGAAAAGTTTATTAAGATCCAGAATCTGAAAGGATATTAAGATATTTGTAATACTTCTAGAGTTACAGACATGCAAACTTTGGGAAAAAATTATATTTATGCCACTCAGACAGGTATATTTTATGGTACATTTAGATCCCCATATATCTGTGATTGAACCATATAGAGCCTTAAAAATTAAGATACTAAAAGAAAAGTTTAAGAACCAAAATATAAAAGGATATCTTTAATACTTCTTGAGTTACAGGCCTGCAAATTTTGGAGCACAAAAAGTGCTTTTTCCCATTTTTGAATGGTCACCATTGGCACATAATGCACCACAGATTGCTAAAGTCAACAGATTGTACTAATAGACCTACCAATCTCTGTGTAAAAATAACATGATGATGCTTCAATCGTTCTAAAGTCATTTTTAACCCCCTGAAATTTGGCTCTGAATCTCATTTTGAACCTCCTCTATGAAATAGTGGGTTACTCAGTAAATATACATCCTTGAAGTTTAATATTTTGGCTTTTAGCACTATTTATGTTTGTCTTTCTCCAGAAAAAAAAAAAAAATTAAGATGGGCAAGTTTCTGAAATTTGGTTGATTTGACCCGGAATGACCCTTTTTCTGTGGCATTACTGCAAAAACTTATTTTAGAAACCTTTGTTTTTAAGAGTGTACTTATAAATATAAATTATCTAAAAAAATATTGCATTCATGTCTGAATTGATATAAAGCAAGAGCTGTTACTTTACATTGTAAATCAGTAGAAAATGACTGTGTTTTGTCATAAAAGTATTTTAGATGAAAAACAGAGTGTGAAAAAATGTTATTTTAAGCTTTATAATGGTAGTTTTTGGATGTGCCGGGCTGTTTGTAGGGTTGTGGGAGTAAATCAGCTGTGATCAATCTATCGTAGTGCTGGCGGTGCGTTTATGAGTGTTTGCTGTCCGTAGGAACCCCAGCCCCGCCCTGGGGGTGGAGTTAAACACCCTGCTGCTTCCAGGGGCTCAGAAGGCTGACAGGTACCCCGCCCCCTTCACCAAAACCCCGCCCCCAACCCTCCCAGACTCCTCCCAGCCTGATCATGTGTTCACATTCTCCTCCTATTATTTCTCTTCATTCCGCTCAAGCATTTTCATTTTGCAAGCTCGTTCCCGTTCTCATACGGCTCCTTTTCCGTTGTGTTTTACGCAAGTTGTTGTGAAGTCTTTGAAGAATGTTTTTTGTTCGTTTTATATTACATTGTGTTCGTAGTTTTCATTGAATTGCAGCGTTTTACATTCATGAGTGAATCTCACAGGTGATGTCAAGAAACGTCTCAGTTGTATCGCACCTGGGAATCAAAATTAAAAAATAGAAAATTATTTTTTTGCAGAAATCACATTTACAGTAATAAGGTGGAAAATGTCTCATTGTCTTTACTGAATTGTAAAAAATTATATTTTAAATAGTGAGGAACAAGTGCAAGTATACACAATGTATTTACTCATCTAATTGTACTAATGTCTGCTTGTTTTAAATAGAAAATGTTTTGATTTATTTATATGTATATATTGAGATTTTAATATGCTTAAAATTTTTACTATGCCCAAAACAAACAAACAGAAAAAGTACCATCGTCCAAAATAGGCTGTTTTCTTAAATACCAAAAAAAATAATATTTATTTATTTATAATTAATTATAAATGTTATTATATTTTTTTATTTTAATGTATTTATTTAGTTTATTTCTTTACAATTATGAATCTTTGTTTTTATTTTATTTTTAGTTTATTTAAAATTAACTTAATTTTATTTTACTTTATTTTTATTTATTTCATTTTTGAATTTGGGATGCAATATGAGCCAGACGTTTCTTTGTGAGGTTCACCCTTATGTGTATTTTCTGCCACAGTGTTCATGTGTGTGTGTGTGTGTGTGTTCAGTGTTTGATTGGAAGAGCGTTGCTCTTATATCTGTCTGAATGTGGAGAAACTGCTGTTTCGAAACTGTTTTGGTTCTTGAATGGGTTCTGCATAAAGTTCACGTTCACATTGGTTCAGAACTCGGTTCTTTCTGTATTTTGTGACCTGTATCGGCTCAATATGTTCTCACACGCCGTGTGTCTGTTTTCATAGGCATCACACCGTGACTCGGGGAATCACCAAAGGCGTGAAGGAGGATTTTCGGCTGGCGATGGAGCGTCAGGTGTCGCGGTGCGGAGAAAACCTGCTCACAGTGCTCCACCGCTTCTGCGTTAATGAAAAGATCATCCTCGTCCAGTCATTACCCTGAGTGACCTCTGACCTTCAACCTATGGATCAGTCCAGTTTTGTTACTTTTCAGACATGTGATCAATTTGAAATGTGATCAACTTTTTTGCATCATATATGAAGCTTCGTACATGTTTAGAGTCGCAATGCACTGCTCATCAAGCAGATCTCATTTAGGTCATGGCTTTATTTTAGGTATTAATTAACAAACATTCAAAAATATTCAGCATTTTCTTATTATTTGTCTGTAAAATGCAGAATTCACTGTTAAAGCAAATGCAATATGTTCACATTGCATTGTTGTAAAATACTTAATGAACTAGACTGTTATTGTGTAAGATAATGTTGTGCTGGCAGCTCATAATAAAGACAACATTGGTGAATACGGAGTTTAATTTTCATGCTGTACTTTTGTTTATGTACCAGTCTTTGTAATTAATAACTTTAAATCAGCAGCTCTCAACCTTTTTGACTCAAAGTCCACATTAAATCTCTGAATGTTCTTCAGGGTTCCCAATCTTTTTAACATGCCTTTTCAGTCATTTGTGATAGAGCTTGGATAATATTTTCAGAATATAATCAGAAAAATGTATATTTATTATAAAAATGCCCATTCATTTTTTTATGATTTTCTTGTATGGAGTGATTCAACAGACTAAAGTAAATAAATATATAATAAATATAAAATATAATGTATAATAAAATGAATACTTGCTTTATGGGATGTTGCAATAAATAAATGTAAGCAAGAACAGGCATTATAAATAAATAGCTTATGTTTTAAAAAATTATGTAAAATAATTATTTATAAAATGAAAAAACATGTTTGCATTTTATTGTAGTTTCATTTAATTATTGCATCATTCCATGAAGTATTTAATAGTTCCATTATATATATATTTATTTAATTTAGTATGTGAAAGCTCTCCATAGTCCAGCAAGAAATGTTTCATGGTTAAACCAAAGCAGTTTTGTAGTTTTTAGCAATAATAGATTTTAAAAACCTGATATAGTTTTATCATAAAATTGACTCACCATGAAATAGCCATATAAATCTGGCATTGTGTTAAAAAAATTAATAAACTCCATTTTCCAGGTCCAAAAGCTACCTCTTGTATCCGAGTTGAGGGGGTAAATTAAAATGATAAATATCTTAATTTTAGCCATGTTTTGTTTTATTTCAAATCATTTTAAGTCATCTTGAGGCCCCTGTGGGTGTTTGCTGAAGCCCTCTGGTTGAGAACCACTGCTTTAAATATATATCTTCTCAACAATCTCTAAGAAATTATTAGTGAAAATTCCTCTATTCACTATTCTTCTCTCTCTGACGGACTGGGAATGTCGGCCTGCAGAGCGGCTCTGAGATTTGCCCAGAAGAGTTTCTGCTTGGCTCCCTCTTGTGGCCACTCCAGATATGTGCGTCTGGACATCATAGCCTTGAGCTGGTAGTACTTGGAGGGAATGAGATACATCGGCAGAGGTTCCAGCAGAATGAGAATAATGCTGTCCATCCCTCGCATCACCCGCTGGTGATTGGCGAAGTAGAGTTCGTAGTGGCACCATTCGCTCTGGACGAAATGAGAGGAGAGCACAAAGACGCACCTTCGGCTCTGCTCGATGCATCGGAGGATGTTCTGGACGATCGTCTTTCCCGGGATGAAGTCGCGCTCGTGGTGACACACTCGCAAGCCGTAGTCGCCTTCGAGCTTGGGAAGAAATTGAGATTTGACCCAGTCGGCGTTCTTTTGGCTGTACGATACGAATGCATGGAAGTGCAACCCTTCCAAGTCTTCTGATTTCCTTTGGGAAGTTATTGCGTTGTGCTTGGCGCGCGTCCATTTCCAGATCATCTTGAGGTACCATGGCACATCCAGACGATTGCAAAGAAGGCTAACGGCGACTATTAAAGTGATTGTCGGGATCAGAATAGTAATAGCTAGGATCCAAGCGTTGCAGGAGATCTCAGGAAGGTAGAAGTCTTCTAGTAAGGAGTTGCTCCAGGATTCTGGGTAACTGCATCGGTATCCTTCCGGCCAGTGGCCAAGAGTCAAACCAAGAGTTTCTCCTCTCGGACGCATTGCTCGGTCTTTGATGAGAGCAGCAAATTCACGCAAAGCACATGTACAGATGAAAGGGTTGCGACTCAAGTCCAGATCTTCAAGATGCGGACAAGTCTCGAGGGCTCCCGGTAAAGGCGAATGAACGGAGTTGGATCTTATAGAGAGCTTATGCAGGTTTGGGAACGCTTGGCAGGTGGGAAGGTCTAGAAGACGGTTGTCCATAAGGTCAAGGACCCTCAAGTCATCCAAAACCCAAAGATCCGAAGGAACTGAGGACACTCGGTTATTCCGAAGGTTTAGAATCCGTATGGAATCAGGCAAACACTTGAAGACACTCTGGTCAAACCCATTCGAAGACAAATCCAGTTGGACAACTTTGGGAGGCCAAACGCACTTGCCTTGTTCCTCCAAATAGGTAAGTGTGTTCTGACTGAGGTCGATGTATTGAAGCGAATCCATGAGATGGATTCTTGAGGTCAGTGGTCTAAGGAGTTTCAAGTTGTTCCCCTTCAGAACTAACTTTACCAGGTTTGTCATTGTACTGCATTCAGTATCCGGATCAATCGAGAAGACGTTTTCCGTAAGAGCGCAATCGGACAAATCCAACACCTCGATCTGGCTAACAGTCAAAGGACATGTCATGAAGATGATTGGCGTTTGGGTTAAACTGACGTTTCTTGCAGGCATGTTTATGAAGAAGTCATAGAGCTCTTTCTGATCGAAGATGAATTCGGTTACGGATGCTCGAGTCGTAGAGAAGGAATCCAGCATGCGGCTTTTGGACAACGGTATGCCGTCTTCCATTTTCGTCATCGTAAGGTCTGAGAAAGAAAGCTGTTGGATTGTAGACTGCAATATTGTGTTTACACAGCTTGTTAGAATGTGCCAGGTGGTTTCCACTTTGGAGATTTCCAAGTTAACGGTGCGTAGGATTCCTCTGCCGTGTATCTGCTGGATGACCTTCATCCCGCTGTCCACCAAAGTGAATTCTACTTCTTTAAATGCTGCAAAAACATCAATGGCGATTGCAATGTCAAGGTCACTTTTGGACAAGGCGATGATGGCTTTCTCGGAGTGTACTTCTGTAAGACTGTTCTCCTCATACGTCTGTAGGCCGTTTGCATTAATAAAGAGCGTTTTGAGAGTAAGATTGGCGATGTAAGTGAAGTCTTGGTTGCTGATTGATTTGGCGCTCAGGCCCAACCACTGCAGGTGTTTCAAGGTGGAAAATTCCCTTCCTAGCGCCATGATGGAAAACAAGTTGGAAGACAAGTCTAAGAGCTGCAGACGTCCCATTTTAAGCAGGTACGGTTGGTCCGAGAGATTCTGGAGTCTGTTATGCGACAGATCCAAGATCTCCAAAGCCGGTGTGGAGTTAAATGTATCCATGTCTATGTTCTCCAGTATATTCCAGGACAGATTGAGGAAGTGGAGTCGTGGTGTTGTGATAAAGTCTTTGGCGGTTAGTGCCTGGATTCGATTCAGCGACAGATCCAAGTCCTCCGTAGACGGTTTGAGGCCAGGGGGAACCGAAGACAGGTTCTGAGATGAGTAATTCACTATGATCCGCTTAATGGCCAGAACGAGAGACGGGTGGAAACACGTGACATAAACAGACAGCAGCCAGCAGCCTGACGGCTTCATCTTTCTGAAGGAGAAAAAAATATGATTTCATTTCCTTTTTTAAGTCAACCGCATTTTTAGCTTGTCACAGTTTTCACTTTTACTCAAGTCTCTAGCATTAGTTTGCATTGTGGTTGCATAGGAGTATTTTAAATTTGCTAAAATAAAATGAAATTAATTAATAAATGCAAATGAAGGCATTTATTCATTTAGACTACGTTTACTGTAAATCAAAAGACATTACAGACTGAAAGTTATTAAATGTTATGGTATAATATGGTGAATATGGTAATGTTGGTTTTTAAATTTGATTGAATAAATGTAAATTTACTGTACATCAGTTGTACAGCCGTGGCTAAAAGTTTTGAGAATGACACAAATATTAATTTTCACAAAGTCTGCTGCTTCAGTGTGTTTAGATATTTTTGTCAGATGTTACTATGGTATACTGAAGTATAATTACAAGCATTTCATAAGTGTCAATGGCGTTTATTGACAATTACATTAAGTTTATGCAAAGACTCAATATTTGCAGTGTTGACCCTTCTTTTTCAAGACCTCTGCAGTTTGCCCTGGCATGCTGTCAATCAACTACTGGGCCACATCCTGACTGATGGCAGCCCATTCTTGCATAATCAATGCTTGGAGTTTATCAGAATTTGTAGTTCTGGGAAGTTTCCTGGCCATGGACCCAAAATTTTGATGTTTTGTTCCCCGAGCCACTTAGTTATCAATTTTGCCTTATGGCAATGTGCTCCATCATGCTGAAAAAGGCATTGTTCATCACCAAACTGTTCTTGGATGGTTGGGAGAAGTTGATCTTGGAGGATGTTTTTGTACCATTCTTTATTCATGGCTGTGTTCTTAGGCAAAATTGTGAGTGAGCCCACTCCCTTGGCTGAGAAGCAACCCCACACATGATACTTTACTGTCAGCATGACACAGGACAGATGGTAGCACTCACCTTTACTTCTCCAAACAAGCTTTTTTCTGGATGCCCCAAACAATCGGAAAGGGGATTCATCAGAGAAAATAACTTTACCCCAGTCCTCAGCAGTGCAATCTCTGTACCTTTTGGAGAATATCAGTCTTTTCCTGATGTTTTTCCTGGAGAGAAGTGGCTTCTTTGCTGGCCTTCTTGACACCAGGCCATCCTCCAAATGTCTTCGCCTCACTGTGCATCCAGATGCACTCACACCTGCCTGCTGCCATTCCTGAGCAAGCTCTGCACTGGTGGTGCCCCGATCCCGCAGCTGAATCAACTTTAGGAGACCAAAGTTTTGAGAATGACACAAAAACATCCTCCAAGAGCAACTTCTCCCAACCATCCAAGAACAGTTTAACAACCCAAAACAAACAAAAACCCACAAATTCTGACAAACTCCAAGCATTGATTATGCAAGAATGGGCTGCCATCAGTCAGGATGTGGCCCAGTAGTTGATTGACAGCATGCCAGGGCAAACTGCAGAGGTCTTGAAAAAGAAGGGTCAACACTGCAAATATTGAGTCTTTGCATAAACTTAATGTAATTGTCAATAAAAGCCATTGACACTTATGAAATGCTTGTAATTATACTTCAGTATAGTAACATCTGACAAAAAGATCTAAAAACAGTGAAGCAGCAGACTTTGTGAAAATTAATATTTGTGTCATTCTCAAAACTTTTGGCCACGGCTATATATTTAAAACTCTTGTTTAATTAGCATTTAAATTATCTTTAAAAAAAAATAGTTTTCCTGTTACCTGCATTGTTTTTAACTGATGCAATGTATTTTGGTTCAGCATACTCTATAACCAAATACTCCTATTGGCATCAGATTGGATAGATAGATAGATAGATAGATAGATAGATAGATAGATAGATAGATAGATAGATATATAGATAGATAACATTATTTCTCTTACCCTTCTGCTGTAGATGAGGTTGTTCACTGTCTTATGAAACTGTAGATCACATTTAAATGATGTTACTCAACTTCTGCTTTTTCCGATGTTTCACTTCCCCAAGCTACAGTCATTTACTGATAGTGACCAAGTTATTTACTCTCAGAGATGGAGCTTCATATGGAAATACTTTGACTTTGTTGCAAGCTTCTTAAAGTTTCTCAATCAGAGAAAGCATTCATGTCGCAATAAACGGGTGCTACATGTTTTATTTTGTTTTGAATATGTATTGCATAGACACATCTGATTTATAATTACATATATTAATATGTGACGCTGGAGCACAAAAGCAGTCATAAGTAACACAGGTATATTTGTAGCAATACCCAACAATACATCGTATGACTCAAAATTATAGATTTTTCTTTTATGCCAAAAATCATTAGGATATTAAGTAAAGATCATGTTGCATGAAGACATTTTGTAAATTTCCTACTGTAAATGTATTAAATCTTAATTTTTGATTAGTAATATGCATTGCTAAGAACTTCATTTGGACAACTTTAAAGATGATTTTCTCAATATGTATTTCATTTATTTATGTATTTTTTTGCACTCTCAGATTTTCAAATAGTTATCTCTGCCAGATATTGTCCTATCATAACAAAGCATACATCAATGGAAAGATTATTTATTCATCTTTCAGGTGATGTATAAATCTCAATTTCAGGTGGTTGAGTCTTATGACTGGTTTTGTGGTCCAGGGTCACATTTGTCAAAATAGGATGTTTAACATAAATCGTTAAAACTGAGCAGCTTTGTTTGACTGGTTTTGGCAGAATATGCAGTACCATATTTGACCAGCAGATGATTTGGTTGCTCTTTCTGCTGATTTAACGATCCTTTAGAGTTACGGAAACACTGGTAGATAACAGATAACATGCTTAGCACTTTATCTTTCATAAGAGATATCCATATTTGAACAAACTTTAGCGTGCAGTCTGTATTATTCCGCAGGACTGATAATGTTGCTGTGAGGAGCTGTAATTATGAAGCGCTTTATTTGCCTCAGACGCAGTTAATGCTGTTAAATATTACAAACACTATCCAAGGCTCTCTAAAATGTGTGACTAAGCAACCATAATGTTTTATTTGAGCTTTAGGTGTTTTATCAAAGAATCTCGAGTATTGTAAAGCACCAGGCGACGGCATGCTCCTGACGCGATGAAGGTAATTATGTGTAATTATAGTTTTGAGCAAATTAAGGCTGCATTTCAATACGAAAATGTAATATAGCCTATGACGGTGCATTGCCCTATATCAAGAGTGTTATTGCCATATATGTTACTTATAAGGTGATAAGTAACATAGGCTATACTTGATAATGCGTTTCAAACTAATTCAATTCAATTCAATTCAAGTTTATTTGTATAGCGCCTTTTACGATACAATCGTTGCAAAGCGCTTTACAGGAAATTAAGTTTCTACAATATATTTATACATTGTAGAAACTTAATATATTAACTTATGGCAAAATTTGTTAATTCTGCATGTTGTTGGGGATCAGAGGTTGGCATCCTCTGAGGTCCTCTGAGGGGTCGGCATCATCTCTTCTCAGGTGTTTGGTCATCTCAGATCATTTAAGGGCTGGATCCAGACTGAAGCTTGTGTAACTCCTAGTTACCACGGGATGTAAATCCCGTGGCATAAACAGATAAACAAAGAGACATAATTAGCGTAGCTGTTGTTCCATTCAAGCAAAAATTATTTGTTCAACCCAAGCTAAAGAATAATAATGTGCGTTTGATCAGATATAACTGCAGTACAAGATTATGAGATACATTATATGAATGCATTATATGAATGCTTGGCTAAAGAGATGTGTCTTTAATCTAGATTTAAACAGAGAGAGTGTGTCTGAACCCCGAACGTTATCAGAAAGGCTATTCCAGAGTTTGGGAGCCAAATATGAAAAAGCTCTACCTCCTTTAGTGGACTTTGCTATTCTAGGTACTACCAAGAGTCCAGAGTTTTGCGACCTTAGGGAGCGTGATGGATTGTAGCGACATAGAAGACTAGTTAGGTACGCAGGAGCTAAACCATTTAGGGCCTTATAGGTAAGTAATAATATTTTGTAACTGATACGGTACTTAATAGGTAGCCAGTGCAGAGACTGTAAAATTGGGGTAATATGATCATATTTTCTTGATCTGGTAAGGACTCTAGCTGCTGCATTTTGGACTAGCTACTTGTAGCTTGTTTATTGAAGATGCAGGACAAGCACCTAGCAGTGCATTACAATAGTCCAGTCTAGAGGTCATGAATGCGTGAACTAGCTTTTCTGTATCAGAAACAGGTAACATGTTCCTTAGCTTGGCAATGTTTCTAAGATGGAAGAATGCTGTTTTTGTAACATTGGAAATATGTTTTTCAAAAGACAAGTTGCTGTCTAATATAACACCCAGATTTTTGACTGTAGAGGAAGTAACAGGACATCCATCTAGTTGCAAATTATAATCCAAGAGATTCTGTGTACTGTTATTTGGTCCAAAAAGTAATATCTCTGTCTTATCTGAATTTAATAGGAGAAAATTATTGGTCATCCAATCTTTTACATTTTTAACACACTCAGTTAACTTAGATAATTTAGAAGTTTCGTCTGGTCTTGTTGAGATATATAGTTGAGTATCATCAGCATAGCAATGGAAACTAATCCCGTATTTTCTAATAATATTACCAAGGGGCAGCATGTATATTGAAAACAGCAGAGGACCTAGGACAGATCCTTGTGGTACTCCATACTTTACTGGTGATAATTGAGATGACTCCCCGTTTAAATAAACAAAGTGGTAGCGATCGGACAGGTAGGATCTAAACCATCTTAAAGCCTGCCCTTGAATACCTGTATAGTTTTGTAATCGATCTACGAGTATTTCATGATCTATAGTGTCAAACGCAGCACTAAGGTCAAGTAAAACTAGCAATGAGATGCAGCCTTGGTCTGACGCAAGAAGCAAGTCATTTGTAATCTTAACAAGTGCAGTTTCTGTGCTATGGCGGGGCTTGAAACCTGACTGAAATTCTTCACAGAGATCATTTTTTTGCAAGAATGAGCACAATTGAGCAGACACAACTTTTTCTAAAATTTTAGACATAAACGAAGATTTGAGATGGGTCTGTAATTTGCCAGATCACTAGGATCTAGTTGTGGCTTCTTAATAAGAGGCTTAATAACTGCCAGCTTGAATGGTTTAGGGACATGACCTAAAGATAACGATGAGTTAATAATATTGAGAAGCGGTGCTTCTGCTACAGGTAACTCTTTCAGTAATTTAGTGGGTACAGGATCTAATAGACATGTTGTTGGTTTAGATGTGTTGATAAGTTTATTTAGCTCTTCCTGTCCTATAGTCCTATAGTATGTCCTAAGTTGGGTCCCTTGAGCCAAGTTAGGAAATATCATGTAAATAATTTGGGGATGATTTTTGATAGCGCACTTAAATTTGACAAGCAGATAAATGAAATCGTCAGAAAGAGGTTTTTTTTAAACTGAGGATGATTTCTAAGATTAAGCCTTTTTTATCCCAGAAAGATCTGGAAAAAATTATTCATGCGTTCATCGTCTCGAGATTAGATTATTGCAACTCATTATATTATGGCACTCAAAATAAAGTTTTAGACAAATTGCAGATGGTCCAAAATGCATCTGCAAGATTGCTCACAGGCACGCGTAAATTAGATCACATTACCCCGGTGTTAAAAGCATTGCATTGGTTGCCCATTTCTCTTAGGATTAACTATAAAATTGTATTATTTGTTTTTAAATCGTCTTATATTGCTGATCTAATTAAGGAACAAAGGACAACGAGATCCCTACGATCCCGATCACAGAAACTTCTTGTTGTTCCTCGGTCTAAGTTGAAATCTAGAGGTGATGGTGCGATTGCGGTCGCCGCCCCTAAATTATGGAACAGCTTGCCTCTTTATATTAGGGACGTACCGACACTAGGTCAGTTTAAGAGCCATTTAAAAACATACCTTTTATGATAGCGTTCGATCTAAGATAAGTGCGAAGGTTGCTAGTGTCATATATGGGTTTTCTGATCTTATTTAAAATGTATTATGATTGTTTTTTAAGGTCTCTGCTATATTATTCATTTAGATGGATATGATCCCTTTTAAATGTTGTCTCCTGCTCATTGTGTTACTGTTTGTACAGCACTATGGTCAACGTTGTTGTTTTATTCAGTGCTTTAGAAATAAACTTGAATTTGAATTTGAATATTGCATAATTTTCGCACACACTTCTGGGTGAAGGTATAACTTAATAAAATAGGCTATATAAAATCCCCCTAGTAATATTTGTGTATGTACATATGTTAATAATATCTAGCCTATAAGTTGATTTTTATTTGGTATTTTATTGCAACCTTGTCAGAAATATTTTATTTATATATGCAACTTCATTAACACACACACACACACACACACACACACACACACACACACACACACACGTATATATGTATATATATATATATGCACACACACACAAATATCTGTGTTTATAAATGCTTTTGTCATTAAAAAATATATAATATCAACATGTATTGTCAGGTTTTAAAAATGTATTACACATACAAATTAATATTTTACTTCAATTAAAATGCATTAGAATGATTAAAAGTTAAACTATTAATAAGATCATAATCACAGTAAAACAATGCTGATCATTACCATGGATATGGTTTATAAAATAAAAAATAATAATAATAAACTATAGAATTTATAATAAAAAATAGTGTAAACATATGCAGAAATTATGAAAACAACCTCTATGAAAGTGATTTATATTCCCCAGTATTTAATATTACTAATAACAGCAACATTTTATGTATAACACAAAATTCTGAGTCAAATCTGATATTTGCACTTTTATGGTTATAAGAGTATGTTAAGTTTAGCAGTATGACAACTCTGAGCGAATCTTGCCAGAACATTCTGGGAACGTTCCCTGTTTGCAACAAAGTTATGAACAAACGTTCTTACAGTAACATTAATAGAATGTTCATTCAAAGTTATCTGATCTTTAACAGCGTTCTCAAAACTTTAACACAGAAACAGTTGGACGTTCATCTAAGATGGTTTAGAGAACATTCAAAATTAACATTCCCATAATGTTTGCAAAACAAAACGTTCCCTTTAATGTTGTCTTTAATGTTCACATAACCAAGAAAAAAAATTTTTTTTGAACATTTAAAAAGCTGGATGATTTGAACGTTTAGAAAACATTCCAAAATAATGTTTTCATAAATGGTAACGTTAGCAAAATATTTTAGATCATATTTTAGTTGGCTGTGTGTGAGTTCACTCACTAAAGCTGTTGTATTTCAGATAGGATGCTGTCTCTGAAGGGCTCTGAAGACACAGAATCAGGTTTTCTGTGTTTGTGTCTCTTGTGTTGTGTTACACGTGTTGTTTTCCACTGATCGAGCTGATTTTTGTCCAGCATCCTCTTTGAACAGTCGTCTGATCTAATCAAACGCTCCCAAACTGTGTCTCCAAACACAATCACATGCACCGCCGAGGCTATAAAACTACGATCACATGTCCTACACCTCTCATCCACACTAACTGAGTTTGATCTTCAACCCTGAATGTAAAGCAAAGGTTTATTGTTGTTTTGATTGCAGTTGTTTGCTGGTCTTCCGGACTGATGTCTTTAGAGGGATATTGAAGCTGTTCTTCAGGAGTGACAGCTGAGATGAACGAGAGGTCAGATGATGTTCTTCAGTGATGCACGTGTTGCAGAGATTTGAGTGTTATTCTTAGCAAATAATTCATGTTCATATCTAGGTGTTTCTTTAAACATATTCACTTTTATGTCACTTATTTTATCATGATTTGTATTAAAACTACCAGATTTCCACCTTTTTCTTTGTTATATGAAGGTTACATTAAAAGAGTTTTGCATTTATTCATTACATCATTTATTTTCAAATGCCTTGAATGTAGGCTTATAGATTTGTTTTCACAATCAGACCTAAACATTAAAACTTAAATATAAAAATATGAATTATTGCTTTATATTATTTTTATTTGTGTTTGTTTTATTTTATTGTATTATTTTATATTATTATAATTATTTTATTATTTTAACTATGAGTGAAATAAACAAGCTTTTTTAATATTACTTATGTAAAAATGATTTGTCATTATTGTCAAAATTATGTCTCAGCTGTGACGTCATTTCCAATTTTCCCTTTAATTAACTTTTTTACTACTGTACTCTTTTTAGACAACTGTGTTGATTAAGAGCTTGAGATGAAATATGAGACGTGATGTGTGGAGAAAACTGAAAAATAAAGGTAAATATCACCTTTTTATTGTTTATTATTTATTTTTTGTGCACAATTTGTAATCTGGATTTTTCTCAGGTTATGCAAAACATGCAAATATTGTGTGCACTTATGATACTTAACAAAAAATACTAGATATGAAATTAGTCTTACACTGCATGAATTTTCAAAGTTTTTTAATAAAACATATTATTGGAGTATATTTCTAATTTTCTATTTAATATTTTCAGATGTAATTGAATGTGTTACTTGCCATTTCTTTTTTAAATATTTGTGAAATTTACCAACAATTTCTAAAACAGTTTTAATGAGATATTGAAATTAAAAATCTTATATAATGTTTGTTATATTGATGAGAGTTGGGTGTCAATTGTTGTTTTTCATTACTGCATTATGTTACTGCTATTTGTCTCATTGATCTTGGCATGAAAATAGCCTCAGATGCTGGTATGGCAATAAAAACAGACAAACAAATAATAAAATAATAATAGTAAATAATTATAAAAAAAAGAATTCATAATATTTGGTGCAAAGTAACAGTGTAGCAAGAAGACCAGTGAGTCTTTAAAATGTTGTTTCCACTATCAAGTGAAGTCAAGTCATCATTATTTATATAGTGCTTTTTACAATGCAAATTGTGTCAAAGCAGATTTACAGTATTAAACAGGGACATAGTGTGTCGAAATAGTGTGTCTTTCTCCTCTGGCCAGACAAAACCTTGGGGTTTAGTACTGAGCCTTGGGGTACTCCATACTGCACATGTGAAAATATTAATGATAATTCCGATTTTTATTTAATTTTATTATTTTATTTATTTTATTTTATTTTTAATTGGCTTATTTGTTGTTTGTTTGTTTCTGTTCATTTATTTATTTATTATTATTTTTATAAAAATTATATTTTGCATCCTATAGAAAACCAAGCCTATTTTGAGGACTTTTTTTAAAATTAAATATAATATTTATTTTTGTAATTTATTATTAAATATATTTAATCATAATACATGTATTTAGACTGATGAATATTGTATATTAGCTATTGTGTGATATATAAATTAAACCGAGTATGCAAGGTGTGATCTAAGATAGTTTCCCGAGCCCACAGAGACATCAGCGTGTGTTTCAGACAAAGCCAAATTAAATTTGCTCCATTGATCTGCCAGATAAAACATCTTTCATTCTCTCTGCTTCTTCTTCTTTCTCTCCATCCATCATCTCTCTCTCTATCTCTCTCTCTCTTGTTCTCAGACGCTGTAAGTCATGAGAGGATCAGAGTTCATGTTAATCATTGATCTTCATCTTCCTGCACTCTCAGATCTTCAGTGTTTATGTGCATCGCTCTCTCTTTCTCCTTCTCTCTCTCGCTATGAGCTTCTCGTTTGCTTTTTGTTGATAATGTTTTGGTTTTCCAGCGGAGGACGATGAGTGGATTTGTGCTCCTGTAGGTGGCTCACGATGTTTGCTGTCTCGTCTGTGTGTGTCTCTTTAGTGTTGATCTTATGGGGAACGGCTGAGAAAGTCCAGGGAAAAGCATCTAAGCTGTGGCTGCAGCCGCTAAACCAGACGTTCCTGCAGACGGGTGTGTTTCCCGGCGGGTTTCTGTGGGGCGTTGGGTCCGCGGCATTCCCGACTGAAGGATCCTGGGATGCAGATGGGAAAGGCGAGTCGGTTTGGGATCGCTTTACCCATCATACGGATCCGTCCAGCGATAGCTACATCCAATGGGAGGAGGACCTGAAGTCGGTTCAGTATCTAGGTGTGAACTTCTACGCCTTTTCTTTATCCTGGACACGGATTTTCCCGGACGGAAACGTGGCGGCGAATCCCAACCCGGCCGGAGTGCAGCATTACCGGCGTTTGATCGGGAAGTTAAAGGAGCTTCATGTGGAGCCGGTCGTGACTCTGTTTCACTGGGATTTGCCGCAGGTCCTGCAGGAGCGGTTCGGAGGCTGGCTCAACCAAAGCATGGCGGATGTTTTCGCCGATTACGCCACGTTTTGTTTCCGAACGTTCGGTGCCGAGGTTCGCTACTGGATAACGATGCATAACCCGTTTCTCCTGGCCATCCAGGGCTATGGGACCGGCGCCCATGCACCCGGAGTGATCGGAGACCCCGCTGACCCCTTCATCGCCGCGCACAACCTCCTCAGGGTGAGTCTGGGGTCAGAGGTCAAAGGTCGGGCTCATTTTTCAGCTCAGCTGTGAAGAGAGTGAATACAGAAATAATGCAGCGGCATGACTGTGATCTTCGCTGGGAAAGATATTTAGGGATTCATGAGCTTCCAATAACCACAAATGTGAGATAAATTAAAATACAATAACATTTTTTTATATATATTTATGTTAAAAATATCCTGGTAACATTTTACACCAAAATAAATGGATTATTTTTTGCATAAAGAAGATAATGCGTATGTGTAAACCCATTTATTTTTGAATTGACATTATTTTCATGACAGTTAAGCACATTTTATGTCCTTACTTTATGTCCTTACTCCTTACTTTTTTATTATTGCAATTAGATTTTTTAAGGAGGGCTTTAAAAAAAATTAATAGTGATTTTAATTATTTTTATAATTTGCAGTGTATTGCAATTACCGTAATGCAATTATTTCATAATTTTTTTTATAAATATAAATATAAATGATATATTTTTGCATGAAGATAAAGCCTGTTTTTAAAGCCATTAGGTTTATTTATTTTATTTTATTTTATTTTGACTTTATTTTAATGACAGTAGGCAAATTTTATGAAAAAAATCTTATTTTCATTACTGTAATGTGAAGTTTTATTTGTTTTTATTCTTAATAGTAATTTGAATTCCATTAAAATCATCTCAGAAAAACTACTACAGTAATTTGTCAACTGTATATGTTTTATTTGATTTTATTTTTTATTCTTAAGTAATTTTAATGACATGAAAAAAAATCAGTGTAATAATTACTTTTATACAAGTATTTAATAAATTATATTTGTTTTTTTTACTGTAATTTACTTTCATATTATATATATATATATATATATATATATATATATACATTTATATATATATATATATATATATATATACAGTATTTATATTTATATATATATATATATATATATATATATATGAATTATTATTATTAGTTATTTTTATTTTTTTTATCCCACAGAGGCTATGCTTTATTTTGCCATATTTTTATTTTATTATTTTTATTAATATTTTTTTTTCTGATAATTTTGATATTAACAAAAGTGAAATAACAGCGATGCTTTTTAACAAATTATAACATATATCATTTTATTTCCATGTTTTTAGTTGCGCTACAAAACGAAACTGCAAAATGTGATAGACAGCCTAGTAAAGGCATGAACTGTTCTGCATTACATCCATATCTACATAATCATTACATGGGGTGATTCTGCTCAAATATAACCCCAGAAATATGTTTTGCTCCACAAAATCATCTCTGCTTCTCCGACCGAGAATCAAAGCAGCTTCAGTTCTGATTTCTCATTTTGTGTCTCCGCAGGCTCATGCGAAAGCGTGGCACGTTTACGACAAACACTTCCGCCGCCATCAGCGCGGTAACGTCTCCATCACGCTCGGCTCTCATTGGGTGGAGCCTCATCAAGGGGAGGCCACGCCCACCAATCTGGAGCTCTGTCAGAAGGCCATGGAGGCTGTGATTGGCTGGTTCGCCGAGCCCATCTATGGAAGCGGAGATTACCCCGAGTCGCTGAAGGCTTCGCACCGTGGCGTAATCCCAGAGTTCAGTGCGCAGGAGCGGCTCTGGATCAAGGGCACTGCAGACTTCTTCTCTCTGGCGTTTGGGTTCGAGACTCTGAGGGTGGGCAAAGGACTGGCACGGTTTGGGCAGATGGTGGATCTGGACCTGAGGAGCGTTCTGGTCTGGGTTCAGCAGATGTATGGAGATCCGCAGGTTCTGGTGGCAGAGAGCAGCTGGTTCTCTGACGCTTCGGTCGGAGTCGAGGACACAAAGGCCATTTATATGATGAAGAGGTTCATCATGCAGGTCATGCAAGGTGAGTGTGTCTTTTAAACCATGTTCACACCTGGTGTTGATATGCATCTCATGTGAAAATTTAACATTTTAATTTTGTATTTGCACAAAAAATATGTATTTATTTATTATAAATAAACAATATTTATTTATTAATTAATAAATAATATTCATATATTATATTCATATTTTTTATAGATAGTTATTTTTATAATAAATACACAATATTTATTTATATATTTATACATTTATTTTCAGCAAATACATGCATTTGATAACAAATCAACAATATAAATGTATTATTTTTAATAAATACATATAAAATATTTATTTCTTTGCTTATTTCTAAATAAATACCTTTCAGTTAATAAATAGTATTTATTAATACATTCTTCATAAAAATATTTTTAACTAAACAATATTTATTTATTTATACATTTTAGTAAATACATACATTTTATTTATTCATGAATTTATTATAAATGTATCATATCTATTTATTTATACATTTATTTTGGTGAATACAATTTATTTATTTATTAATTTATTTCTATATACATTTATTTTCAATGAATAAATGTTTATTAATACATTTATTTTTAATAAATACATACATTTATTTTTTTATAGATGTATTTTAAATAAATATAACATTTGTAAATTTAATAAATGCATTAATTAAAAATATTCATTTTTGTCTAAATAAATTATAAATAAATAATATGTATTAATATTTCTTACAAATACACACATTATTTATTTATTTGTACATTATTTTAATACATACATTAAGTTTCTATTTCTAAATACTTATTTTTAATTATGTAATAATATTTATTTATTTGTACATTTTTATAAATTAATAACTGTATTTATTTGTTTATTTATAATATTATTTTAATTTATAATATTAATATTATTTATTTATTTTTAATGGATACTTAACTTATTTGTAATTAATAAATGTATTTGTAATAAAAAATATATTAATGTTTTTATTAAAAAATATTTATTTAGAAATTCTTCACAGCACTATTTCTAGATCACTAATGTTGTCTTTGTGTTGTATGTACTCCTGACAGCCTAGAGTGATTGAATGGCAATGACATGTCTGCCAAATGCATAAATGAATCACAATACTAATGATTAAAATATAGATGCATTTCTCTAAATTGTAAGATTGTGAAAGTGATAAACTCTGAATGAATTAAATGACATATGAAAGATAGTTTGGCAGTAATGTCTATGCATCTGTGTTCTCTCAGCTGTTTCTGTAGACGGAGTGCGTGTGTTTGGATACACGGCCTGGACTCTGCTGGACGGGTTCGAGTGGAGTCACGGTTACAGCATACGGAGAGGTTTATTCTACATCGACTTCAGCGAACCTGAGCGCCGCAGGCTCCCGAAGACCAGCGCTCACTTCTACAGACGACTGGTCAGAGACAACGGCTTCCCTGACTACACGCCGCACATCGAGGGCCGATTCCCCTGTGACTTCCAGTTCGGTGTGTCCGAGTCAGTGTTACAGGTGAGGGAAGAGAAAAACACTCTGTTAGTGAAGACTGTGCTTTCTTGTTAAAAAAACAATGTTTTAGCAGTTTTGACAAATGGATCCAGTCATATTCTGTTTTATTCTGCATAACAGTGGTCAAACCAAAACTTTAAATTGTCTAATACATTGCATTAAGAACTTTTTATTTTTGAAGATTTATCAATATGTTTTTTAAAGTGATAGTTCATAATGGTTATTCCTAATAATTCATAATTTGTCTTATAGCTTTGTAAATAAGAATAACTACGAATAAAAAATAAGAAATTAACTAATTAATATTGCATTAAGAAATTTACATTTATATGTATCGATTTTGATCTCAAAATAAATTTGTTTAATATATCCTATATATAGGATATATGTAGGATTATGTTTTTATTTATTTTCAAATTTGATCTTATATATATACAGTATATGTGTGTGTGTGTGTGTGTGTGTGTGTGTGTGTGTGTGTGTGTGTGTGTGTGTGTGTGTGTGTGTATGTGTGTATTATCAAATCTATCTATATAGATAGATAGATAGATAGATAGATAATATATATTTTATAGCTATTTTATAGCTTTATAGGTTCAACTTTGATTAAATAAAAAATTTAATATTTTAATATATAATTCAAGGTTCAAGGTTCTTTATTATTTGTCACATACACAATCATACAGGGTATAATGAGTAGTGAAATGTAGGTTTTAATTTATAATAATAATTATTATTATTATAATAATAATTTAAAATATATGAATTATATCTATAACTTGTTTTATTTTTATTTTATAAATTTTTAATCAAATTTGTTCCTATTATGTTTTTTAAAGCGTATGTATGTGTATATATACATTTAAAAATAAATAAAACAATTATTTTATTTTATGGCTGTGTAATTTTTTTAATTTTTTTTTAATGATAATACAATATCTTAAATAGGTTCTCCTAAGATATCAAGCTGTAAATTTATTTGGCTCCACTGGGTCTCATACTGTAGTTTTTGGTGCATTTGGAATCTCCTACTCGTACGGTTTGTGAGCGTTTCATGTTAATTTCTCTTCATGTTCTCCAGGTGCATCTGCGTCCGTTCTCGCCGCAGTTCATCGATCGGCATCTGTACCGCTGGAACCTGTCGGGCGACGGCGCTCTCTCGCCCGTGACGGGCGTCCTGCTCCACACGCGGCCGGCGCAGTGCACCGACTTCCTGTTCATCCAGCGGCACCTCTTCCTGCTGGGGGTCACGGGGTCGGAGCACTACCGCTTCGCCCTGGACTGGACGCAGCTCTCGCCCGGCGGTGACCCGGAGAAGGTCCGCTTCTACCGCTGTGTGCTGATGGAGCTCCAGCGCAGAGGGATCCGGCCGGTCGTGACGCTGTATCACCCCAGCTACCGCTCGTCCTCGCTGGGTTTGCCCGAAGCGCTGCATGCTAACGGCGGATGGAGGAATGGTAGCGCTGTGGAGGCGTTCGTCAGCTACGCTGCGTTCTGCTTTCATGAATTTGGAGCCTTGGTTTCAATGTGGATCACTGTTAATGAGCCGAACCAGTTAATGGAAGTGTACACAGAAGACCGGAAAACTGTTGCGCGTCACTTGCTATTAGCGCACGCGAAAGCGTGGCGTATTTACGATGAACGGTTTAGACGGAAACAGGGCGGGGCTGTTAGTTTGGCTGTCCATGCTGATTGGGTGGAACCGGCCAATCCATTTTTAGAATCTCACAAATCCGCCCAGCAACAGTTTTTGGATTTCGAAGTGGGGCGTTTTCTTGACCCTCTGATTGGTGGAGGGAATGAGGGGCGTGGCAGCACTCTGATTGGTTTCTCTGATGATGAGAGAGTGGAGCTTAAAGGGGCGCTGGATTTCGTGGCTCTCAATCACTTCACGACACGTTTGGTGTTGCCATGGGAAAACGCGAAGCCGCCGGAGCACGGCTGTGCGCTGATGACAGACATCACCTGGCCGACGTCGCACCAGAGGCGGGCGCTCGTGCCCTGGGGCCTCCGCAGGATGCTGGGATGGGTGAGGGATCGCTATGGCGACCGCCTCCCCATCATCGTCACGGCGACAGGAGTGGACGATCAAGCGGATCAAGATGACCAGCTGAGACAGAGATATATCAGGAGCTACCTGCAGGAGGCGCTGAAAGGTGAGCAGAGTCTGGATATATATTTATTAGGGCTGTGTATCACCAGCAAAGTCACGATACGATACGTATCCCGATACAGGACTGCACTGAATTTAGTAAAACAGCTGTTTATTAAACACTGCATACTATAGGGCCATTGCTAACTATAGGCAGAACAGGCAGTTGTCCTCTGCATTATGAAGGGCCTCCATAACTGTATCACAGGACAATATAGGTAATGGCATATGTTTCATGTTTACATTGTGCACTCCCCACCAGGTACAATATTCTGATTGCTTGCATCTTGTTTTTAAGCCCATAAATAACAATGTAGTCATTCTAATAAATTTATATTGTAATGTACTCATATATATATATTAAAAATCATCTTAAAGGGTTACTCCACACCAAAATGAAAATTGTGTCATTAATCGCTTACCTCCATGTTGTTCCAAACCGTAAAAGCTTTGTTCGTCTTCGGAACACAATTTAAGATATTTTGGATGAAAACAAGGAGGCTTGTGACTGTCCCATTGACTGCCAAACAATTATCACTGTCAAGGCACAGAAAAGTATGAAAGACATCGTCAGAATAGTCCATCTGCCATCAGTGGTTCAACCGTAACGTTATGAAGCGACGAAAATACTTTTTTGTACGCAAAGAAAACAAAAATAACTTTATTTAACAATTTGTCTCCTCTGCATCAGTTTAGCGCCGTTTTGGAGAATATCTGCTGGACGCAAATAGCGTATGCTCTTCTGTGTCAGCTGCGCCACACGGATACGCTGTTTTTGTTCAAATCAAAGCGTAAACAAACGTAGAAGACTTATCTGTGTGGCGCATGGCTCACAAATATACTTAATCATTATGAAAATACCCGAGATGGCTTGAAGAACAGATAAACCATATATTGTCGCAGGCGAGTGTTTATTGTCCATACATTTCATCATTCAAAACGTTTAACGTTATATCTTCTTTTTATTCAGTTACAGCGATAGCGATGCTTTTATCCATATTAGGGATTTCATGGTACGTCATCAGTGTTACTTATATGATGCATATGTGGATTTTCTGCGCCCTCTGGCATCCAGTATGAATGAAACACACATTACATGTGTTTATAGCACTCAACAATGGACAATCCATCCTATTTTGGGAAAAAAATAGGAAAAATAATACCTCTCTCAAAAGAAATTAAAAAATCCACACTTTTATGTTAATTTGTTACAAAAAAACAAACAAAAACACTCTGTTGTGCCAAGCTATCAGAACCGAACCAAAAACCGTGGTTAAAAACCGAGGTTAACTGAACCGTGAATTAACTGTATTGTTGCATCCCTAATACATACACAGCCCCTCTCTCTCGTAAGTGAACACTTGATGAATTACACTTTCCTGAGAATAGAATATTGAAGTGGAGATCGCTAAATTGCAAGCTAACCGGTGTTTTCAGAAATCCAGCACGTTTATCCACAGTGGAGAGAGCCTGCGTGCTTATGGTTGCCAGGTTGACAAAGATACTGTAAGTAACACACTTAGCAGATATTTCCGTATTGCGCCAGTGGGAAGCTCTGTTTCGGGGATTACGTGTCTTTATATCAGGCAACCCAGTCGTGTTCCTCTGCGGCCAGATTAAACCTTGTTGTAGCCTATATATTATACCAGGCATCCTCAAATCTGGCCCACTCCTGCAGAGTTTAGCTCTAACCCTAATCAAACACACCTGTGCATGCTAATCAGAGTCTTCAAGATCATTAGAAAATCACAGGTAGGTGAGTTTGATCAGGGTTGGAGCTAAACTCTGCAGCAGATTGCCCTCCAGGGAAAGATTTGAGGAACCCTGTATTATACTCTATTCATTATTGTTTTAGAAACCTCGCACTTTTCTACTCCATTTTAAACGGTGTTCTTGTATTCAAATTAAGCGCGGTCCACTGCTGCACACGTGCCACAATATCGATACAGGGCCAGCTGTATCATACTCGTATCGTCACATCTCTGTGATGATACATCGTCGTATCAATGTATCGAACACAGCACTAATATTTATGGTTTATGAATTTCAGAATCATTTTATTTTTATATTTTTTTTAATACCATTGAAAGCTATTTGATTATTTTATCGTTTTATTGTTCTTTTTGTTGTTGTTGTTTTTATTTAATTTTTATATTACTTTGATCAAATTTTTCACGTGTAAAGTAAGTGCCCACTTTTAGTATTTGGTTCGATTATTATTTTTCCCATTTATTTTTTTGTAATAAGCATTTAAAAATATATTGCATCCCTTAAAATAAACCAACCAGCTCTGATATGAGTCAGAATATATCATAATTTATTTTTTAACATTTTATTTATCTATATTTATTTATCATTAACAAGTTATTTAATTATTTCATAGTATTATTCTTACTTTAATGTTATTATTATATTGTAATATTAATGATAATATTTATATATTTATTTAATATTATAAATATTAAAATACAAGTTAAATTCAATATTTCATTATACAGTATATAACATTTAAATATATATATATATATATATATATATATATATATATATAGAATTGTATATAGAATTGTATGTATTATGTAATATATACAATTTCAATATTCAGAAATTAATTTTAAGTTATTTAATTATTTTATTGTATTATTTTTACTTTTTATTATATTTGTTACTGTTATAACTGTTGTTATTATTATTATTATTATTATATTTCATTTTTGATTATTTTGTTCCATTTGTCAAATATATACAGCACTATAGTGAGTGCAGGGCCGTCCCTGGCTGACGCGGGGCCCGGTGCGAGGGTATGGAGTGGGGCCCCCCTCGGTCCGTTTGCGATCGCGTTACGGGGGGGGGGGGGTGTTTGGATTCCGTTCGCCGCGGGGCGCGGGGCCCGGTGCGACCGCACCAGTTGCACCGCCCAAAGGACGGCCCTGAGTGAGTGCACACTTTTAGCACTTGGTTTCATTGTTCCATAATTTACATTAATTTTCTTTTTCATTTTAAAATAATTCCATTCCTCAAACCAAACCAGCCAGCTCTGAGATGAATCAGAACAGTACAACATTTGATTTGAAGCAAACCATTGGCAGCTTGTTCCCTCAAATCTCTGAGATATTCTGCTCTTCATGATAATATAGGGTGTGTTCAACTATATAATCATGAAATGTGTGCAATATGCAGTAAACAGTGATACTAGGCTCATCAAAGAGCACTAATGAGCCGTGATTATGAAACATGTCCTCATTATATCTAATAACAACATGAGAGATTAGACAGCCGTGTTGGAGAATGCTAGCGCTGCAGTGTGTGTGTTATCAAGCATTATCTATTTTACACGCCGTAATCAGCCGCTTCCTCTGAGGTTTAACATCAGGGTCAAAGATCGCACTGCTAATTCTGTCTCAAAGCTGTTAATGAGCGACCTTTGAGACGTTATGAGCACACAGGGACACACGGGTGTCATGTGGAGACTGTATGATCCTTGAGCCCAGCGTGTCTGCTTTTACAGTGTTTGTGAGGATGTGAGTCACCGTCGCTTCATGCTTTAGTGTGTGTGTGTGTGTGTGTGTGTGTGTGGTCTGACAGATTACTTGATAAAGCTGTGGACAGTGTGACCTGTTTTTACCTGCATGCATATTTGGAAAACAGTGCTGTGTGTGCTAAAACTAAGGTTTATGAAACACTGGCTAATTAATAATAAATTAATTCTTTTAAAATTAAAACAATCAAAATAAAATGAAATGCATATTGAAAAAAGCTTAAATGTTTTATTTATTAAATATTTTGTTTGTCATGTGACTGTTAAATACATCAGAGAACCATTAACATGCAAATTTGTTAAATTATTGAAATATGAACTAAATCGTAACATTTTAAATTAAAATCAATAAATATTATAAAATATTAAAATTAAACACTTACTAAAAATTCTCAAATATTTCATTTGTTTACCTGCATGTCATGTGACCATTGACCAAATCAAGAGAACCGTGAACATGCAAATGTGTTAAATTATTGAAATATTAACTGAATCATAAAATGTAAAATTAAAATGAATAAATAATTTTTAAATATCAAAATAACACTAAAAAAAATTGTTTACCTGCATGTCATGACCATTAACCTACATCAGACAACGATGAACATGCAAATGTGTTGGTAAATTATTGAAATATTAACTAAATTATCCAATGTAAAAATTAATACACTGTTTTCAATTTTAAAAATACATACTTAAATTCATTTTTCTGTTTGCCTGTATATCATGTGACCATTGACCAACATCAGAATACCATGAAAATGCTAATGTTAAATTATTGAAATATTAACTACATCATAAAAATGTCAAATTAAAATGCATGAATCATTTAAAAAAAAAAAAATATATATATATATATATATATATATATATATATAAAAGCTACAAAATGTTGTTTACCTGAACCGTGATCATGCGAATGTTATTAAAATATTAACTAAATCCTGAAAATGTCCAATTAACATGAATAAATAATTTAAAAATATCAAAATAAAACACTTGCTAGAGAGATAAAATATTTGATTTATTTACCTTCATGTCATGTGATCACAGACCATGAATATGCAAATGTGTGCAAATTATTGAAATAACAACTAAATCATAAAAATTTAAAATAGATCAATAAAATAAAAAATACATAATTTAAAAAAAATCTAAAAACACTAAAAAAGATTAAATGTTTGCAATGGTTGAAATATTGTTTATATTTAAATATACTTAAAAATTAACTTTAAATTTAAAATATTAACACAGTTTAATTTACTTTAGGTCAAAAGGGGTTCAGCTGATAAAAATAATTTGCTAATCCCTATGCTAAATGATTTTCTGTTATATCAAAGTGATCATAATGCAGATGTTGCTTGGTATCTAATAGTTCCTCAATATTGCGTTATTAGACTAAATTCATGATCGGTCTTTGTTTTGTGAGTACATGAGTGTGGAAAGAGATATGAAATAGCATCTATAAATTTAAATGCATTTAAATTGTATTTACAATTGAAACTGAAATAAATAAATGTTCACTTTACTAGTAATATAATCTCTAGTGCTAGTGATGATTGAGTTAAACTCTGCTGATCTCTCTCTCTGTTCTCCGAGCAGCTCGTGAGTTGGACGGCGTCAATCTGAGAGGGTTTTATATCTGGACGCTTCAGGACCATCATGATCATCACTTCGGTCTCTTCAGCTCCGCCGCTCATCACTCTCAACCCAAAGCGTCTGTCGGCCTGTACCGCGACATCATCACCCAACGCGGCTTTCCATCCGCCGCTGACCTGCGACCTTTGACCTGCAGGGACGCAGACAACGGCACGAGCTGTGAACTCTGCACACGCATCGCGGAGAACAAACCGCTGCTGTTCTTCAGCGTCTGCGTGTCCATCAGCGCCTCCATGCTCTGCGCGCTCGTCATCATCTCTGTGGTGAGGAAGAGGAGGAGAACGCCGATTAACATCGGGCCGCAGAGACTCAGAGTCCAGCAGAGGTTCCCCATGATATGGAATAGTTCAGGCAAACATGAAAATGCACTCATCCTCAGGCCATCCGAGATGTAGATGAGTTTGTTTCTTCATCAGATTTGGAGAAATGTGTCACTGCATCAGTGTCTCAGCAATGGATGTGAATGGGTGCCGTCAGAATGAGAGTCTGATAAAAACATCACAATAATCCACACCACTTCAGTCCATCAGATAATGTCTTGAGAAGACAAAAGATGAAACAAATCCATCAGTCTATAATCAGAGCAACAGTACATTTTCTGCAAATTTTTCAATTTTGGGTGAACTATTCCTTTAAGCATTTAAACACTTTTGTGTATTGGCACAAAATTTGGTGGAAATGATCATCAGTGTGTTCTAAACGTGCCTGAAATGTTTGAAAACAGCGCCACCTAGTGTTCAGAAGATACAGTCTAGTAGTCCATGTCTATTAGAAAAACAAATTCATCATTAAGACGTTTTAATTTTAAACTGTTGCTTCCGCCCCAAATCCGAGTTCATAATCCATAATAACTCTTCCTCCAGTGGAAAAGTGCATCCCCTGTTGTCTCTTACAGTCACTCTCATTCTGACGGCACCCATTCACTGCAGAGCATCCATTGCTGAGACAGTGAGGCAGTGCTACATTTCTCCAAATCTGATTAACAAAATAATAAAAAATACAAGCATGACATGCTTGTCTGCTTTACACTCTAAAAATGATCCCTTCATTTAGTTCCATTGTAAGCTCTTGGCTCAAGATGTTGTCTTGAACACAGAGTGCTGCTTTCAGGAAGGTTTGTGTATATTCTGTGTAATATTTTTGGAGGAACTTGCAGAACTGTCCATCAGGAGGCACTGCTGCATCTGAATTCACATTAATATCAGTTCAAATGATTAATGCTCCAGTTTTACTTTTTGATGGACTTTGACTGAATTTTTAAAGTGAAGGAATTATGGGATGGCTGTAGGAAAATGGAAACAATTTAATGATGAATGTCTGCTGTAGGGGTGTGCGATATTGAAAAAAAAATGATATCGCGATATTTTTTGGGATTTGTTCGATAACGATAATTAGATGATATTTTGCAGAGTGTGTTATTGTGCTGATATCTGTCTACCGTGGACAGCTGCAGTTGTTGATATTCTTCATATTCTGTGTGGTCAGTTCACATCAGTGATAGAAATTAATCTTTTCAAATAAGTTTAAATTGATTTTTGCCTTTTATTTTTATTTTAGAAACGCAAAACAGTGCTGTGGCTGTTTGGAATTATTTTTTGTTGGCGAAATGGAGCAAAAATAGGCAATATGGTGTCTAAAACATAAGTTTCTTAATATTAACTTATTGTTTATTGAACTGTTGTATAAAATCAATATCACATTTGTAATCGTGCTTATTTTTGAAGAAAAAACGGCACTCTTCATGTGATTTTAACTATATGAAATTATATATATATACACATTTTCTGCCCCCATATCTTGAATTTTGTGCTCGATCTTAATGAATCACGCAGTGAAAGAACACACTCTAAGCATGCACTCCGTAGGTGTTCTGTTTGGTTTTTGCAAAATACGCGATAATGTCAAATTACATATCGTTAAAACAACAATTACGATATTATCGCAGACGATATATATCGCGCACCCCTAGTCTGCTGTATATTCTGTAATACTGTAAATAATAATAACATTAAATAATATTGTTTAAAACTGCTTAAGATGAAACTGTATCAAACCATCCATATGGAAATGTAATATATAACATAGTCTTGTATCAAGAGCGATATTGCCATTGTAACGTTGAAACGTAATATTAATATATAATTTAAAGGGAAACAGGTCAATTTAGCTCAAAGGGAATCATTAATGATTGTATAGGGAATTTGAACAGATTCACTGTTTCACGGCGATTCACTGAACAAGCCGTATAACAAACTGCACTGGATACTAAAATCCAAAATATAGTGAAAACACTATTAAATAGCACAGTAGCACAAATCGGCAGATTAAGACATTAACTTATGAGCACAAAACACAAGGTACTTCTCTTTTCAATATAAACAAGGCTTTATTTGATCAATCTAAGACATTAAACTAATCTAACACATGAACACACGCATTCACACATTCACACGTTGCAGAAGAGAGAAAGTAAGGAAAGATGAGTTTAAGAGAATGAAAATATGAAATCCCAAGTTTATAGCAATATGTGCAATTGCATAGACCTTAACAACCATCAATCACTTATTTAAACCTCGCTTTGAGTTTCTCAATAAGTCTAAAATTTGTGTTAAATGCACCAATTCAGCTAAAAGTCTGGAGTTGTTTTACTTGCTTTGCCTTTGTGTTACGGGATTCCCTTCTGTCATCTTCATTGCAGGAAAGGGGGTTTCCCAGGTTGCTGGTTGGTTGGCTGACAGTTCAGTGGTCTTTCGTAGTGACGTCTTGGGCGTTGGCTGACGAATGGTCCGAGTCCGTTGCTAGTTGAAGTTTGAAGCGGGTGCAGTCGGTGCTGGACTTTGCGGCAAACTTAACTTTTGAACACGAAACTCAACGGAAAGAAATGAAACTAAAATAAAAGAATACATGGATGTAAAGAGACTAGGTGGTATTTCTTCTCATCATGGTCACAACTGGCCGCTAGGCCAGAGCACATGGCGCTCAAAGAGCAGCATCATCACGTGTGGCAAAAGAGAAGAGTTTTAGAGAGGACAAAGAGCATTTTAAGAGTAAGAGATTTTAAGAGAGCATTTTAAGAGTAAGAGATTTTTAAGAGCAAGAGATTTTTAAGAGCAAAAGATTTTTAAGAGCAAGAGAGCGTTTGAGGGTGTCCTGAGGTTTTAAACTCGGCTTGTGGACACCTCCTAATGCTTGTCTTGACCAATTAGATACTGTTCTGGCTCGGGGTGTTGCTATGTTTCTGCCCCAATCATAAATCATGTTATGTTATCTGGTCCGAATTTTCCAGGCTCTTGCAAAATATACTTTTTGGATGTGATCTTATAACAAGACTATGATACATTTGACAAAGAATTGATTGGAAGAAACGTTTAAAGCGTGAATTTTCACACTCACACATACCAAACATGAATATTAATCCTTCAGCTATTCCATAATGATTAAAAATACATACATAATATTTGATTGAAACATGATAGTCTAATTGTGTGGGTTACATACATGATATGGTTATTTCTATGCAGAGAAATAATTCCTAAGTCCCTTTAAGATGATTTTTGTTGCATATGGAGAAGAGTCTCTGTGACAAAGGAATTCCCGTGTGGTCCTTTGTCTTGTGTGGGGGTAGTCCATCTAAACAAGTCTGTTTCTGTGGTTTTCCAGCGTGGAACCCATGTGATGGTCATCTGGTGACCATTAATCTTGATTACTTGCCCCAAATTTGACAGTCTCCTTAATGAATTGGAATTATCAATAAGTGTTCTTTTGTTTTAATGTTGCAAGCCGTTCTGTGAATGAGTTGGTTAGTTTGCTTGCTTCAGACGGGCTGAGCTAGGAATCTGATTTATGACGTTTCCTTGGTCTCTCTCTGGAATGTTAGCTCCTCAGGTTTCAATGTTCTGATCGCATCTGAAATTTTGTCTGAGTTAGTCTCTGATATTCTACACCATATTCAGTATGCTAACTGCAAGGTGATATGTGTAATTTTCACATACGTACATTCTCTGAGTAGATGAAGATATAGAAACACATTTGTAACCTTTGAAAAATATTCTAATCATGATAACAAGTGGACATTTTAACATGCTTAGAATATTAAAAATAGACGTTCAAGCAACATTTTATTATTTTAGGTGAAAATAAAGTTAGTAGACTGTTTTTGTAACATTTAAATAACATCACAACAAGAAAACTGGACATTTCAGCATTTTAGAAATATTTCAAAACAATGTTTTCACAATGTTTTTATAACCTAACTTTCTTACCTGGGAAGTTAATATCATTTGAACTGATATTAATGTGAATTTATTATTTTAAAAGTACAGCTTTCCTGTAGCTCAAATAGTAGAGCATGGCGCTAGCAACGCCAAGATCATGGGTTCGATTCCCAGGGAAAGCAAGAGCTGATAAAAATATAGAAACTGTAACTTGAATGCAATGTAAGTCGCTTTGGATAAAAGCGTCTGCTAAATGCATAAATGTAAATGTACTTTATCTACAGTATTCATGCAAGTCTTGCTAAATTCATGGCCATTGATTTGTGGTTAAACACTTACTTTCTCTCTCTCTCGCGCTCTCTCTCTCTCTCTCTCTCTTCATTAATAACTGCATATTCTGCTATCAATGGCTCAAGCCTCTATTACTAGGTCTAAAATGATGTTTTGAAATTAAACAAGAAAAAAAAATATCTGCCAGTAAGCTTTGAAAACATGTTTTTCCTTTGAAGTAAGTTAAAAAAAAAAATCTGAAACTGTTGGCAGATATTTGTTATTTTTTTAATCATAAACTCACTTCATCAGTTTTTCAGGAAACAAGACATGCTATTTTGCTTTTCAGTTTATCTTGATTTAAACTTTAGACATTTGCACTGGAGAACAAGACAAAAATACATAGAACCACTTGTGGGAAAGTTATGAAATTTGGCACACGGACAGAGGAAAGTCTCATCATTAAACACAGGTCTGGCTGCAGACATGCACTTGCATTTTCAGACTTGCACTCTCTGACACCTGCACTTCCGCAAGTGACGTCACTTGCAGTCTTTTTTATTTAATTTAATTTATTATTTTTTAAATTGAATCTCTCAACATTTTACACAAGTAGCCAGGTGGAGAAGACAAGAAAAAAGAAACTAAATTACAATGTCACTTGCAATCGCCGCTTGCACTCTTCACTACCTGTGACGTTGCAATCCACTCAAATCGTGCGTGTTTAATGGAGACAAGACGCTGTGGTGGTTAAACGAATAAAACTAATTTAGTACCATAACGTACAGGGTCCTGCAAGTCATCTGTAGGAGAAAAAGACAAGACCCGCAAATCCATGGCCTCATAATAGCAGAATATGAACGCAATGCACAAAGTCTCTCATTAAGCGCTTTTAACCCCCCCCCGTAGAAAACCATAAACACTGGCTTAATGTGTTAAGATAGTGCTATTAAAAGATCAAATTCAATATAGGCCTAGTGTTTATTAATATAATGTACCCATGTAGTGTTTTCCTCCACAAAACGTGGCATGATGTGGTACAACGGATTATAAAGACCAAACTCAATATGCTCCTCTTTATTATTAAAACATAATTAATATGTGGATAAGCAGGTGAGCCCAGAATAAATGCAACGTGCAAAGTTTTGCGTTTTCCCATTTAGAATAAACTGTCTACAGCCCTTTTATATCATTGACTTTGTCCATTAAGCTACATTACGTGTTTCATTTATAATGATTTTCTACGGGAGGAAAACGTCCCAGCCAACACACCCATAGGGGTTGCAACTGGGCCGATATCTGGGGCCCATGGGCTACCCAACTGGGACCCAGCTAATTTTGTCCTCAGTTTCCATGGTGGCCCCACATGGGTTAGCCCGATGGGCTGATGATGGGCCCTTGATGGGCTCCATATAGGGCCCATATGGGTTAACCAGGTAGCTCCCATTTGGTGCTTACATGAGTCTGCCTACATGGGTTAGTGATGGGACCCAGCTAGGTCTTATGTAGGTCTCTTATGTGCCACAATAGGTATTCACATGGGCTAATATATTTGTCTGCTTGGGTTACCTTATTTTACAGTAAACCCCTAAACACAAACATTACATTAAATCCACTACAATGCTAAAGGTATTCAATAAACAGAAACCAGTAGTTCATGCTTTCAAGCAAAGTTTATTTGGAATAATTTCAACATGACAATCATAACTTGTACATTTACAACTTTATAAAACACACGTATCTAAAAAAAAGTTAATTTTAAGCTCCCAAAAAACTTTATTTCTTGAAGCTTAACTTTTATTCTGAATGCTTTAAGCAGGGTTTTGTTGGAATAATTTGAACATGACCATTACAAATTAAATTATCTTAAAAAAGTTAAAGTGAAGCTCCTGACAAACATTATTTGGCATAACTTGTATTGTTTGTATATGCATATCTGAAAACTCTAAAATACATTTCACAAACAAACAGACAAACCAGCAGTGCAGCTTCTCAGTCCTCTGTCCTCGCTCTCACAACGGCCCTTTGAAAAGACAACAAATAATCAACCACTGTGCCACTTTTTCAGTTAAAACAGAGGATTCTTGTCTTTTTAAAGATTGTATTTCCATTTAAAAATCAAGAACATCTTAAGACTTACCCATCTTGCTCTCTTCTACGTGACCTCGCAGAACGGTTTCCTCCCGTCACCGATTAATCATTTTGACACTGCCTCTTTTAGCCTCTTTTCTGGTAATTTGGTTTGTAAGATAATTTTTTCAAGCTTCCTATAAAACACAAAGAGCAAAGTTAGATTGAATTCCATATTTAAGCCCTTGCAATAAATAAGCAGTCATCTCCATTTTTCCACAATAATGGTATTGGATATAATATTCTATCATAAACTAATTATTTCTGTTTAAACAAGGGCACAGGGCAACATTTAAAGGCATAGTGACACAAATGTCAAAATCTGTCCATCTGAAATTTTCTTTTAAACAATTAAAATTTTTATCAGGCAAATATAGGTCATTTTCATTGCCATTACAGTGAAATAGCTGAACATAAACATAAGAGCCTGATAAAAAAATGATTTTAGAAGAAAATTTCAGACGGTTTTTGCATCTGATGTCTTCATTTATTCTTGTTTTAGTATCACTTCACTTGTATTAGTGTACACTCTAAAAAATGCTGGGTTAAATACAACGCAGTGCTGGGTAAATATTGGACAGAAAACATGCTGGGTTGTTTTCAACCAACAGTTGGGTTAAATGTTTAACCCAAACTTCTGGGCAGTAACCCAACCGCTGGGTTCGTCCATATTTTACCCAGCACTGGGTTGTATTTAACCCAGCATTTTTTAGAGTGTACTTGTCTTTAATAAAGTTTGAATTTGATCATCTATGTTGAGTTTTGTGATTGCTACACCACAAATGAACAGTTACTTATCACTAAAATAAGCAGTACACCTAGTCCATATTCTCATAATTTGGGGTATTGTTTGTCCAAGTATGGACAATTATTTGCATACAATTAAACTCATTTGATTCCACTGATTTACGAGGAACAAACTCAACTCTACTGAATAACCTCTGTTTGCACATGAATGTTATAAATAATCCAACAGCTAGTAAACATACTTTATACAACCTCAAGCAGATTGAGCCCCCGAAACTCTCGCTTTCCATGCCGGCCAACAAAATTGAACTCTCTTGATAAGGGGTGGTCCAAAAGGAAGGCCATCATTCTTCTTGTGGCTTCATCCACAGTACTCCCTCCAATTTGTGCCACCAAAGCAACCTAACGGAAAACAAGATTATCATTATTGGGGAGACAACACAAAAAATTAACCCGAATAATTGCAATTACATTTCCCCCCAAATCGTGCAGCCATAGGTTAATCGATGGTGCACTGCTATTTTACAATGGAAGTTGTATTCTACTGTGCGCATCGAGTCCATACATACAAATCTATTACTCACAATTCATATGGAACACTCCCATAATTCATGTGCAGTTTCCACTGTAACAGATGTTTTATACTTGTACTACAATTGTGTTGCCTGTGCTACATAAACAGTCTGCCTCTGTAGCAAAAAAGTTACAGGACTGTGAAAATGTCTTAGGCCACCAGTTTTGGAAATGGTATCTCAGAGTTTTTATTAGAATACAACCAAAAAATACAGGAAATTTATAGGCAGTATTAAAAAACAGAAAGAAACAAAATGGTGGCCTAAGACTTCTGCACAGAACTGTAAGTGCAAAAACGTTGTATTCAGCCCGGTTAAGAGATGCTGTGTGGATTTTCAAGAAGTCAGAGAGCGGAGGTACAGGATCATCACGGCTGTGTCTGGATGGAGTGTGAACTCTTTCCAGTTTGAACCTTTCTTTTCGAATTGTTCTACAAATGTTCTTTGTGGGTTTTGGGTTTTTATTTTTGATTAATCTGTGTATAAGTCACAATAGGGTGAGCTTAAAGGGAAAGAGATGAACATAAAACAGACAAGATCAGTCATTAGTGTATTTAGTATTTTCTACACTTGATGTTGAGGATCACTAATCCTTTGCCACCCAATAATGTTTATGACAAAGCTGAAGGTGTCAAATCCTCAAATCAGAATCAGAATTAGCTTTATTGGCCAGGTATGTTTACACATACGAGGAATTTGTTATAGTGACAGAAGCTCCACAGTGCAACAGAATGACAGCAACAGGACAGGACACAGACAACAAAAGAACAATATACAAATAGGCAATGTACAAAATAGCAAAAACACTATGCAATACAGACAATCATGTGTGTACAGGTCTGACAAATTTGAAATGGAAAAAAATATATATATATATTATATATATGTATGTGTGGTGAATAAATAATTGTAAAATAGTGTTGTGTGTTCCACGTTAATGTAAAGTGGTCATGAGATGGATTGCTTGGGGGAAGAAACTGTTCCTGTGTCTGGTCGTTCTGGTGCTCAGAGCTCTGTAGCGTCGACCAGACGGCAGCAGTTCAAAGAGGGAGTGTGCTGGATGTGAGGGGTCCAGAGTGATTTTGCCAGCCCTTTTGCTCACTCTGGATAAGTGCAGTTCTTGGAGAGTAGGAAGGGGTTGTACCAATGATTCGCTCAGCAGTCCGGACTACCCTCCGTAGTCTTCAGAGGTCAGATTTGGTAGCTGAGCTGAACCAGACAGTTATTGATGTGTAGAGGATGGATTCAATGATGGCAGAGTAGAACTGTTTCAGCAGCTCCTGTGGCAGGTTAAACTTCCTCATCTGGCGAAGGAAGTACAACCTCTGCTGGGCCTTTCTCACAATGGAGTCTATGTGAATGTCCCACTTCAGGTCCTGAGAGATGGTGGTGCCCAGGAACCTGAATGACTCCACTGCAGTCACCTTGCTGTTCATGATGGTGAGTGGGGGGAGAACAGGGGGCTTTCTCCTGAAGTCCACGATCATCTCCACTGTTTTGAGCGCGTTAAGCTCCAGGTTGTTAAGACTGCACCAGACAGCCAGCTCCTTAACCTCCTGTCTGTAGGCAGACTCGTCACCGTCCTGAATGAGGCCGATCAGTGTGGTGTCGTCTGCAAACTTCAGGAGCTTGACAGAGGGGTCTTTAGATGTGCAGTCATTCGTGTAGAGGGAGAAGAGCAGTGGGGAGAGAACACAGCCCTGAGGAGCTCCAGTGCTGGTGGTGCGGGTGCTGGATGAGAATTTTCCCAGCCTCACAAGCTGCTGCCTGTCTGTCAGGAAGCTGTTGATCCACTGACAGACGGAGGTAGGGACGGAGAGCTGTGTCAGTTTATTCTGAAGGGTGTCCGGGATGATGGTGTTAAAGGCGGAGCTGAAGTCTACAAACAGGATCCTCACATAAGTCCCTGGTCTGTCCAGATGCTGCAGGATGAAGTGCAGTCCCATGTTGACTGCATCATCCACAGACCTGTTTGCTCTGTAGGCAAACTGCAGGGGGTCCAGTAAGGGTCCAGTGGAGGCCTTCAGATAATCCAAAACCAGTCTTTCAAATGATTTCATGACCACAGACGTTAGAGCCACAGGTCTGTAGTCATTAAGTTCAGTAATTTTGGGTTTCTTTGGGACGGGGATGATGGTGGAGCGTTTGAAGCATGAGGGGACTTCGCACAGCTCCAGTGATCTGTTGAAGATCTGTGTGAAGATGGGGGCTAGCTGGTCAGCACAGGTTTTAAGGCAGGCTGGTGACACACCATCTGGGCCTGGTGCTTTCCTTCTTTTGTTCTTTATGAAGACCTGCCGCACGTCATCTTCACTTATTTTCAGTGCAGGTGTGGGGGAGAGGGGGGTTGCTGGAGGTGTTAATGGTTGTGTGGAGAGGTGTTCAGGGCGGGTGTGGGGTGTTTTTTCAAACCTGCAGCAAAAGACATTCAAATCGTCTGCTAGTTGTTGATTCTCCACAGTGCTGGGGGATGGTGTCTTGTCATTTGTAAAGTCAAATGATATGATCGTATTAAATTATTTAAATTAATTTCAAAGTCAGAGTACTTCTTATTCCTTCTTAAAGAGGCTGTTTGATTTAGTTTACCCCTAAATGTTAATTAATGCATTAACTATCAAACATGTAGTTAAGGCTGTTGTTATTCATGCATGAATCCGTATGACTCCAGTCATAGTTAAGGATAGCTCTTCGTTAGTTCATAATTAGTTAACTTCTTTAATAATCATTAGTATGTGATGAATTAAGTATTCATTTAGACATTAGTACATGATTATTCATGTATCCTTATTGTAAAGTGTTACTGTTGGAAGTTGTGTTTTCAAACTGTTGCTAATGCAGCTCATTTTCTGCTGCCGACATGTTTATGTTTATAGAACATACTGACATATTTTGTTCCCTTCGGTTTGGTCCTTAAATCTTATTTACTTGCGTCTTAAAAAGGTCTTCGTAAAACCTGCAGTTTGCATGTCAAAATGTCATGAGAACATGGTTGTAACAAACCCCTTAAGCTAAGAAAATACAGATTATCACTGAGGGTTTTCTTAAGATGTCTGTTGCAATCAGTTGCAGATAATAACTTTATCAACACCCCCCTAAAAAGCTAAATGAACAAAAACTTGTCCTTTTATGGCATCGAACCTATGACTGTCCTATGAAGAAGTTTTTTTTGTAACTGTCAGATAAAGAGGAGGATCCTGACGATCAGAAACATATTTAAAGATGCATCCGTCACCTGATCATTCACAAGTTTCTCAGCGCATACGGTGAGTTTGATTCTGGTCATTTAGAAAATTATGCAGGGCTCAGCAAATATATAAAATATTTTCTTTCTTCAGAAAATGACAGAATGCATGTTCATGCTCTAATAAAGAGTGTATTTGTCTGAACTGTATTTCAGGTGCATCTGATCCTCTGAGCTGGACGTCTGAAGCGATGATCACAAACATGATTGTGAGTTTCTGTATGTGAGAATATGAGTGATTTTGCCAGACGTTGATCATCAGACTCAGATCTTGTGTTTGTGTCTCTCAGGTGTTGCTGTGTTTGTCTGCACTGTTTCCCGTGTTGGTGGGCGCACATGCGATCAAATCAGATTGTTTTCTTGCCAGAGACTGCTCTGATATTTTTTCGAGAGGGAAAACTGGCAGTGGTGTGTACACCATCAACACAATGGATGGACCGGTGCAGGTCTACTGTGAGATGGTCTCCGGCAGACAAAATGACCAGGGACACTGGACGGTACGCATTTCACTTTGAACTAATTTTATCAGCAGATGCACCTCTGCGTGATTCCCATGCAGCTAACAACTTGGGGTTATAAAAACATTAGGAGAACATTGTTTTGAAATGTTTCTAAAACGTTGAAACGTTGATTAGAACATTATTTAAAGGTTGCAAAACGTTTTTTTTACAACCAGTTTTGGAGGTAACACATTACAAGTAAAGCAAGTTACATAATCAGATTACTTTTTTCAAGTAAGGAAGTAATGCAATACTTTATACTTAATTTAATAAGTTACTTTTTCAAATAAGTAATGGCAGTTACTTTGTTTTCCCATTTATTGACTGCCTGTACTGTACAGACGTTAATTCACTTTTCCTTCAGTCTGAGGCTTATTCATTTCACTTTTGATGTGAAAGGGCTTTTACATTTGCCAAAAATACAACTTCTTTTATATGAAAAACAAACAAGCCCAGATGAGGAAAAATAATGCAAAAGTGACGTAACATTACTTTCCATAAAAAGTATGCTGAATATCCCCTGTTTGCTGGTTTGATACCATATGTATATTTTATAGTAACAGATTATTATAAACTACTATACAAATTGCTATTGGGTCATTCTGTGTTAACTCAACCGGGGGTCCCCGGCTTTTTATTATTAATTTATTCTGAAGAAAGATAGACATTTATAGTGATGACAGCCAAAATATTAAATGTCATGGTTGAATATCGAGAGTAATTCACTGTTTTGTAGAGGGGGGTCAAAATGGCAATTTTCACCTGAGATTCAGAGCCAAATTACAGTGGGGTAAAAATTGTATGAATTGAAGCATCATAATTTTATTTTTACATGGAGATTAGTAGGTCTGTTAGTAAAATCTGTTGACTTTAGCAATCTTTGTTGCATTATGTGCCAATGGTGACCATTCAAAAATGGGGAAACAGCACTTTTCAAGTTTTTTCTCCAAAGTTTGCATGCCTGTAACTATAAAGAAGTATTAAATATATATTAATACCCTTTTAGATATTGGGTCTTACACTTTCCTTTTGGCAACTTATATGGTTCAGTTCCAGAGATAAAGGAATTTCAATATGGCTCCAGGAGTAAATTGTTAAATTGTACACATTTTCAGTGGTCAAGAACCAAATGTGGGTCACTTTGCAAAAAACATGACTGAATGTCTGACGAACAAATAATGTTGAAACTAGAAATCTATCTTATTTCCTTCTGTCAAAACAACTGCATTGAACATACCTGTCTGAGTGCCATTAAGTATTATTTTTCCAAAGTTTGCATGCCTATAACTCAAGATGTATTCAAGATATCAGAATATGATTTCAGATAAATTAATAAACTTTTCTTTTGAGATCTTCATTTTCAAGGCCCTAAATCGTTCGGTCTCAGAGATATGCGTATCTCAATGAGGCTCCATTTTCAGATTGTTGAATATTACCCATTTTCAGTGTTCAAAAACCAAATGTTGGTCACTTTGTATACAGCTGATACTTATTTTATTAAAAGCGGAATTTGTGAAGAATAAATAATGTTGATATCAGAATTGTATCTTGGTGAATGTTTCAGGTGATTCTCAGGCGAAAAGATGGCGAGTTGAATTTCTTTAGGCCATGGGAGAGTTATAAAAAAGGTTTTGGTAATAAAAATGGCGAACACTGGCTGGGTAAGTGTTTTGTGATGTTTTGGGCTAAAAAAGAGAAAACAAATGAACAATCAAGCACATGTAATCTGGATTGCAGTATAAATCCAGTGTTCTTTGATTTACTAAACTGATTCCTTTCATGTTTTTAACAGGTGTAGAGTCTATTCACCAGCTGACGCGCAGGTATCAGTATAAACTCAGAGTAGATGTGGAGGACTTTGAAGGGCAGAAGGCTTACGCTCTGTACAACTCTTTCTCTGTGGGCTCTGAGGCTGATGGGTACAAACTACATGTGAGCGGCTTTGTAGATGGAGGAGCAGGTACAACAAACTACAGAGACAAACTATATTCATTTAATTTTACGGTTTCCAAATGGGTGATCATAACGATGAATTTAAGCAAACAAAATTAAAGAGTTTTAAAGGAAAATAAAATGTTTTGAACCATAATGTTTAAATGGTTATAAATCCTGAATGTCATAGAGCCCAGACCTAAATTTGGTCTCTTTTGAAAGGAGATTATTGTTGAGTGGTGCTGCACTACATTTTTTTAACTTTCATAGTCAAATGTGTTTTTTTTTTTTTTGTTGTTTTTTTTAACTGCTATACAATCAAAACCATAAATCTAAAGGTTGATATCTCAAAAAATGAGCTTTCGGTAAGATTTTGTTTGGGCGCAGTACCGAACTGTTCATATGACATGCGTTGAAGACATGCAGCATCATAAACTGACATTTTAGCATTTCTTTATATTTTAAACATGTTTAGCCACAAAACCAAAATAACAATAGCTTATAGCTTTTTAATGATATATAGTTTGTCAGGATTAGTAAGGTTTAGAATAGGATATTATGGTCACACTTTATTTTAAACGCTATTAACAAACCCTTAACTATGACTTTTGCCTCAAACTCCTAATTTGCTGCTTACTAATAGTTAGTAAGGTAGTTGTTAAGTTTAGGTTTTAGGGTAGGATTTGGGATGTAGAATATGGTCATGCAGAATATGTGCTTTATAAGTACTAATAAACAGACAACGTGTTAATAATAGGCATGCGATTAAGCAACTAGTTAATAGTGAGAATTGGTCCCTATACTAAAGTGTTACCAATGTTATTGTTAAAAATGCATAATGACACAAGGCCCCATCGATCCTTTAATGAACGTTTTATATATAAAAATGAAAATGCCTCTATAATGAAAGTTTCTCCTTTCTGCAGGTGACTCTTTGAGTTATCACAATGGAATGAAGTTCTCCACCTTTGACAAAGACCAAGACCTTTCAGGAGAGAACTGTGCTTTGAAATACCATCAAGGAGGGTTTTGGTACAACAGTTGTTATTACACATCCCCTACTGGTAATTATTTGTGGCAGAAAAATAGTAAAGAACGGGATTTTGGAGTCGCCTGGTACCACTGGAAGAAGAGCTGGAATTCTCTGAAGTCCATCACCATGAAGATCAGACGTGTGATGTAGAGCAGGGCTTACAAACGCTTCACTGCAGCTTGTGCACAGATACACAACTTTATGCATACATGTGGATCTTTCTTAAAATATGGTCACATACAAGTCCCTTGATTCTCCCATATCAAAGCCATAACCAGACATTTTATTGAATTATCTGAAATTGTTTCACTCATACTGTCTTGCAAGCAAAAAAAAAAAAATAAAAAAAAATAATCTAATTTGACAGATGCCTGTAGAGTGTTTACATAAATGGGTTTACGTCTTGAAGCTTTTCTGCATGCTGTCCTGCCATCTGACAACCATCTGGTCTGTCAGCTCCAACTTGTTTGATTTTGAAGCAATAAAAGGAATATCAAAGCACTATGTTTTTGTGTGTTATAAATTAAATGTTGGCCAACTAAATAGGTAGTACTCATGTGGGCTTCATATATATTATATATTTAGTCATTTAGCAGACGCTTTTATCCAAAGCGACTTACAAATGAGGACAACAGAAGCAAACAATTGTAGTATTAAAACAGATCCAAAACTAAAAGCTAAAACTTTATAAATACTATATATACACATTTAAAGAAAATAAAGAAATTAAATAAAATGACAAATGCATGCAACAACATTTCAAAACTTAACATTTAAATGAAAACAAAAAATAAAGCTAAAAACAATTCAAAATATTAAAGAACAAACGGTATAAGAGTATAATAATGATTATAACGTAACACTTAGCCAAACACCAAAAAACAACTACATATATGTGTATGTACAACCACACACACATACATATACAGTATATACATACATATATACATTAATAAATTCAATATATATATATATATATATATATATATATATACACACACATACATTTATGGGTAGTTGACAAATGGGCAAAAAAAATACCTTTTTTTGAAAAAGAAATGCATATATTTATGTAGTGTGAAGTCTGATCTTTGAGAAAATATAAAAGGTCACTAACTTCGTCAATTCTTTCACTGCTTTTTATTTTATTTTATTTTTTTACTTTTTTACTGAACTGTACCAAAAATGTGTCCTATGGTGTTACATAGCAAAAATAAAGGGAAAAAAAACCTCTTAATAATACATAAATAGCATGAGAGAGATTTATCTTCTTTGTTAGACACTTATTTTCATATAGTGCAATTTATTTAATATGAAATTATAATTAACATCATTTTTTACCCCATGACTTGGACAATTTCAAGACAAACTTGGACAACGAGACAAACTTTGCATGCTGTCATCCGTTCAAAACTGCTGAAAAATTATACTATTATACGTTGAGTGATATTTGTATCTCCCCTATAGCAATACTCAACTGTTTTTTTTTAAAGATATTTTGAGATAAAAACAAAACTGTGGTTCTTTAATGTGTGTCACACCATAGGACATTACGTCACACTAAAGGACAGAAATGGAAGTTAAATCATTTCTATTTAATTTTGGACATGTCAAAGGAGAAAGAAAGTTTAATTTTGATACAAACAATATCAACATGTTTTTAAAAAAAAAAAAAAAAAAATTTTCATCAACAAAATTCAGTCTTGTAGTCAATCAGTATGTTACTGAAACACTTCTAGCCCCCTGCTGCATGTGTGGCACAGCTAAATATGATTGATATTCAAACTATATTCATTAAGATGTGAATTATTTTTTACTACTATATGTGACCCTGGAGCACAAAAGCAGTCATAAGTAACACAGGTATATTTGTAGCAATAGACAACAATACATTGTATGACTCAAAATTATCCATTTGTCTTTTATGCCAAAAATCATTAGGATATTAAGCAAAGATTATGTTCCATGAAGATATTTTGTAAATTTCCTACCGTAAATATATTAAAACTTATTTTTTAGTAACACACTCTAGTAAGACACTTTTCCTTACACTGCTATGTGTACACAATCCCACAAAAGACTCAGCAATATATGTATGTTTACATGCTCATGCACCACTACAAATCATCTTGTACTGTTCCCCAGCCAGCTGCTGACTCCCAATGTTTCTCTCTGCACATGTACAGTATTTATGTGAAGCATTCGCATAGTTTGTATTTTTTATCTTTATCTCTAATTGTATAGGGTAAACTTTTAGGGTAAACAGTTTGTATAGTTTGTATTTTCTATCTTTATCTTTAGTTGTATACGGTAAACATTTACATAGAGTATACTTAGTCAAAATCTGTCAGTAGGTTAGTTGTGTATAGGTTTATAGTGTTTTACTTCATTGTTGTATGTCTGTATTTATGTAGCACCGTGGTCCTGTGAGGCACGACATTTCGTTCCACTGTATGTCCCCACATGCAGCGGAATGACAATAAAGCTCAACTTGAACTTGACTTGAATTATCTGTCTATATTTCCGTGTCCTCTCTCTTCCACTAATTTCTCTCCCTCAATTCTTTCTGTCTCAAAAACCAAGAATCACATTTTATACGTAGTTTCATGACACTTTATAACGGTACAAGTTTTCTGTAAAAACATCAGAAAATAGTTTAATTAATGTAATTATTGCATTTAAGAACATTGAAAATGATCAAAAAAAGAATAAAACGGAGTTCAACCAAACTTATTTAATTATTTAAAATGCTTTTTAAAGAGACCTTGTCCTGTGGTGTGACATCTTTGTCCTGTGGTGTGACAGTACAGGTGTCACACCGGAGGACGTTTCAAGCCTTTTGCGTCAATTAACGACCTTGCTATACGACCTTGGTATAACGACCTCTGTGTGTCTGTGGCTCAGTGGTAGAGCATTGCGTTAGCAGCGCAAAAGGTTGTGGGTTCGACTCCCAGGGAACACACATAGTGATAAAACATGTATAGCCTGAATGCACTGTAAGTCGCTTTGGATAAAAGCGTCTGCTAAATGCATAAATGTAAATGCTATACCAAGCTAACCTGTCATTAGCAGTTTGTAAGACACATCTACATAATTTTCTATGATTATGTAGTTTAAAATGCAGTTTTTAATTAAAAAAATATAATTTAGGGGTGTCACACCAAAGGACAACAAACCGTAACACTTTTGTAGTGGTTCCAAAAAGTAAATATTTGAACAATTCTGAGAAAGAATTGACCATCTGCTCATGTAATGAGCTTCACAGGGGGGTCAGTAACACGACCATGAACGAGGTTCTTCAGCTAATTAAAGTTTTCTCTGGAATTGGCTGATTTAAAATCAGGATATGGTGTCACACCAGAGGACATGGTTTTCAAGTTCCTACAATTTCAGAAATATATAGATGAAAAAAATGATTGCCATTTACTAAAATAGACACTTGTACAATTATGCTGGAAGTATTATTATTTTATTTTTTTTATTTATAAAAAGACAGTCACACCATAGGACAATTTTGACATTTGACTCCATGTAGGACAAAGAAACGTTTAACCATTTACTGCATTTTAAATAACGACAATATTAATTATATATATTAAGATTATAATATTACATATATATATATATATATGTATATTACATATATATATATATATATATATGTATATATATATGTAATATAAGCATAAATTAGTCCACCCCCTCTAAAACTTAATAAAATCAGCAATTACTCTTTACTTACATGACATGTTAGGTTTCTTTGGAGATATAATGTTCCAACAAGCCTGCTTGATCAATTACCAAAGAAGAATGTCAAAATTATTCAGCAAAATAAGATTATCTTATCAAAGTGATAAAATGTTGTGTTGCAAAAATGAGTACACCCTCCTGAAAGTTACAAAAAAAAAAAAAAAAAAAAAAAGAAAATTGTGTAAAGGTTTAATCCGACATAACTTGAATGCCCCAACATTTACTACAGGGGAAACTCTGAAATCATTTGATACCCAAGTTTCTGAGTTGGGCGAGCTATAAACTTTAAATGAGGCAAAACAAAACCTCAAGCTCACTAAAGACAAGTAAACAGTCAGCGATTAAATAATAATAAGAAATTACAAGCAAAAGTATAAAGAACTATAGTAAAACAAATAAATAAGATGTATAATGTATAAAAACACATTATTTACAATACTTTTACGTTTTGTTCTACAATTTAAATTACACACATCCATACCCAAAACTAAAAATTCGAAGCAGTTATGTTCATTTTTGAAAACGTATGTTTTTAATAAGTAACTAGATAAGAACGTTTGGGCTGTGAGTGGGTGCAGTTTACATTGTAGAACAAAACGTAAAAGTATCGTCAAGTTGTGTTTACCACAGGCTTTATTTTACTCATAAATTGAAAAACCCCATAGGAAAATCTCGAAGGAACCCGCGGCGAATAACTCTTCCGGGTTCTGACGTCATAGTTCCCCCACTCTATAGACTGTTTAGTTATGTCAGTTGTAGAGTATGCACTGAGTTGCGTGTTTACGTAGAGTCTTTTGGAGGTTGCTTGTATGTTCATCATTCCACCCACATTTCCACATAGGACAATGCAACCAACTGCATGCATGACAATATAAGTTCAAGTTCAAGTTCAAGTTGAGCTTTATTGTCATTCCGCTACATGTGGGGACATACAGTGGAACGAAATGTCGTGCCTCACAGGACCACGGTGCTACATAAATACAGACATACAACAATGAAGTAAAACACTATAAACCTATACACAACTACTGACAGATTACTAAGTATACTATATATATTGTTTTCCCTATACAACTAAAGATAAAGATAAAAAATACAAACTATACAAACTATGCGAATGCTTCACATAAATACTGTACATGTGCAGAGAGAAACATTGTGAGTCAAGCAGCTGGCTGAGGAACAGTACTAAATGATTTGTGGTAGTGCATGAGCATGTAAACATACATATATTGCTGAGTCTTTTGTGGGATTGTGTACACATAGCAGTGCTAGGAAAAGTGTCTAGTGCATAGAGGAGAGTGTGTTACTACAGGTGGTTTGTACGGGCCCACTCACCTGTGTGTAGCACACTTGAATTGCACAAAAAAGTTCACAGTTTTTTCTTTGGTGTGGTAAGTTTGGAGGGTGTTTGGTGGTGGTGGTGGTGGTGGTGGGGGGGGGTCCATGTTTCAGGAGGTAGGGGTTTGCATGGGGTCTCAGAGGGGGGGCGGGGTGATCTGAGTTAAGGGCTCTCACAGCCTGGGGGAAAAAGCTGTTGAGCAGTCTGGCGGAGCGGGCTCTGATGCTCCGGTACCGTCTTCCTGATGGTAGGAGCTGGAAACAAAACGTTGTGCTTTTGTAAAATAAATATGTAGTATTGAGTACTCTGGTGGTGAGCAGGATTAGAGGATATTTAGAGACACACACAGAACAGTTCAGCCTAAGTGATGCACAGAACAAAAATGTGTTGAGGACGCCACACAGAGATGGTGGTAATGAAGGACAGGGTGAGTGAAACCGTGGTTTGGGTTTGTGTGACAGCAGGCAGAGCTGCTAGTGACTGATTACATGCAATCTGGGTTACGTAATCAGTTTCCTAACATAAAGTACTAGTTAGTGTATATTACATTTTATAATTTGATTATAATATTTTTAGTGTTCAGGTTTTTAAATATTTTTTTTACAATATAATTCTTTACCTATTAACTTTTTATCATCTCACAAATCCAATGCAATTCTTACATTAAGCTCAGTTTGGGAAACCCTGGTGTAATGTAATGTTTAATGTATTTTATCATGCTGATATAAAAAAATTGAATATATATATATGCAGTATATACAGTATATATATATATATATATATATATATATATATATATATATATATATATATATATATATATATATATAAATATTTTATTTTTTATTTTATTTTTTGTAAGTGTAATTCAAAAACGTTATGTTTGCCTGTATGGAAATGGCAAATAAGTCAATGATCTTCTGCAGCCATCTAGTATTTCATTTTTTTTAATAAATATTTTACTTCCAGTAGATGGCGGCAGTCTTGCACTGAACCATGATACATTTTCCTTGTCATCTCTATGAATGAAATTGAGACATGTAGGTCTTTAAAGTGAATTTTACATAGAATGGTACTATTTTTTTATAATTAAAAATTGAGGCAAATACCTTAAATACCATAAAGCCCCCCAAAACCGCACAACTGAACAGTAAAAACATTAATAAAGTGAAAGTTATAACAACTCTAAAATATAAAACACACTATTATGCATACATTCCCATGAGTAATTTATTTTGTTTTAAGAAATAATATTACACTTGTATTCAATGGCAGCTTCTTGGTATCTCTCTCTCTCACACACACACACACACACACACACACACTGTACATCTCATTAAAAGATGAGTGGGAAATGCTATGGACATGTAATGTTTATTATCGACTTTTACATCCAGTCCCTATTTCCCATACAGTAATGGAGTAAAACATTGTATTTGTATCCAGAGACGGAACTGTTGTCATTGCATTTATCAATGGGAAACAGAAACACCAGTAGGACCTACTACTAAAAAACATAAAATGCGCTTAGATATAGAAATAATAACACATCAAACACCATGTCAGCATACTGTATGGTTATACTGTACATTAGAGGTGCTGATTTTGTGCCCAGCAACATATTTGTGCTTTAAATGCCATGTGTAGTTAATTCAGAATAGATGGCTTGCTACAACTAATTGTTCTTGAGCAGAACAGCAATGCCCTCTAGTGAAGAGATGAAGACATCACAAGAAACCAAGGTTTGACTGGTTAGCATGAGTCCTTAGTGAGTCAGTTATACCAAATTCAGATTATTCTATTAGCATGACATACTTTTGTAGGGTATGCCAAAGCACTGCAGGAAGAGGAGAGAGAAGTAAAAAAGACAGATTAATAGACACATTTTAACATTCGAAAAATATTAAAAAAGAAATGTTCAAATGGCATTATATTGTGTTAGTAGAATGTTGTTAAAAATGATTTAGTAACATTTAAATAATGTTATAATCACGACAAGAAAGCTGCAAATTTCAGCATTTTAGAAACATTTTAAAAATGTTCCCACAATGTTTTTATAACCTAAATTTCTTACCTGGGAATTTACTTCATCTACAGTATTTGTGCAAGTCTTGCTAATTTCGTGACCAGTGATTTGTGGTTAAAATGTGCACCCTTTAAAAGCTAAATATTTAAATAAATATTTAAAAGCCATTTTTTTATGGCTTGGCCATTCATTCATTCATGCATGCATGTTTGGGGTCACTATATACATTTTTTTTTTTTTTTTTTGTCTGTTTAAGAAATTGACACTTAATCAAGGACACATTCAATTGGTCAAAAATGACAATAAATACATTTATAATGTTACAAAAAATCTATTTCAAATTGATGTTTCAGTCTGTGTCTCTTAGATTGTGGCAGTTGTGTAAATGCAGGGCCACTGATGAGGAAGTGGCTCCAACACCATGTAAGATTATTAATTTCTCTTTTTCATATAGAAAAAAAATCTGTAGAGTAATTCTCTTAAAGATGAGTATTTTGGGAAGAAGTGTGGTTATGGCCAGTTGGTGATCACTGAATCTATATTGTTTGTGTTTCTTAGTTTTCCCTTTAACAAAAAGAAGGCCTTAAAAGTTTCTTAAATTCAAAAGGCATGGTTTTAAATGATGCATGCATTGCACAAACAAAACAAACAAAAAAAAAAGCTTTCACAGTATTTTTTCAAGTACAAATATCTGAACATCATTCAATCAAGATATGTTTATTTGCAAAATTCAAAATGAATTAAAATGTAATGAAGATCTGCTGAAAGTTGTATTTTGAAACTTGCTAATGCAGCTAATTTTCTGCTGCCTGGATGTTTGTTTAGAGAACATACTGACATATTTTGTTCAGTTTGGTCTTTAAGTCTTATTTACTTGGTCTTAAAAAGGTCTTACAAAACATTACCTTCATAAAACCTGCAGTTATAAAATAACATCCTATAAAGCCCTCAGCATTGCAGGTGATCCCACCCACCCGACACACAGCTTCTTCAGTCTGCTGCCATCAGGGAGGAGACTGAGGAGTCTCCAGGCGAGGACCAGCAGACTGAAGGACAGCTTCATTCATCAGGCTGTCAGGAAGTTCAAGTTCAAGTTCAAGATTTATTTGTCACATACACGATTATACAGAGATTATATAACCAGCAGTGAAATGTGAGTCAGGTCCGCTCCATGGACAGTGCAATATTATAAAAAAAAAATAAAAACACAAAGAAGTATACATAAAATTAAATGAATAAAAAAAAGATATAAAGAACAAAGTATAAAATATAAAATAATGTGCATGATAGTATACTGTAGACTTAAATATTAAAATAGGCATGACTGTACAAGAGAGGAATGTGCAAACAGGATGTACATGGTTGACATGTAGCAGCAATCACAAAAAAATAAATAAACAAATAAGATACCAAACACAGAAAGTGATGTGTGCAAATGACACTGTCAGTATGAGGTAGAGAATAATGAATATCTTACTGATTGTGAGTGATTAATAAGTGAAGTCATGATGATGTTAAGAGGCTGAGTTTGAGTTTAGGAGTCTGATGGCCGTGGGGAAGAAACTCCTTCTAAGTCTCTCAGTTTTTGTCATCATGCTCCTGAAGCGCTTACCAGATGGCAGCAGAGAGAATAGACAGTTTCCAGGGTGGTTCGAGTCTTTGATGATTTTGACAGCTCTGCTTCTGCAGCGTTTGAGGTAGATGTCCTGCAGAGAGGGGAGAGCAGACCCTGAGATACGCTCAGCTAAGCGCACGACTCTCTGCAAGGCTTTGCAGTCTTGACTGGAGCTGTTTCCATACCACACTGAGATGCACTGAGTCAATACACTTTCTATGGTCCCTGAATAGAAAGTTTTCAGGATAGTTGGTGAGACCCTGAATTTCCTCAGCTGTCGCAGATGGTACAGTCTTTGCCTGGCTCTCTTAAACTAAGCTGAACTCCCCCCCCCATACCCCATGCACCACTAAACTCTGATTTATTATTATTATTATTTTACATGTCCTTATTTGTATATTGTAATAGTTGCATTCTATGTGTGTATGTGTATATATATGTGTATGTGTATGTGTATGTATGTGTATATATATATATATATATATATATATATATATATATATATATACAGTATATATACAGTACAGGTGCTGGTCATATAATTAGAATATCATCAAAAAGTTGATTTATTTCACTAATTCCATTCAAAAAGTGAAACTTATATAAAGTATACATTCATTCCACACAGACTGATATATTTCAAATGTTTATTTCTTTTAATTTTGATGATTATAAGTGACAACTAATGAAAACCCCAAATTCAGTATCTCAGAAAATTAGAATATTGTGAAAAGGTTCCATATTGAAGACACCTGGTGCCACACTCTAATCAGCTAATTAACTCAAAACACCTGCAAAGGCCTTTAAATGGTCTCTCAGTCTAGTTCTGTAGGCTACACAATCATGGGGAAGACTGCTGACTTGACAGTTGTCCAAAAGACGACCATTGACACCTTGCACAAGGAGGGCAAGACACAAAAGGTCATTGCAAAAGAGGCTGGCTGTTCACAGAGCTCTGTGTCCAAGCACATTAATAGAGAGGCGAAGGGAAGGAAAAGATGTGGTAGAAAAATGTGTACAAGCAATAGGGATAACCGCACCCTGGAGAGGATTGTGAAACAAAACCCATTCAAAATTGTGGGGGAGATTCACAAAGAGTGGACTGCAGCTGGAGTCAGTGCTTCAAGAACCACTACGCACAGACGTATGCAAGACATGGGTTTCAGGGTCCATGTCAAGCCACTCTTGAACAACAGAAAGCGTCAGAAGTGTCTCGCCTGGGCTAAAGACAAAAAGGACTGGACTGCTGATGAGTGGTCCAAAGTTATGTTCTCTGATGAAAGTAAATTTTGCATTTCCTTTGGAAATCAGGGTCCCAGAGTCTGGAGGAAGAGAGGAGAGGCACAGAATCCACGTTGCTTGAGGTCCAGTGTAAAGTTTCCACAGTCAGTGATGGTTTGGGGTGCCATGTCATCTGCTGGTGTTGGTCCACTGTGTTTTCTGAAGTCCACAGTCAACACAGCCGTATACCAGGAAGTTTTAGAGCACTTCCTGCTTCCTGCTGCTGACCAACTTTATGGAGATGCAGATTTCATTTTCCAACAAGACTTGGACCTGCACACAGTGCCAAAGCTACCAGTACCTGGTTTAAGGACCATGGTATCCCTGTTCTTAATTGGCCAGCAAACTCGCCTGACCTTAACCCCATAGAAAATCTATGGGGTATTGTGAAGAGGAAGATGCGATATGCCAGACCCAACAATGCAGAAGAGCTGAAGGCCACTATCAGAGCAACCTGGGCTCTCATAACACCTGAGCAGTGCCACAGACTGATCGACTCCATGCCACGCCGCATTGCTGCAGTAATTCAGGCAAAAGGAGCCCCAACTAAGTATTGAGTGCTGTACATGCTCATACTTTTCATGTTCATACTTTTCAGTTGGCCAAGATTTCTAAAAATCCTTTCTTTGTATTGGTCTTAAGTAATATTCTAATTTTCTGAGATACTGAATTTGGGGTTTTCATTAATTGTCAGTTATAATCATCAAAATTAAAATAAATAAAAACTTGAAATATATCAGTCTGTGTGGAATGAATGTATACATTATACAAGTTTCACTTTTTGAATGGAATTAGTGAAATAAATCAACTTTTTGATGATATTCTAATTATATGACCAGCACCTGTATATATACTTATATATTATATATTTTTATGTTCTACTGTTAGTGTTATCTGTATGCACCAAGGGTCTGAGAGTAACGCAATTTCAATTATCTGTATGTATGTATGTATGTACGGTACATGTGGCAGAATTGACAATAAAGCTGACTTTGACTTTGACTTTTTTTTTACTTTGAGTTTGCATGTCAAAATGTCATCAGGGCCTGGTTGTAACAAACCCTTTAAACTAAGAAAATACAAATTGTCACTAAGGCTTTTGTTAACTGTTTTTCTAAAGCTGTCTGTTGCAATCGATTGCAGAAATTCACTTTATCAACACATTCAGATGATTTTTAATTTTTTTCTTAATTCCTCTGAAGATGATAAAGCAGGTTGCCCCAACAACAACAACAACAACAACAAAATTGTCCTTTTATGGCATCAAACCCATGACTGTCCTATGAAAATATTAATTGTAAATGTCAGATAAAGAGGAGGATCCTGACAATCAGAAAGATATTTAAAGACACATCTGTCACCTTAACATTCACAAGATTCTCAGCTCATACGGTGAGTTTGATTTTGGTCATTTTGAAAACGATGTTTCTTTCTTCAGAAAATGACAGAATGCATGTTCATGCTCTAATAAAGAGACTGTATTTGTCTGAACTGTATTTCAGGCACATCTGAGCTGGACGTCTGAAATGATGATCACAAACATGATTGTGAGTTTCTGTATGTGAGAATATGAGTGTGATTTTGTCAGATGTTGATCATCAGACTCAGATCTTGAGTTTGTGTCTCTCAGGTGTTGCTGTGTTTGTCTGCGGTGATTCCTGTGTTGATGGGGACTGATGAGGTCAAACCAAATTATCTTCTTGCCAAAGACTGCTCTGATATTTATTCGTGTGGGGAAAAGGGCAGTGGTGTGTACACCATCAACAAAATGAATGGAGCATTGCAGGTCTACTGTGAGATGGTCTCCGGTGGACAAAATGACCAGGGACACTGGACGGTACGCATTTCACTTTGAGCTAATATTTTAACTTCAGACATTTAAATTTTTTTGTCATGAATAGGATGTTATTTTATAAAAAAACATTTTTTTACCACTAGTGTTGGGGGTAATGCATTACAACATGAGTTACATAGTCAGATTACTTTTTCAAGTAACTAGTAAGGTAATGCATTACTTTTTAATTTACAAGAAAATATCTGAGTTGTTTTGTTTTCCCATTTATTGACTGCCTCTGCTGTACAGATGTGAATTTACATTTTCTTCAGTCTGAGGCTTATTCATTTCACTTTTGGTCTGAAAGGGCTTTTACATTTGCCAAAACTAGAACTTTTTTATATTAAAAACAAATAAGTAAGCCCAGCACAGATGAGAAAAAGTAACACAAAAGTAACAATGCATTACTTTCCATAAAAAGTAACTAACATTATTAGATTTTTTTTAGGCAGTAACGCAATGTTGTAATGCATTACTTTTAAAACTAACTTTCCTCAACATTTCTAACAACATTCTACTAACTTTATTTTCACCCAAAATGTTATTTGAATGTTAATTTTTAATATACTAAAAACATTAAAATGTCCAGATTTCTTGTTGTGATAATACTGTTATTTAAAGATTATAAAAAAAGTTTCTTACAACAATTTGCTAGCTTTTCACCCTAAATGTAACATTATTTGAACAGTCATTTTTAATATTCTAGGAATGTTAAAATGTCAATTTTTCTTCTTGTAATTATGTTAATTAAAGGTTAAAAAATGCTTCTTACAACATTCATCAAGTACACTATAAGGATATTCTGAGAAGGTTTTCTCTCAAATTTATGAGAGCGTATATTTAATATTACACAACAGAATTTACATTTGTTGCTAAAGAAAGCCTGTCAGCTTTAAAAATGTTGATTGTTGTGTGAAAGTGATGAATGATTTCTGAATGTTTCAGGTGATTCTCAGGCGAATGGACGGCGAGGTGAATTTCGTTAGGCCATGGAAGAGTTATAAATGGGGTTTTGGCAATAAAGAAGGAGAACACTGGCTGGGTGAGTGATTTTGTGACATTTTGGGTGACAAAAAAGGCAAACAGTGAAAGAATTAACAATCAAAGGCATATAAAACTTGGACATTTAACCAGGATTGCAATATAAATATAGATTTTCATTTGTGCTCCGAGTTATTAAACCAGTTTTATTTCATGTTTTTAACAGGCGTAGAATACATTCACCAGCTGACATACAGATACCGATATAACCTCAGAGTAGATGTGGAGGACTTTGAAGGGAAGAAGGCTTACGCTCTGTACAAGTCTTTCTCTGTGAGCTCTGAGGCTGATGGGTACAGACTACATGTGAGCGGCTTTGTAGATGGAGGAGCAGGTGAAACAAACTACAGATGTTTAATATTCTAGTTTTCACTTGTGTGACTCTAATGCTGATGGAGTAAGAATTTTTTTTTTAAACTAGTTTAGTTTAAACTAATGCGTTTTCAAAGCTATTTTATTTTTAAAAAGTAATTTTATTTTAAACATCCAAATAAAAGAGCCTATAATGAAAGTTTCTCCTTTCTGCAGGTGATTCTTTGAATTATCACAATGGAATGAAGTTCTCCACCTTTGACAAAGACCAAGACCTTTCAGGAGAGAACTGCGCTTTGAAATACCATCAAGGAGGGTTTTGGTACAATCATTGTTATCACACAAACCCCACTGGTCATTATTTGTGGCAGAGAACTAGTAAAGAACGGGGTATTGAAGTCACCTGGAAGACCTGGAAGAACAACTATAACTCTCTGAAGTCCATCACCATGAAGATCAGACGTGTGATGTAGAGCAGGGCTTACAAACGCTTCACTGCAGCTTGTGCACAGATCCACAACTTTATGCATACATGTGGATCTTTCTTAAAATATGGTGACAAATCAAATCCATTGCCCTCTTAAATAAACAAATGAGTTCAAATTTGGTTCATGACTTTTCTGCATGCTCTGTCTGTTTTGATTTTGAAGCAATAAAAGTTTAAGCAAAGCAGTATGTTATTTTTGTGTGTTTTACAAGTATTAACTGATTAAGTAGGCAATGCTCATGTGGGCTTCATATATGATTTAAAAAATGTATTCAGGGATTCTGCAGGTTTTATGAAAGAGTTTTGTACGACCTTTTTGAAACAAGTAAATAAAATATAAGGACCAAATTGAAGGGAACACAATATGTCAATATATTCTCTAAACATACATGTTTAGGGTGCAGAAAATGAGTTGCATTAGCAACAGATTGAAAATACAAATTCAAACAGATTTCCATTTTTTTTTTTAATTAATAACTAAAGTTTAAAATAAGATGCACTGAAAAACAAAAATTACATATTAGTTTTCTGAGAAATTGATCAAGATGAAGTGAGTATATGATTAAAACAAGAACAAATATCTGCCAACAGGCAGACTTAATTCAAAACTTAATTCAAAACTTAATTCAAAGTGAAAATTCACTTATCTTTCCTTTTTCTTGAAAAACAAGACTTCAGCTATCTTCATTTTGCATCTCAAGTTAATGTATCTTGATGTTTAGGTATCTGTACTGGAAAACAATGCAGAAATACTGAGGAAGATTGTTTTTTCTTTTCTTTTTTTTCTTTTCAGTGTATGCAACATTTAATACCATGAGTGTATCTACTCTGATTAAAGAGTTTTTTAAGGCTTTAATTTGTGGAAGGGTAAATTAAGATTTTTAAGACCCACAGGAACCCTAAATTAAGGCCTTATGTAAAACAATGATAACATATGAGAGTAAGCTAGTAACAGATTATTCTAAAATGTAAAACCCTTTTTATGTATGTATGTATGTATTAATATATTGGCCAGGTATGTGATATATTTTTGTTATCAAATGTTCAGGTGAATTTGAATATTGTAAAAATTGTTTTATAAAGTGTTTTAAAATTAGTGCATTTACTTTTGTACTTTTCTAAAGTAGATGCCAGTGATTGAGCAGGTTGCTAAATGAATCAACTTCTCCTTCTGTGACATCTGACCTGAAAGATATTCAAGATTGGCTTAGCATCACTGGATCTCTAGCATGATGAACTTTAAGCACAACAATGACTTTGATGAATTGAAAGCTTCATATCAGATGTTTTGTAATTCTTCAAATGTTTCATCATCCACAAAGGCTTTCCATCGGCCTCTGACCTGCGACCTTTACCCTGACAGGATGCGGACAACAGGACATTATCATCATCATCCTCTCTGGTGAGGAAGAGGAGGAGGAGAACGCTGATTAATGACTGGCCGCAGAGACTCGTGTCCTGCAGAGTTTCCTCCAGTGAAAAACTCCATCTCCTGTTGTCACTCACATTTGTTTAGAGCTGTTTTGGACCATTTTGGCTTGTAAACGGTGCTTAGATCTGTGGAGATTTCTCAGGGAGCCGGGGGCTCTTAGTGCTTAATATTTGCCTAAATATCATATTTAGGCTTATTTTGCCTAAATATCATATTTAGGCAAAATAATAAAAATGTACACATCTTCATTCTTTTCAAAAGTTTTCACCCCCTGGCTCTTAATGCATCTTTTTTTCCTTCTAGAGCATCAGTGTGCGTTTGATTATTAAAAGAAGTTTAACAGTAGATCTAATGCTATAATTGCAAGTATAAAAATATAAAAGATTACAGATATAAAATTGGTAATTTATCTAACAATGCCTTAGCAATAAACAAAAACATGTGCAGTTTCTTCCTTTGAGACAAAGAGGACCATACTACCAATTAATTCAGTGTACAATGATTTTGTACTGTTTAATAAAAAAATAAATTAGAAAAGATTTGCGATATGTGCTCCGAAGTCCCATTTTGAATCAAATGATTCGCGATACATGCTCTGAAGCCCTGAACTGAATCAAAAGATTTGTGAACCTGCTCCGAAGTTCCGATCTAAATATTCTCGTTAAGCACGCCAATGTCCCGATCTGAATAATGGTTCCTGAATTAAAGGATTTGCGAACCCACCCCGAAGTCCCGATCTGAATCAAATGATTCACGATATGCGCTCTGAAGCCCCAAACTGAATCAAATTCACAAACCCTCTCTGAAGTTCCGATCTAAATCAAATGATTTGTGATAAGCGCTCTGAAGTCCTGATATGAATAATAATTCACAAACCATTCAGATCTGAATCAAAAGATTCACAAACCTGTTCCGAAGTCCCGACCTACAGTAAATAAAATGATTCACGATACGTGCTCCGAAGTTCTGATCTAAATCATATGATTCGCAATACGCGTTCTGAAGTACCGATCTAAAATATTAAAAATTACTTCAGGAAGATGGAAGCATCATGATGTTATATTTTTTTTTATACAGAGATTATTAGGTTTATTAGTAAAAATATGTTGACTTTCACAATCTTTGTTGTATTATTTGCCAGTGGTGAGTGGAATAATGTTGGTAATCAAAAAGATGTTGGTAGCCAACAGAACTGTCCCTTTAAGAAAGTCCTTATTGTCCATTCATTTATAAGTAAAAGTAAAGGTTTTCTTAGCTTAAGGTGTTTGCTGACATTTCCTGATGACTTTATGATATGTAGACATACAAAAAATGTTGGTTTGAGAAAATGTTGGTGAGAGAACGCACTGTTTATTTTCTTTATTTTACAAAAGCACATTGTTTTGTTGTTATTATGACTATACACAAGTAAAAGTAGACCCATTGCAGTTTCAAACGATACCTTATTCTTATTTGTAAGATCAAAACTGACAGGAGTATTTTTAGTTATTTTCGCGGTCATAAAGAAAATACGAGACAGACCGCACTGGTGCAGGAATTCGACTTTAGGGGGTTAAGGAAACATTCCATTTTAAATTTAGCAAACATTGTGGGAATGTTACTTTTGAATGTTCTCTGAACATTCTGAAATGAGTAGTAACATTTTAAAAACATTAGATGAATGTTCAGCTAAAATGATTCAGGAGAAAACGTTCCATGATTGATGTATTGCTAAATAATGTTTTCGTGCTAACATGTTTCAACATTATTAAAGAGCAGAGAACTTTGAACAAACATTCTACTTAATGTTACCGGAAGAACGTTTGTTCATAACTTTGAGAGAACCTTGCCAGAACGTTCTGAGAACATTCCCTGTTAGCTGGGTAAGCAGTAAACTGTACTCTTAAACAACAGAACAATAGTTTTCAAACGTTTAGGTGAACTTTGAGTAAATATTAAGTAAAAGTGTATTTATAATAGTGCATTTACTTTAATCAGTTTCATGTCCTTCTCATTTGCCTTCATTAAATTGAATTATATAAGCCATATCTCTGCGGTTTACATGTTAATTACTAAAGTTTTCTAAAGATGCCAGTGATTTGAGTGGGTACAAGACAAAGTGAAATGAACCAACTTCTCCTTCTGTGATGACTGACCCATGACTTGCTTAAAACTGATCAAGATAGGCTCACCATCACAGATCGCTGGCATGATCAACTTGACGCACAACAATGACTCTACTTTTTCACAATAGATGTTTTGAAATTGTTCCAGTGCCTTGAAATGTTGCAATTTTTGACCTAATGTCCTTCAATCATGAATTAACTGCTGAAAACAGGTTAAACACACCTAAACCTGTGCAGTCGCATGCACGAGTGAAATAACTTCAGGTTTAAGGTCCAATTCTGTCAGTTTAATGGTCTTATCTGTGTATTTGTCTACAGCTACTGGCATCATTTATTACAAAATATGACTCAAAGTATGTAAATACCACGTTCTGTTATTGGGTTTGGCAGTTCTAGTCATTTCTATGAGGATAAATCTTAATTCTACACATGCAATGACATTCTAAAGACAATGCACCTGTGCACAAATTTTACTGAGTCTGGTGTGGAAGTTTAAAAACTGTCTTGCAAGTAAAACATCTCTCTGGTGACAATCCAGGTAACAAAAACGTTGTGGGAACATTATTTTAAAAATTTTCTAAAACATTGAAAAGTCTGTTTTTCTTGGCATAATTGTACTGTTATTTAAAGGTTACAAAAACGTTTCTTACAAAAGCCATCTTTGCTCTGAGGTGGAGGAACAGAAGCCGCTTATGTCATTGCATTTATGTATATTTACTCAGACTATTTAATGCTGCTCAAATGTGGCATACATAAAGTTATACAAAATTTGCATAATGCTATGGAATTAATGTAGGTTAGAATATATAACATAAATTAATAAAATATATTATATAAACAAAGTTCAAAGCTCTGATGCCTGAACTGAACTGCCTTTAATACTGGGGTCAGAGCATATCAGCTGTTATAAATATAAAAAACAGGAACTTTCTATAAAAATAAAAAAAACAGGAACATACAGAGGTTGCAAGATAAAAACTAAATTCATTATTGTTGATTAATGATATTGTAATCATGATTATTAATGTCAGTTAGTAGAATACAAAGTTTTTGCACGCCATATTCTTCTCAGACAAAACAAGCTGAGAGCTGCTTATGAATTAGTTCATTGCTGTTTAATGCATTAGAAATTTAGTAATTCACATTGGTTCTTTAAAGATGTTTTTGCACCGCTGAGTTAAGGCTGCTCTGTGCCTGCTCAAAATTCAGTGGTTTGGGAGAATGTTATGGTGTGTTTGTCCCGTCCAGGCCGAACCGCATTGCTAAATGAGTCCAAACCCGCCGAACCGAGTTTGGTCCCTTAAGCCCAAACAGTTGATGGTAGCAACTGACTTCTATAGTATTTTTTCCATAATATGGAAGTCCGTGGCTACCGTCAACTGTCTGGTTGCCAGCATTTTTCTAAATATCTTCTTTTGTGAAACCCACCCATAACCCATACAATAACAGTGTGTCTGGGTGGCTGTAGGGGGTATAAGTGACTTTATGGGTCAGTGTAGGGGGTATTAGTGAGTGTCTGGGTGTCTGTAGAGGGTGTAGTGAGTGTAGGGATGTTACCGAGTGTGTCTTGGTGGGTGTTAGTGTATGGGTTATGGGTGGGTTTTACATTGCTGGTGGGTGTGGGAGTAAGTGCAGGGTACAGGTGGGTATATCGATGTGGGAGAAGTGGTTTGGGTGAGAATTAGTTGATGTGAGTGGTGTGTAGGGGTGTGGATGGGTGTAGAGGGTATAGGAGGGTGTATGGGTGTGGGTTGGGTGAGGAAAGTGTGGTAGCAAGAGTGGGTTTGTGGGATGTGGGTTGTGAGTGTATGGCTGTGGGAGGTTTGGGTGAGGGGGTGTCGATGAGGAAGAGTGGGTGTATGTGTAGCAGTCTAGGGTGGGGGGATTGTAGATGTAGGTGTGTCGCAGTGCAGCTCTTTTCATGTAGTGATGCTGTTTCTGTGTGACTGTCAGTCTGTTCTCTCCCCTCACTCACCCCCAACACCCACTCCAACACACACAACCTACACTTTCAGATATTTGCTACTGTCAGCCTGTACTGCCAAGTCTATTCAAAACCCAAACACTTGTTAAAAATAAAACAGCTGATTATATTTAGTCATACAACTATGGTGAATGTATTTCTCCAGACAATAATTTCATCTGATTTGAGTCAGGGCATGCTACAGATTTATGCTATATTTTATGCTACAATTTATTTGTGAAACCAGTTTTATAATTTTGTTTTAGACTCCTCTCAGATATATTATATCATTAGCAACTACAATAATTTAAGCTGTACCATCTAGCCTGCTTGACTATGATACTAAACTACCCTTGAATTTAACCTTGTCAGTAAGTGGAACAATCTGATTCATTTGTTATTAGGTAAAATAGACACCAGCTTGGCCAGGTTCGGAGACCAGCTTGAGCAGCCTGGCCAGGCAGGGAGACCAGGGGCCGGTTGCACCAGCTAGATGTAAAAAAGCTGGGTCTAAGCCCTACGCTGGGCTTTGCAACGTCCAGCTTTATGATAAATATTTACACCTGTTGCACCAACTAAAACTACGATCAGGCGCAACTACGCCCGGCATAGACGATGCGCATCCACGCTGACACATTCTCCCGCAGCGATAGATATAGCTGAGAGTATGTTCACGCTGCAACAAGTGAAGCCACCGCGCCATGAATTTATTGAGTAAACCTTTTCTAACAAGTCCGCGTTTTTATATCTGAAGTCTCCCTGCACGTTCCCATGACAGATTTCTTCAAACAAACATTAAAAATGAAGGCGGCAGCTAAGTAAAATATAGGCCTAATGGATGTAATACAATGCTTCTCTCTAGTTATTTTTTCTAGCTGACTATCGAGTTTATGCACAATGAATGTCTTTCCTGAGGTAAATGTGACTTTACGTGACATTGTGTGTTTTACTGACATCTTTCTGTATGCTGAAAAACCACATTCATAGTTTGTATTTTGTGATAAAACTGACAGAATTTGAAAGCTGATACTTTATTTCTGATTAAAAGTAACAAAGCACAAAACTTACTGCAATTATTGGATGGCAGGCACGCTACAAATACAGGTGCATCTCAATAAATTAGCATGTCATGGAAAAGTTAATTTATTTCAGTAATTCAACTCAAATTGTGAAACTTGTGTATTAAATAAATTCAATGCACACAGACTGAAGTAGTTTAAGTCTTTGGTTCTTTTAATTGTGATGATTTAGGCTCACATTTAACAAAAACCCACCAATTCACTATCTCAACAAATTAGAATATGGTGGCATGCCAATCAGCTAATCAACTCAAAACACCTGCAAAGGTTTCCTGAGCCTTCAAAATGGTCTCTCAGTTTGGTTCACTAGGCTACACAATCATGGGGAAGACTGCTGATCTGACAGTTGTCCAGAAGACAATCATTGACACCCTTCACAAGGAGGGTAAGCCACAAACATTCATTGCCAAAGAAGCTGGCTGTTCACAGAGTGCTGTATCCAAGCATGTTAACAGAAAGTGTAGTGGAAGGAAAAAGTGTGGAAGAAAAAGATGCACAGCCAACCGAGAGAACCGCAGCATTATGAGGATTGTCAAGCAAAATCGATTCAAGAATTTGGGTGAACTTCACAAGGAATGGACTGAGGCTGGGGTCAAGGCATCAAGAGCCACCACACACAGACGTGTCAAGGAATTTGGCTACAGTTGTCGTATTCCTCTTGTTAAGCCACTCCTGAACCACAGACAACGTCAGAGGTGTCTTACCTGGGCTAAGGAGAAGAAGAACTGAACTGTGGTCCAAAGTCCTCTTTTCAGATGAGAGCAAGTTTTGTATTTCATTTGGAAACCAAGGTCCTAGAGTCTGGAGGAAGGGTGGAGAAGCTCATAGCCCAAGTTGCATGAAGTCCAGTGTTAAGTTTCCACAGTCTGTGATGATTTGGGGTGCAATGTCATCTGCTGGTGTTGGTCCGTTGTGTTTTTTGAAAACCAACATCCCTGCATCCATTTACCAAGAAATTTTGGAGCACTTCATGCTTCCTTCTGCTGACCAGCTTTTTAAAGATGCTGACTTCATTTTCCAGCAGGACTTGGCACCTGCCCACACTGCCAAAAGCACCAAAAGTTGGTTAAATGACCATGGTGTTACTGTGCTTGATTGGCCAGCAAACTCGCCTGACCTGAACCCCATAGAGAATCTATGGAGTATTGTCAAGAGGAAGATAAGAGACACCAGACCCAACAATGCAGATGAGTTGAAGGCCACTGTCAAAGAAACCTGGGCTTCCATACCACCTCAGCAGTGCCACAAACTGATCACCTCCATGCCACGCCGAATTGAGGCAGTAATTAAAGCAAAAGGAGCCCCTACCAAGTATTGAGTACATATACAGTAAATCAACATACTTTCCAGAAGGCCAACAATTCACTAAAAATGTTTTTTTATTGGTCTTATGAAGTATTATAATTTGTTGAGATAGTGAATTGGTGGGTTTTTGTTAAATGTGAGCCTAAATCATCACAATTAAAAGAACCAAAGACTTAAACTACTTCAGTCTGTGTGCATTGAATGTATTTAATACACGAGTTTCACAATTTGAGTTGAATTACTGAAATAAATGAACTTTTCCACGACATGCTAATTTGTTGAGATGTCCCTGTATAATTTGTGTAATATTTTAGATCCGTTCATTAGGGGGCGCTGCTGCATCTGAATTCCCCTCACACTGGTTGATGGCACACATGTGTACAATAAAAAATTGTTGTATGATTTTAAAAAGGGAGAGGGGAAGGATAAGGGACATTTGCCTGATAATTGACTGTTAAAGACACTTATGAGCCTAGCTTGAGTCTGCGGGGTTCACAGAGAGAAAGGGGACCGTTTTGTGGCATTTTTGACTGGTTCACCGAAGAAAGAGAAACTGAAAATAGGTGGACACCTGCAGGCCTCTTGGAAACCTCTAAAAAATACTTTCGTTGAGAACTATATGTAGATTTTACCCTGATAAAAATTTTGTTTTTAAAGAGAAGGCAGAGTATGAAATATCGACTGGTAAGATTAATTTATGGCGTTACTAAGCAATTAATAATAGATGTTGTGTAATATTGTGTATTGTCTAAACACTTTTTTACCTGAAGACTTGAATTGTGATCATGTGTCTTATGTTGATATAATGTATTTTAATGAATAAAGGATGAGAGTAATTTAAAATATTGTATGTTGTTTAATGGAAATATGTTTATTATATGGCTTCCAATAAATAGACTCGAAATGTAATTTCTTGTGACTGCTCTGTACAATGATTATATTTTATTTTTAGTGACTATTAGTGTTACACAAGCCCAATAGAATAAAACCTAATTTTAAATTGTGGCTTTATGTGCACTGCAGTGGCCATTCACTCTGTTTTTTCCTCTCAGTAAAGCACATTCTACAAACTTTACATCCTACTGTAGTAGCAAGATAACAACAAACATATCTATTTTAAATGCTAATCACGACATCATTCATAGTCATAAAACAAGCAAACTAATCCACAATAATCTGTAACTGACTGTGCTAATAATGCTGTCCACTGACTTTACTCTCGTTATATAATTGGCTCACGTGATATAAGTGTTAACTTAAGTGTTAGCCCATGATAAGAAATTTGGATTTGCTTGATTTTAAACTTATTTAGCACAGACGTTGCTGCTGAGACACATATAGATGAGTAGATTTGAGTCTGTACCTAACCTAATGTACTTCTCTTATGTAAAGGTGGAGACCCTTTGGAGTTGTACAATTATCATCATATGTCAAAACATTCAGTTCTAGCTCCTTAAATCCCAGGTAAATTTGCACCAGTTTTAGCTGAAAATATTTTATTTGCCTCTCAGATACTGGTCATAGTACCGTTACTACTGCTATGGTTGTGACAAATGATCTTATTGGTGCTTTGGACAGAAAACTAACGGTGTTCCCCACAGTTCCATTTTGGGGCCAGTTTTGTTTTCTGTTTTTATAAATTATGTTGGAAAGGATATCAAAGCAAAATTATGCCTGTATGCAGATGACGCTGTTATTTATACATATGCTTATTCCATAGTACAAGCAGTGCAGGAACTTCATATTGAAATTAATTCATTGCTACCTGCTCTGTTGAGTTATACATATTGATGAAAATTAGGCAGAAAACCACTGAGACTGACTGACTAATAAAAGATTACTTAAACAAAGAATAAAGAGAAAAAAAAGAAACAGACAAAAGCCAAGAAGTAACAAAAAGAATAAGACTTATATTCATTGTATGTTAAATAAAATCTATATTGACAATATAACTACTTTATTTGTGTTAAATTTATATTTTTTCCCATTAAATCCCAGGATACCTCTTTGATGTACAGTATGGTGGGAACATGCAGATTTTGCAACACATTAAATTTCTCAAATTCAATTAAATATGTATTTTTTAAACAAAAATGTAACAGTGCACAAACTGCACATAAAGTAGTTAAAAAAAATCATCAATATTTATTCAAACATACATATATAATTATATGCTCCTCTTTAGTGTTTTTAAAATAGCTAAGTAAGGAACTGTGAACACTGGATATCTTGTGACTATAATAAGTGACATTGAATAAGCTGTTTTATTTGACGTCTTTCGGTTGAAACACTGATTGAGCGAATGAGACATGATTCATTTCAGTAAATTGTACTGTATCTTTCAACACCTTCTGATGATCATTTATGTTTATTGCTCGCTGTAACTCACATTAAAGTGGAAGAGACTCGCGCTCCACGCTGCCGCTTGAACTGAAGCTGCTACAGCAATCTGTCACGCTACATTCAAGTGCGTCAAAAGGGCACATATTGTTTTTCCACTTACTGTTGTATACATTTTCATTTTACAAACAACTATATATTTAAACTGGGTTTTCTGCGTTTTAGAATAATCCTGGTTTGTTCTCATTTGCATTATCGTTATGTTTTACATAAACTATTTTCTTAATTTATATATGAAACCTGGTTAATATAATACAAAGCAACCACAAAAATAACATTTTGATAATAAACTTGTATTGCTTCAGACAGATGTATTTCCAGCTGCTGCAGTGGGACACAGAGGTTTTGCTGGTGCAGAAGAGCATGAAGAAATGCTTCATGTCAGGAACCAAATTTCAACACATTTTTATTTAAGAGGGCAAGGGATTTTTCAGGAGTCAAATTATTTTTATATATATTTTTATACAAGGCAATATGAGTGAAACTATTTCATATTTGAGGTTTCTTGACCTTTTGAAATATTTTTCATTATTAAAAATTCAAGGGACATGTTTGCCATCATATTTTAAGAAAGATCCGCATGTATGCATAACAGTTGTGGATGTGCACAAGCTGCAGTGAAGCACATATAAAGGATAGAAACCCCTGCTCTACTTCACACGTCTGATCTTCATGGTGATGGACTTCAGGGATTTATAGTTGTTCTTCCAGGTCTTCCAGGTGACTCCAGTAGTCATTACTGTACCCTCTTTCTCCCACAAATAGTGACCAGTGGGGTTTGTGTAATAACAATTGTTGTACCAAAACCCTCCTCCAAAGTACATCATAGCACAGTTGCTTCCTGAATTATCTTGGTCTTTGTCAAAGGTGGAGAACTTAACTCCATTGTGATAACTCAAAGAGTCACCTGCAGAAAGGAGAAACTTTCATTATAGGCTCTTTCAAATATATAGGCAATTTTCAAAATAAAATTACTTTTTTTAATTAAATAATATAAAATATAAAAGCATTAGTTTAATATTATGGTTTAAAAGTCCTTTTAAAACTCCTTCATTTTATATTATATACTATTTTATTTGATAAAATTCTTCTTTATGGAAAATTAAACGTCTTTAGTTTGTTTCACCTGCTCCTCCATCTACAAAGCCGCTCACATGTAGTCTGTACCCATCAGCCTCAGAGCTCACAGAGAAAGACTTGTACAGAGCGTAAGCCTTCTTCCCGTCAAAGTCCTCCACATCTACTCTGAGTCTATAATGATGCCTGCGTGTCAGCTGGTGAACAAACTCTACACCTGTTAAAAACATGAAATGAAACCGGTGTAATAACTTTAATAACAAATATACATTTATCAGACGCTTTTATCCAAAGCGACTTACAGTACATTCAGGCTATACATTTTTTATCATTATGTGTGTTCACTGGGATTTGAACCCACAACCTTTTGCGCTGCTAATGCAATGCCCTACCACTGAGCCACAGGATCACATATAAGCAGTATTTATACTGCAGTCCTGATTGAATGTCCGTGTTTTCCATGTCTTTGATTGAGTCTTTCTCTGTTTGCCTTTTTAAGCCCAAAACATCACAAAATCACTCACCCAGCCAGTGTTCACCTTCTTTATTACCAAAACCCCATTTATAACTCCTCCACGGCCTATAGAAATTCACCTCGCCGTCCATTCGCCTGACAATCACCTGAAACATTCAGAAATCATTCATCGCTTTGACACATCACATAATTTCACATTCATATTTTAAAAAGATGGTTAAGGTGTACAGCCTTTAACAAGCTTCATTTTGCAACAAATTCTTTTGTGTGATTTTTTTGAAATCATGGTGTCATTCACACTGGAATGCATCTGATAATAAAATATCCTTTTGCAAGATAAAACACACTGAAATGCGTACCATCCAGTTTCCTCTGTCATTTTGTCCACCGGAGACCATCTCACAGTAGACCTGCACCGGTCCATCTATTGTGGAGATGTTGTACACACCACTGGTACGATATCCACTCACATTAATATCAGAGCAGTCTTTGATGCCAAAAAAATCTGGTTTGATCTCATCAGTCCCCATCAAGACGGGAAACAGCGCAGACAAACACAGCAACACCTGAGAGACACAAACTCAAGATCTGAGTCTGATGATCAACGTCTGACAAAATCACACTCATATTCTCACATACAGAAACTCACAATCATGTTTGTGATCATCGCTTCAGACGTCCAGCTCAGAGGATCAGATGCACCTGAAATACAGTTCAGACAAATAAGTATCTTTATTAGAGCATGAACATGCATTCTGTTATTATCTGAAGAAAGAAAATATTTTATATATTTGCTGAGACCTGCATAATTATAAAACTCACCATATGTCCTGAGAGTCTTGTGAATGTTCAGGCGATGGATACGTCTTTTTATATATTTCTGATCGTCAGGATCCTCCTCTTTATCTGACATTTATAAAAAAACAAAAACTTTATAGGACAGTCATGGGTTGGATTCCATAAAAGGACAAGTTTATGTTCAGTTGGCAACCTGTTTATCATCATCAGAGGAACTGAAAAGGACATTTATTTCAACATTGATTTTATTTAATTGCAACAAACCCCTCAAGAAAAAAGTTAAAGGGCTAGTTCACCCAAAAATTAAATTTTGTCATCATTTTTTTACCCTCATGTTGTTCCAAACCTGTATGAGTTTCTCTCTTTTGTTGAACATAAAATAAGTGTTTAACAATTGTTGTTAGCCAATAGAACTATCCCTTGAAAGCCCTTATTGTTCATTCATTTATAAGTAAAAGTAAACATTTTCTTAGCTTAAGTGTTTGCTGACTTTTCCTGATAACTCTGTGATAACTTCATCTCTCCACAAGTTCTGAATCTGGATGTGGTGTTTGATAACTCCTTAAAATTTGATAAATTAGTGAGGGGTTCTAGCTTCTTCCATCTTCGTTCTCTTTCTAAAATCAAGTCATTTCTCTCTAAAACCTCTCTAGAGGCTGTTATCCATGCCTTTACTACGTCTCGGTTGGATTATTGCAGCTCCCTATATTTTGGAATATCAAAGTCTCAAATCTCTCGGGTACAAGTAGTCCAAAATACTGCAGCTAGATTCCTGAAGGGGTGTAACAAGTTTGATCATGCCTCTCCCCTCTTGAGATCGTTGCATTGGCTACCAGTTCATTATTGAATTTAAAATCTTGCTACTTGTCTATAAATCACTCAACAATCAAGCTCCTCTTTATTTGTCTGATTTAGTCCACCCCTACACTCCGGCGAGGGCACTAAGAATGGCTTCCACTTTATCTGAGTTCAAGCCATATCTTAAAACCCATCTCTTCTCTTTGGCTTTTAATATGTAGCAACATGTGGCTTTTGATTGGTTTTAATTTGTTAACTGATTTTCTCTTTGATGTATTTTACTGTTTGTTGCGCAGCACTTTGGTTGGCTTTGTTCAGTGTTTAAACATGCTCTAGAAATAAAACTGAAATTGATAATATGCAGACATTATTAACATGATGTTGGTGACTGTAACTGAACATCATTGCAATGACATGCTGTTGGCTTGCTGTTAATGCTGTTGAACTGAAGGTACGAAGCAAACTATGTTTAAATATAGTTATTAAGAATAATCGCCAGTGAAGAAACCAAGAGAAACTGCTGAACTGCTGGGTCTGTATTACTTACTATCGGAGAAAGCACAACGGCTAACTTGGATAACGTGTGCCTTTATAATCAATCACACACTACAGCCTTGACATCATTGAATTTCAGAGTTGTGTGACACTAAGTCACCGTTTCAGGAAAATAGTTTGTCAATAATGCAAAAGGACAGTAACAAAGAGTCATTTTCAGTTAAAGACAATTCATTGATGATTCAGTGATGTCAGTAGAGTGTAAATGTACAAAGATTTAAAGAGAGACAAAAGTTGTGCCATTATCAGAGAGAATCTGATAAGCTGCTTAAGAAAACAACAGGATGTTTGAAGTTTCTTCAGAGGTTTTGATCACCAGTGTGGCAATCTGGTACCCAAGATGAAGCCTGCAGCTTTATTTACTCATCTAACAAAAATATTCTAAAAATGATTTGCTGATGTTCCAGTAAAGTTATAAAAATGTTGTCTCACTTAAAACATCTAGTTTTTAAGAACATTAAGGAAACATTCCATTGTATCATTTTGCAAACATTATAGGAATGTTACTTTTGAATGTTCTATGAATGTTCTTGAATGTTCATTTACATTAGGGACTGTAACATCCTTTGTTTGTCTGAAACATGGCTCACTCCCTCGGTCCCGGACACCGCTGTAACACCGTCTGATAACTTTTCTGTTTTACGGATGGACAGAACAGCCGAGGCCGGAAAAATCAAGGGTGGTGGAGTGTGTTTTATGATTAACAAGAAATGGTGCGACCCCAGGAATATCTCCATTCTGTCGCGTTCCTGCTCGCCTCATCTGGAACATCTCTCCATTATCTGCCGCCCATTCTATCTACCCCGCGAGTTCTCCGCGGTCATCTCTACTGCCGTCTACATTCCACCTCAGGCAGACACGAGCTTGGCTTTGTCCAAACTCCACGAGGAGATCAGCGGCTACATCAACAAACACCCTGACGCTGCCTCTATCATCGCAGGGGACTTTAACAAAGCCAACCTCAGGAAGGTCATGCCGACCTTCCATCAGCATGTATCCTGTCCAACTAGAGGATCGAATACACTGGATCATTGCTACACTCAATTTAAGAATGCCTATAAAGCTCGTTCCCTTCCGGTTATTGGCAAATCAGACCATGCCGCCATTTTCCTCACACCGGAACATAAAAAAAGGATCGTTCAGGAATCCCCAGGGGTGAGGGAAGTGATGCGCTGATCCTCCCACTCTGAAGCTATGCTACAGGCGTCTCTTGATGACGTCGACTGGGACATGTTCCGGGCGAGTTCAGCTGACGACGTCAGCGAGTTCACGGATGTAGCATTAAGCTTTGTTTACACGCTAACCGACCAAGCCACTGAAACGGTAACAATAAGGACATTCTCTAATCAGAAACTGTGGGTGGACAGAACAATCCGTTATCGTGCTGCGGTTAACCAACGCACTGCCGCATACAACGCCGGTCTTTTGTCAGGAAACATGAGCGAGTACAAAGCATCATGTTATGCTCTCCGACGGGCAGTTAGAGCTGCTAAACTCCGATACAGAGAGAGAATTGAGTCACATTTTCAGCTCAATGACTCTCGACGCATGTGGCAGGGACTGAAGGCCATCTGTTCCTCTGGAAATAACCCCTCTGCCGAGGTGAGAGCAGATCCATTGCTGGCCGAAGAGCTAAACACCTTCTACGGCCACTTCGAATGCAACGACAGCGTGACTCTGCCGATCAGCGCGTCAGGAAGCAGCAGACAGAGCAGCGATGAACATGTTATCACCGTGTCGGAGGACGAGGTTCGGAGGGAACTAAAGAGAGTGAACGTCAGGAAAGCGGCTGGACCTGATGGGATTACTGGCCGTGTTCTAAGGTCCTGCGCCGATCAGCTTGCTGGTTTGTTTACTTCCATCTTTAATGAGTCCCTTGCTACCTCTGTGATTCCCACCTCATTTAAGAAATCTGTCATCATCCCTGTGCCTAAGAACAGTAAACCCTCTTGCCTGAATGACTATCGTCCAGTTGCCCTCACATCAACAGTCATGAAGGTTTTTGAGAGACTTTTAAAGAAACACATATGCTCCTCCATCCCTGCTACTTTGGACTCTCTTCAGTTTGCCTATCACCCAAATAGGTCTACTGATGATGCCATCTCTCAGGTACTGCACTCTTCCCTCACACATATTGACAGCCAAAATGGCAACTATGTCAGACTGCTATTCATTGACTATAGCTCAGCTTTCAATACTATAGTCCCCACCAAGCTAGCTGTCAAACTCTCAGACCTCGGCCTAAACACTTCACTCTGTGACTGGATTCAAGACTTCTTCACCGGCAGACCACAAGTGGTGAAAATGGGCCAGTTCACCTCCAACTCCATCACCCTGAATGTAGGAGCCCCGCAGGGCTGTGTCCTGAGTCCCCTACTCTACTCTCTCTACACACACGACTGTGTGTCCTCTCACAGCTCCACTTCTATTGTTAAATTTGCTGATGATACTGTGGTTCTGGGCCTCATTTCCAACAATGATAAGCATACTTGGGTGAGGTAGAGAGACTTACATCATGGTGCCAGGACAACTGTCCCTCTCGGAACGTGAGAGCTGATTGTAGACTTCAGGAAGAGACAGCAGCGGCCCTACACTCCTCTTATGATCAGCGGGACCCCTGTGGAGAGGGTGAGCAGCTTCAAGTACCTCGGTGTAAACATCTTCGAGGACCTGACTTGGACTGCTCACATTCAAACACAGGTCAAGAAAGCCAGGCAAAGACTGTACCATCTGCGACAGCTGAGGAAATTCAGGGTCTCACCAGCAATCCTGAAAACTTTCTATTCAGGGGCCATAGAAAGTGTATTGACTATATTAATATTTATTAAATCCACAGTAGACTGTATTGCACATTTTATTTCATTGCACATTTTACTCCTTATTTTATTTTATTTTATTTTATTTTTTACTTATTTTTTATCTTATTCTTACCTATATTTATATATACTCTCCTGTGTTTGTTTCATCTTTTATTTTATTTTTTTGCACTGTCCATTGAGCCGACCCGTCCTGACCTACATTTCACTACTGATTATACCCTGTATGATTGTGTATGTGACAAATAAACAAGAACCTTGAACCTTGAACCTTGAACCTTGAACATTCTGAAACTATTAACATTTAAAAAACATTAGATGAATGTTTCGCTAAAATGATTTAGGAAAAAAATAAACCATGAACGATGTATTGCTAAATAATGTCGCTAAAATTTTGAGAACTTCATGAAAGAGCAGAGAACTTTGAACAAACATTCAGCTTAATGTTAGTGGAAGAACATTTGTTCATAACTTTGAGAGAACCTTCTGAGAACATTCCCTGTTAGCTGGGTACTCTTAAACTCTTAAACACCAGAACTAGTGTTTTCAAATTTTTAGGTGAATTATGAGTAAATATTCAGTTAAAATGGTGTTTTTATAATACTGTTTATAGTGTTTTATTAAAAAAAAAAACATTTGTCAGTTTTGTGTACTTCTCATTTGCCATCATTAAATTGTATTATATAAGCCGTATCTCTGCTGTTTACCAGAATCAGAAAGTTTACATGTTAATTACTAAAGTTTTCTAAAGATGCCAGTCACTTGAGCGGGTGAAAAACAAAGTGAACCAACTTCTCCTTCTCTGATGACTGACCAATGACTCGCTGAAAAATGATCAAGATAGGCTCACCATCGCTCGACCACTGGCACGATGAAGAACAACAGTGACTTCGCTTTTCATAGCAGATTTTATGAAATTCTTCCAGTGTCATGAAATGTTGCAATTCTTGACCTGATGTCCAAGCAGCAACAGGTGCACTTCAGTCATGAATTAACTACTGAAATACATTAAGTGTATTAACAGAAACACAGCAGACTAGACCGGATCACATCTCTGTTATGCTAATCCCAGCATACAGACCACTTCTCAAGCTTGCCAAACCGGTTCAAAAACTCATCACAATTTGGCCAAATGATGCTACCTCAACACTACAGGACTGCTTTCAGTGCACAGACTGGAACATGTTTAAAGAGGCAGCCACCTACAACAACCACACAGACCTGCATGAGTACACTGAAACTGTGACTGCTTACATCAAAAAGTGCATGGATGATGTGACAGTCACCAAGACCATCACCACACGTGCAAACCAGAAACCATGGATGACAGCAGAGGTTCGTGGGCTGCTAAAGACCAGAGACAAAGCATTCAGATCAGGAGATAAAGCGGCCCTCAAAACAGCAAGAGCCAATCTGTCCTGTGGCATCAAAAATGCAAAACGGTCACATGCTCAAAAAATCAACAATCACTTCACAGACAGCAGAGACACACGGAGCCTGTGGCAAGCCATTCAGACCATCACTGACTACAAGCCCCCGCCAAAGGCCTATGATGAGGACACATCCCTCCCCGATGCACTCAACCACTTTTATTCACGGTTTGAAATGCAGAATGACACACCTGCACAAAAACTGCCCACACCTCCCAACGACCGGGCGCTTTGTCTGTCTCCAGCCGACGTAAGGAAGACCCTATCGAGGATTAACCCACGCAAGGCTGCGGGTCCTGACAACATACCTGGCCGTGTACTGAAAGACTGTGCTGCACAGCTGACGGATGTCCTAACAGATATCTTCAACACCTCGCTGAGCCAGGCAGTCGTCCCCACATGTCTCAAATCCACAACAATCATACCGGTACCAAAGAAATCACCTGTGTCCTGTCTAAATGACTACCGTCCCATAGCACTGACTCCAATCATGATGAAGTGCTTTGAGAGGTTAGTCATGCACAACATCAAAAACAGCCTCCCCAACACACTTGACCCGCTGCAGTTTGCATACCTTCCAAACCGCTCTACGGACGATGCAATCTCCTCCACCCTCCACCTGGCTCTTACCCACCTAGAAAATAAAGACTCCTACGTTAGAATGCTGTTCATCGACTTCAGCTCAGCATTCAACACAATTATCCCACAACAGCTCATAAATAAACTAAACCTGCTGGGCCTTAACAATTCCCTTTGCAATTGGATCCTGGACTTTCTAACCGGAAGACCTCAGTCAGTCCGTGTCGGCCACAACACCTCGAGCACTACCACACTGAGCACAGGTGCCCCACAAGGCTGTGTGCTCAGCCCGCTGCTCTTCACGCTGCTGACCCACGACTGCACTGCCAAGTTCAGCTCCAACCACATCATCAAGTTTGCTGATGACACAACAGTGGTAGGTCTCATCAGCAACAACGATGAAACGCACTACAGAGAGGAAGTGACACAGCTGGCAGAATGGTGTGGCACTAACAATCTGTCCCTCAATGTGGAGAAGACAAAGGAGGTTGTGATGGACTTCAGGAGAAACTCCGTTGACCACCCTCCACTGACCATCGACAGATCGACTGTGGAGAGAGTCAGCAGCACTAAATTCCTGGGGGTGCACATCACAGAGGATCTCACCTGGACCACCAACACCATGTCACTCTCCAAGAAGGCACAACAGCGCCTACACTTTCTCCGCCGGCTGAAAAGAGCAAGTCTCCCACCACCCATCCTCAACACATTCTACAGGGGCACCATCGAGAGTGTGCTGACCAGCTGCATCACTGTCTGGTACGGGAACTGCAGTGCTGCTGACCGCAAGACCCTCCAGCGGACAGTGAACACGGCTGCTAAGATCATCGGTGCCCCCCTCCCATCCATCCTGGACATTTTTCTTGCACGATGCTCCAGCAAAACCAACAGCATCGTGAAGGACCCCACCCACCCCTCCCACCCCTCCCACAGTCTCTTCCAGCTCCTACCATCAGGAAGACGGTACCGGAGCATCAGAGCCCACTCCGCCAGACTGCTCAACAGCTTTTTCCCCCAGGCTGTGAGAGCCCTGAACTCAAATCACCCCGCCCGCCTCTGACACCCCATACAATCCCCTACCTCCTGAAACATGGACCCCCCCCCCCCTCTCCCCTCCCCTCCCCTCCCCTCCCCAAACATCCCCCAACCTTACCACACCAGCGAAAAAACTGTAAACTTTTTTTTGTGCAATCCAAGTGTGCTACACACAGGTGAGTGGGCCTGTACAAACCACCTGTAGTAACACACTCTCCTCTATGCACTAGACACTTTTCCTAACACTATGTGTACACAATCCCACAAAAGACTCAGCAATATATGTATGTTTACATGCTCATGCACCACTACAAACCATCTTGTACTGTTCCCCAGCCAGCTGCTGACTCCCAATGTTTCTCTCTGCACATGTACAGTATTTATGTGAAGCATTCGCATAGTTTGTATAGTTTGTATTTTTTATCGTTATCTTTAGTTGTACAGGGTAAACAGATTGTATAGTTTGTATTTTCTATCCTTATCTTTAGTTGTATACGGTAAACATTTATATATAGAATACCTAGTCAAATCTGTCAGTAGGTTAGTTTTTGTGTATAGGTTTATAGTGTTTTTACTTCATTGTTGTATGTCTGTATTTATGTAGCACCATGGTCCTGTGAGGCACGACATTTCGTTCCACTGTATGTCCCCACATGCAGCGGAATGACAATAAAGCTCAACTTGAACTTGAACTTGAACTTCTCCTTTGCCGAGATAATCCATCCACCTCACAGGTGTGGCATATCAAGATGCTGATTAGACAGCATGACTATTGCGCAGGTGTGCCTTAGGCTGGCCACAATAAAAGGCCACTCTAACATGTGCAGTTTTATCACTCAGCACAATGCCACAGATGTCGCAAGTTTTGAGGGAGCGTGCAATTGGCATTCTGACTGCAGGAATGTCCACCAGAGCTGTTGCCCATGAATTGAATGTTCATTTCTCTACCATAAGCCGTCTCCAAAGGATAATAATTACACAATACAATAGAAATCTATTTAAACAATTTAGGATCAATTAAAAACAATGCAAACAAAATACAAACAATAATAGGATGGCTAGCAGATATAAGAGTCTAGTGTTGACAAATCTGAGTACTGATTAACCAATTCTTCAATTGAACCCTAAATAAAGCAAATGTGTCTAGATCTCTTATAGTTGTCGGAATAGTATTCCATTCCTGTGCAGCTTTGACAGAAAAAGCAGACTGACTAAATTTACTTCGTCTAAGCGGTATGATACAGTCTCCTCTTAATGCGCCTCTTGTAAAGCGATAATCAGTTGTTCTAATACGAACTAACTGATCGAGAGGGGGAGAAGATAAACCATAAATAATTTTATACATCAAGCATACATTTGCATACTTAATCATGTTTTCCCAACTTAACAAATTATATTTTTCCAGTATTGGACAATGATGATAATGTACCGATTTCTTATCAAAGACAAGTGTACGTTTGTATAAGGACTCTAATGGTTTTAAAGTCACTAAACTCGCCTGAGACCAGGTGGTTAAACAGAAAGTCATGTGAGAAATAACCATAGAATACATATACATCTTAGCTGCTTCTAATGACATGTTATCTCTAATAAACTTAAAATTATAGAGATTAAACTTAGCTGCTTCTAATGACGTTATCTCTAATAAACTTAAAATTATAGAGATTTAACTTAACCTGCTTACAAACCTTTGTAACTTGAGCTTTAAATGTAAGTTTAGAATCAATCAGTATTCCCAGATATTTATATTGAGGCACTACCTGCAGCCTCACCCCTGACACGTAAACATCCGGCTCTTTAATAATACTGTTAGACTTAGAGAAAAACATACATACTGTTTTGGACACATTTAGTTGCAAGCAATTCTCTTTTAGCCATGCCGACACATTAACCATAGAATTCGTAAGTTCATCTGCAACTTGTGTCAGACTACTACCATGTATATAAATCACTGTATCGTCCGCATACATTTGTATATTAATGCCAGGACATGAAAGATGAAAATCATTTATATACATAGCAAAAAGCATTGGACCCAAGATAGATCCTTGCAGAACACCAGTTGATGTACCTAAATCATTGGATAGGTGATTGTGTACTCTAACACACTGAAATCTATCTGATAGATATGACTCTATCCAGTTAAGTGTATGTGATGAGAAATTAAAACAAGATAACTTAGACATAAGGATTCCATGATTAACGGTGTCAAAGGCTTTCTTTAAATCAAGGAACGCTGCTCCAACTACACCACCTTTATCTAAGAGAGTTTTAATATTTTCTATAAAAAAACAATTTGCGGTTTACGTTGAGTATTTTGCTCTAAAACCAAACTGCATTGGATGCATTGAAAATGAACTACTACTCAAGTAACTGCTAATCTGTTCTGCAACTAATTTCTCCATAATTTTAGAAACGGTGGGTAAAATACTAATTGGCCTATAATTATCAATAGAAAGGGGATCTCCACTTTTGAATATTGGAACAACAATCGCCGACTTCCAAACACTTGGGAATTTTCGCTGGAAAATTGAAAGATTAATAACTTTACTAATAGGGTTAATTAGGGTCAAACTAGACTCTTTGAGCATAACAACATCCATGCCATATTTATCTTTTGCTCTAGATGACTTAAGAGATCTAATTGTTCTCATAACATCAGAATCACTAACAGGCCTTATTCTAAAAACAGGCTCCACTGTTGTAACTGGACAGACATTAGTATACGCAGGCGGAAAACAACGAGTAATAGTTTCTACTGAATCAACAAAATGATGATTAAAAATCTCTACCATCTCAACTGGATTGTTTATTGATTTCCCTTTTACTTTAATTTCTAGAATTTTCTTATCTTCATTTTGTTGGCCTGTTAATTTTTTTAACTGATTCCAAATGATTCTAGGATTGCCTCTTGCTTTTTCTATCATAGTGAGGAAAAAAACTGCTTTAGCTTTTTGTAATTTCTTTACCACAGAGTTCCTTAACATAGTAAATCGATATCTATCACTACTCAATATAGACAGATTTGTGAACAATATTTGAGACTGAAGTAGTTTAAGTCTTTGGTTCTTTTAATTGTGATGATTTAGGTTCACATTTAACAAAAACCCACCAATTCACTCTCAACAAATTAGAATATGGTGACATGCTAATCAGCTAATCAACTCAAAACACCTGCAAAGGTTTCCTGAGCCTTCAAAATGGTCTTTCAGTTTGGTTCACTAGGCTACACAATCATGGGGAGGACTGCTGATCTGACAGTTGTCCAGAAGACAATCATTGACACCCTTCACAAGGAGGGTAAGCCACAAACATTCATTGCCAACAAAGCTGGCTGTTCACAGAGTGCTGTATCCAAGCATGTTAACAGAAAGTGTAGTGGAAGGAAAAAGTGTTGAAGAAAAAGATGCACAGCCAACCGAGAGAACCGCAGCATTATGAGGATTGTCAAGCAAAATCGATTCAAGAATTTGGGTGAACTTCACAAGGAATGGACTGAGGCTGGGGTCAAGGCATCAAGAGCCACCACACACAGACGTGTCAAGGAATTTGGCTACAGTTGTCGTATTCCTCTTGTTAAGCCACTCCTGAACCACAGACAACGTCAGAGGCGTCTTACCTGGGCTAAGGAGAAGAAGAACTGAACTGTGGTCCAAAGTCCTCTTTTCAGATGAGAGCAAGTTTTGTATTTCATTTGGAAACCAAGGTCCTAGAGCCTGGAGGAAGGGTGGAGAAGCTCATAGCCCAAGTTGCATGAAGTCCTGTGTTAAGTTTCCACAGTCTGTGATGATTTGGGGTGCAATGTCATCTGCTGGTGTTGGTCCATTGTGATTTTGAAAACCAGCGTCACTGCACCCGTTTACCAAGAAATTTTGGAGCACTTCATGCTTCCTTCTGCTGACCAGCTTTTTAAAGATGCTGATTTCATTTTCCAGCAGGATTTGGCACCTGCCCACACTGCCAAAAGCACCAAAAGCTGGTTAAATGACCGTGGTGTTACTGTGCTTGATTGGCCAGCAAACTCGCCTGACCTGAACCCCATAGAGAATCTATGGTGTATTGTCAAGAGGAAGATGAGAGACTCCAGACCCAACAATGCAGATGAGCTGAAGGCCACTGTCAAAGAAACCTGGGCTTCCATACCACCTCAGCAGTGCCACAAACTGATCACCTCCATGCCACGCCGAATTGAGGCAGTAATTAAAGCAAAAGGAGCCCCTACCAAGTATTGAGTACATATACAGTAAATGAACACACTTTCCAGAAGGCCAACAATTCACTAAAAATGTTTTTTTATTGGTCTTATGAAGTATTATAATTTGTTGAGATAGTGAATTGGTGGGTTTTTGTTAAATGTGAGCCTAAATCATCACAATTAAAAGAACCAAAGACTTAAACTACTTCAGTCTGTGTGCATTGAATTTATTTAATACACGAGTTTCACAATTTGAGTTGAATTACTGAAATAAATGAACTTTTCCATGACATGCTAATTTGTTGAGATGTCCCTGTATAATTTGTGTAATATTTTAGATCCGTTCATTAGGGGGCGCTGCTGCATCTGAATTATCCTCACACTGGTTGATGGCACACCTGTGTACAATAAAAAATTGTTGTATGATTTTAAAAAGGGAGATGGGAAGGATAAGGGACATTTGCCTGATAATTGACTGTTAAAGACACTTATGAGCCTAGCTTGAGTCTGCGGGGTTCACAGAGAGAAAGGGGACCGTTTTGTGGCATTTGTGACTGGTTCACCGGAGAAAGAGAAACTGAAAATAGGTGGACACCTGCAGGCCTTTTGGAAACCTCTAAACAATACTTTTGTTGAGAACTATATGTAGATTTTACCCTGATAAAAATTTTGTTTTTAAAGAGAAGGCAGAGTATGAAATATCGACTGGTAAGATTAATTTATGGCGTTACTAAGCAATTAATAATAGATGTTGTGTAATATTGTGTATTGTCTAAATACTTTTTTACCTGAAGACTTGAATTGTGATCATGTGTCTTATGTTGATATAATGTATTTTAATGAATAAAGGATGAGAGTAATTTAAAATATTGTATGTTGTTTAATGGAAATATGTTTATTATATGGCTTCCAATAAATAGACTCGAAATGTAATTTCTTGTGACTGCTCTGTACAATGATTATATTTTATTTTTAGTGACTATTAGTGTTACACAAGCCCAATAGAATAAAATCTAATTTTAAATTGTGGCTTTATGTGCACTGCAGTGGCCATTCACTCTGTTTTTTCCCATTCAGTAAAGCACATTCTACAAACTTTACATCCTACTGTAGTAGCAAGATAACAACAAACATATCTATTTTAAATGCTAATCACGACATCATTCATATTCATAAAACAAGCAAACTAATCCACAATTGTTATGGGTTTGACGAGACGTGAGACAGGTGGATCCATTCGCAAGGCTTTATTATTAAACATGGTCACACAGGCAGGGTTAGACAGGAGCAAACAGGTACGATAAAGACAGGGCAGAGAATAATCCGTGGGCAAGCGTGGGTCGGCGATCGGCGAACAGTATCCAGAGGGCTAGGCAGAGAGAAGAAACCAGGAACACGGGCAGGAATCAGGAAACAGGAAATCAAACTCGGGAAACTAGGAAACTGGGAAAACGCTTGGTAAGTAGACTGGCTAACAATACTCGGCAGCGTGTGAATGAATGTCCATGGTATTTATAGTGCTTGTGTGTGTGTGTGATTGGGTGATGGTGATTGCGTGATTGTTTGCAGGTGCGTGCGGGATAAATGGTGAACAGCTGTGTGGGTGCAGTGGATGCTGGGAAATGTAGTCCTTAGTGTGATCTGTGACGGTGTGAAAGTCCAAGTGGTGGGTGAGTGACCTCTAGAGGTGAGTGGCTGGAAGTTCGTGGTCTGGATTCGTGACATAGCCCCCCCCCAAAGAGCGGCTTCCAGACGCTCCTATGATCCAGGGTGGAGCGGACGGAGCTGGAGCCCGCCAGGGCGGAGCGGACGGAGCTGGAGCCCACCAGGGCGGGGCGGACGGACCTGGAGCCCACCGGGGCAGAGCGAACGGGGCTGGAGCCCGCCAGGGCGGAGCGGACGGAGCTGGGGGCCCCCAGGGCGGAGCGGGCAGGACTGGAGCCCCCCAGGGCGGGGCGGACAGACCCGGAACCCACCAGGGCGGAACAGACGGGACCAGAACCCACCAGAGCGGAGCAGATGGACCCGGAACCCACCAGGGCGGAACAGATGGGACCAGAGACCACCACAGGGAAGCAGACTGGGCAGGTAGCCCTGACAGCACCTGGAAGTAGAGAAGCACAAGGACAAACAACACAGGGAGAGCAGAAACAGACAACATTGGGAGAACAGAGACAGACAAGACAGGGAGAGCCTTCCTAGTCTCAGGAGCCGTGGCAGAGCAGATCTGGGAATCACAGGCGGCCTCCTTGGCCGGGACAGGACAGGGCGAGAGTTCATAGACGGCCTCCTTGGCCGGGACAGGACAGGGCGAGAGTTCACAGGTGGCCTTCTCAGCCGTGACAGAACAGGGCGTGAGCCTATAGACGGCCTCCATGGCCGGGACAGGACAGGGCGAGAGTTCATAGACGGCCTCCTTGGCCGGGACAGGACAGGGCGAGAGTTCATTGGAGGATACCACCGACACCTCTGGAGGTTCTGCAGCTAATGCCGCCACCTCTGGAGGTTCTACGGTGGTAACCTGACCGAGTGAGAGTACGTTGCTGGGCGCCACCACCTTGCAAGGAGTTGAAACGAGCACCACTGTTTCAGAGGGTGCTGCAGCAGGTGCTGTCACCTCTGGAGACATTACAGTGGGCGTTGCTACCTCAGGCAGTCCAATAGTGGTGTACGCAGCCCAAATGCAACATAGAGCGACCCCTATCATGGGAAGCGCTTCCGACAGGGAAATCAGTTCAGGAGTAGGAGGGCCAAGGTGAGTGGATTTGGGGATACCAGCAGCGCGTGCAGACACCAGCGGTGCATCTCTCACGCTGGATATCAACCGGGGAACTTGAAGGACTGACCTTGAGTCTCTGGGTGGGATAGGTTCTGGCTGAGGAGCTGAGACGTGAAGAGGCTCTGGCTGAGGAGCTGAGACGTGAAGAGGCTCTGGCTGAGGAGCTGAGACGTGAAGAGGCTCTGGCTGAGGAGCTGAGACGTGAAGAGGCTCTGGCTGAGGAGCTGAGACGTGGAGAGGCTCTGGCTGAGGAGCGGAGACGTGACGTGACTCTGGCTGGTCAGCTGTGACGTGACGTGACTCTGGCTGGTCAGCTGTGACGTGACGTGACTCTGGCTGGTCAGCTGTGACGTGACGTGACTCTGGCTGGTCAGCTGTGACGTGACGTGACTCTGGCTGGTCAGCTGTGACGTGACGTGACTCTGGCTGGTCAGCTGTGACGTGGCGTGACTCTGGCTGGTCAGCTGTGCCGTGGCGTGACTCTGCCTGGTCAGCTGTGACGTGGCGTGACTCTGCCTGGTCAGCTGTGACGTGGCGTGACTCTGGCTGGGGAGCTGAGGCATGGCGTGACTCTGGCTGGAGAGCTGAGGCATGGCGTGACTCTGGCTGGAGAGCTGAGGCAGGGCGTGACTCTGGCTGGAGAGCTGAGGCAGGGCGTGACTCTGGCTGGAGAGCTGAGGCAGGGCGTGACTCTGGCTGGAGAGCTGAGGCAGGGCGTGACTCTGGCTGGAGAGCTGAGGCAGGGCGTGACTCTGGCTGGAGAGCTGAGGCAGGGCGTGACTCTGGCTGGAGAGCTGAGGCAGGGCGTGACTCTGGCTGGAGAGCTGAGGCAGGGCGTGACTCTGGCTGGAGAGCTGAGGCAGGGCGTGACTCTGGCTGGAGAGCTGAGGCAGGGCGTGACTCTGGCTGGAGAGCTGAGGCAGGGCGTGACTCTGGCTGGAGAGCTGAGGCAGGGCGTGACTCATGCAGATCATCTGTGGCTTGACTTGACTCACGGAGATCACAGGTGGCTTGGCTTGACACGTGACAATCAACTGTGGCTTGGCTTGACTTGTGGTAATCAACTGTGCTTTGGCTTGACTCCCGGAGATCACTGGCGGCTGGGCTTGACACGTGACGATCAACTGTGCCTTGGCTTGACTTGTGACGATCAACTGTGCCTTGGCTTGACTTGTGACGATCAACTGTGGCTTGGCTTGACTCACGGAGATCACTGGTGGCTTGGCTTGACTTGGGATGATCAACTGTGCCTTGGCTTGACTTGTGACGATCAACTGTAGCTTGGCTTGACTCACGGAAATCACTGGTGGCTTGGCTTGACTTGGGATGATCAACTGTGCTTTGGCTTGACTTGTGACGATCCACTGTGGCTTTGCTTGACTTGTGACGACCAACTGTGGCTTTGCTTGACTTGTGACGATCAACTGTGCTTTGGTTTGATTTGTGATGATCAGCTGTAGCTGGACTTGACTTGTGACGATCAACTGTGCTTTGACTTGACCTGTGATGATCAGCTGGGCTTTGGCTTGACTTGTGATGATCAACCGTGCTCTGGTTTGCCTTGTGACGATCAACTGTAGCTCGACTTGATCTTTTAACATCGGCTGTGACTTGACTTGACTCTTTAACAACAGCGGTGACTTGACTTGACTCTTTAACAACAGCGGTGACTTGACTTGACTCTTTAATAACAGCGGTGACTTGACTTGACTCTTTAACAGCAACGGTGACTTGACTTGCCTCTTTAACAGCAGCGGTGACTTGACTTGCCTCTTTAACAGCAGCGGTGACTTGACTTGACTCTTTAACAGCAGCGGTGACTTGACTTGACTCTTTAACAGCAGCGGTGACTTGACTTGACTCCTTAACAGCAGCGGTGACTTGACTTGACTTTTTAACAACAGCGGTGACTTGACTTGACTCTTTAACAGCAGCGGTGACTTGACTTGGCTTGTGATTGGCAGCAATGACGCTATGGGGTGTTGTTGTTGCCGCCATTTTGTGAGCGTGATCTAGCGTGGCTGTGTCCACACAATTGGGTGCGGTGTCTCGTTCCTCCGCGATCCCCACAGTGAACGAAGAGCCAACACATAGCAAAGCATAGTCCAAGAACTGACTGAGAGATGAACGGGGACCCTCACGGATTAGCTGTGACTTGAGCGGCTGGTTAATGCCGTCACAAAAGAAGTCTATGAGTACACAGTCTGGCAGATCAGAGAGATGGGCGAGATCTAAATAGTCCTGTACATAATCCTCGAGTGGTAGCGAGCCCTGCTCGAGGTGCAAAAGCATTCGTGCAATGTCCATACCTGGCCAATATCCATGTGAAAAGCCGCTGGATCCTTGTTTGGCCGAGTATTCTGTTATGGGTTTGACGAGACGTGAGACAGGTGGATCCATTCGCAAGGCTTTATTATTAAACATGGTCACACAGGCAGGGTCAGACAGGAGCAAACAGGTACGATAAAGACAGGGCAGAGAATAATCCGTGGGCAAGCGTGGGTCGGCGATCGGCGAACAGTATCCAGAGGGCTAGGCAGAGAGAAGAAACCAGGAACACGGGCAGGAATCAGGAAACAGGAAATCAAACTCGGGAAACTAGGAAACTAGGAAAACGCTTGGTAAGTAGACTGGCTAACAATACTCGGCAGCGTGTGAATGAATGTCCATGGTATTTATAGTGCTTGTGTGTGCGTGTGATTGGGTGATGGTGATTGCGTGATTGTTTGCAGGTGCGTGCGGGATAAATGGTGAACAGCTGTGTGGGTGCAGTGGATGCTGGGAAATGTAGTCCTTAGTGTGATCTGTGACGGTGTGAAAGTCCAAGTGGTGGGTGAGTGACCTCTAGAGGTGAGTGGCTGGAAGTTCGTGGTCTGGATTCGTGACAACAATAATCTGTAACTGACTGTGCTAATAATGCTGTCCACTGACTTTACTCTCGTTATATAATTGGCTCACGTGATATAAGTGTTAACTTAAGTGTTAGCCCATGATAAGAAATTTGGATTTGCTTGATTTTAAACTTATTTAGCACAGACGTTGCTGCTGAAACACATATAGATGAGTAGATTTGAGTCTGTACCTAACCTAATGTACTTCTCTTATGTAAAGGTGGAGACCCTTTGGAGTTGTACAATTATCATCATATGTCAAAACATTCAGTTCTAGCTCCTTAAATCCCAGGTAAATTTGCACCAGGTTTTAGCTGAAAATATTTTATTTGCCTCTCAGATACTGGTCATAGTACCGTTACTACTGCTATGGTTGTGACAAATGATCTTATTGGTGCTTTGGACAGAAAACTAACGGTGTTCCCCACAGTTTCATTTTGGGGCCAGTTTTGTTTTCTGTTTTTATAAATTATGTTGGAAAGGATATCAAAGCAAAATTATGCCTGTATGCAGATGACGCTGTTATTTATACATATGCTTATTCCATAGTACAAGCAGTGCAGGAACTTCATATTGAAATTAATTAATTGCTACCTGCTCTGTTGAGTTATACATATTGATGAAAATTAGGCAGAAAACCACTGAGACTGAACATACAAAAGATTACTTAAACATAAAGAATAAAGAGAAAAAAAAGAAACAGACAAAAGCCAAGAAGTAACAAAAAGAATAAGACTTATATTCATTGTATGTTAAATAAAATCTATATTGACAATATAACTACTTTATTTGTGTTAAATTGATATTTTTCCCATTGAATCCCAGGATACCTCTTTGATGTACAGTATGGTGGGAACATGCAGATTTTGCAACACATTAAATTTCTCAAATTCAATTAAATATGTATTTTTTAAACAAAAATGTAACAGTGCACAAACTGCACATAAAGTAGTTAAAAAAAATCATCAATATTTATTCAAACATACATATATAATTATATGCTCCTCTTTAGTGTTTTTAAAATAGCTAAGTAAGGAACTGTGAACACTGGATATCTTGTGACTATAATAAGTGACATTGAATAAGCTGTTTTATTTGACGTCTTTCGGTTGAAACACTGATTGAGCGAATGAGACATGATTCATTTCAGTAAATTGTACTGTATCTTTCAACACCTTCTGATGATCATTTATGTTTATTGCTCGCTGTAACTCACATTAAAGTGGAAGAGACTCGCGCTCCACGCTGCCGCTTGAACTGAAGCAGCTACAGCAATCTGTCACGCTACATTCAAGTGCGTCAAAAGGGCACATATTGTTTTTCCACTTACTGTTGTATACATTTTCATTTTACAAACAACTATATATTTAAACTGGGTTTTCTGCGTTTTAGAATAATCCTGGTTTGTTCTCATTTGCATTATCGTTATGTTTTACATAAACTATTTTCTTAATTTATATATGAAACCTGGTTAATATAATACAAAGCAACCACAAAAATAACATTTTGATAATAAACTTGTATTGCTTCAGACAGATGTATTTCCAGCTGCTGCAGTGGGACACAGAGGTTTTGCTGGTGCAGAAGAGCATGAAGAAATGCTTCATGTCAGGAACCAAATTTCAACACATTTTTATTTAAGAGGGCAAGGGATTTTTCAGGAGTCAAATTATTTTTATATATATTTTTATACAAGGCAATATGAGTGAAACTATTTCATATTTGAGGTTTCTTGACCTTTTGAAATATTTTTCATTATTAAAAATTCAAGGGACATGTTTGCCATCATATTTTAAGAAAGATCCACATGTATGCATAACAGTTGTGGATGTGCACAAGCTGCAGTGAAGCACATATAAAGGATAGAAACCCCTGCTCTACTTCACACGTCTGATCTTCATGGTGATGGACTTCAGAGAATTCATGCTCTTCTTCCAGTGGTACCAGGTGACTCCAGTAGTCATTACTGTACCCTGTTTCTCCCACAAATAGTGAGCAGTGGGGTTTGTGTAATAACAATCGTTGTACCAAAACCCTCCTCCAAAGTATTTCATAGCACAGTTTCTTTCTGAATTATCTTGGTCTTTGTCAAAGGTGGAGAACTTCATTCCATTTTGATAACTCAAAGAGTCACCTGCAGAAAGGAGAAACTTAATTATAGGCACTTTCATTTGGACATCTAAAATAAAATGAGTTTTTTAAATAAATAATATAAAATATAAAAGCATTAGTTTAAATATTATGGTCTAAAAGTCCTTTTCAGAAGTAATATAATGACTAAAGTGTTTGAAATAAAAAGCTTGTTGAATTGCACTAATTGAAAAAAAATATATACATTGCATTAACCCTGCTTGCTGTCACACTCTCGGAGGGGAGAGCAAGGAGCGAGGAGACACGGAGAGTTTTAAACATGGACTTTAATAAAACAAGAAGACATATAATCACGGACATCAGACACGGGGAAAACCAAGGCTTAAGAATACAGGGGAGTAACGAGGAGAACTGAAACAGGTGTGGAGCAATCAAATATACAGCTGGGAGGAATGATAAATCAAAGAACATACTGGGAATGTGGAACAGGAAAACCAAATAAGGACATAGGAGGAAAAACACGTGACATGGGGAACACAGGACTGACAGTACTCCCCCCCTCCCGAACGGTGCGTCCCGCACCGAACACCATCCAACGGGGAGGGGGGGGGGGCGCTCTGGAGGCCTTAAGGGACACAGAGACAGGACAGGACAGGAGGCCTCCAGGGCGGCGCCCATTCTGGGAGCCATGGCGGAGCGGGGAGGTCAGGAGACCATGGCGGGTCAGGGGACTCGGGAGGCCATGGCGGGTCAGCGGACTCGGGAGGCCATGGCGGGTCAGGGAGCTCGGGAGGCCCTGGCGGAGCAGGGAGCTCGGGAGGCCATGGCGGGTCAGGGGACTCGGGAGGCCATGGCGGGTCAGCGGACTCGGGAGGCCATGGCGGGTCAGCGGACTCGGGAGGCCATGGCGGGTCAGCGGACTCGGGAGGCCATGGCGGGTCAGGGGACTCGGGAGGCCATGGCGGGTCAGCGGACTCGGGAGGCCATAGCGGGTCAGGGAGCTCGGGAGGCCCTGGCGGAGCAGGGAGCTCGGGAGGCCATGGCGGGTCAGGGGACTCGGGAGGCCATGGCGGGTCAGCGGACTCGGGAGGCCATGGCGGGTCAGCGGACTCGGGAGGCCATGGCGGGTCAGCGGACTCGGGAGGCCATGGCGGGTCAGCGGACTCGGGAGGCCATGGCGGGTCAGCGGACTCGGGAGGCCATGGCGGGTCAGGGGACTCGGGAGGCCCTGGCGGGTCAGGGAGCTCGGGAGGCCCTGGCGGAGCAGGGAGCTCGGGAGGCCATGGCGGGTCAGGGGACTCGGGAGGCCCTGGCGGGTCAGGGGACTCGGGAGGCCCTGGCGGGTCAGGGAGCTCGGGAGGCCCTGGCGGAGCAGGGAGCTCGGGAGGCCCTGGCGGAGCAGGGAGCTCGGGAGGCCATGGCGGGTCAGGGGACTCGGGAGGCCCTGGCGGGTCAGGGGACTCGGGAGGCCATGGCGGGTCAGCGGACTCGGGAGGCCATAGCGGGTCAGGGAGCTCGGGAGGCCCTGGCGGAGCAGGGAGCTCGGGAGGCCATGGCGGGTCAGGGGACTCGGGAGGCCATGGCGGGTCAGCGGACTCGGGAGGCCATGGCGGGTCAGCGGACTCGGGAGGCCATGGCGGGTCAGCGGACTCGGGAGGCCATGGCGGGTCAGCGGACTCGGGAGGCCATGGCGGGTCAGCGGACTCGGGAGGCCATGGCGGGTCAGGGGACTCGGGAGGCCCTGGCGGGTCAGGGAGCTCGGGAGGCCCTGGCGGAGCAGGGAGCTCGGGAGGCCATGGCGGGTCAGGGGACTCGGGAGGCCCTGGCGGGTCAGGGGACTCGGGAGGCCCTGGCGGGTCAGGGAGCTCGGGAGGCCCTGGCGGAGCAGGGAGCTCGGGAGGCCCTGGCGGAGCAGGGAGCTCGGGAGGCCATGGCGGGTCAGGGGACTCGGGAGGCCCTGGCGGGTCAGGGGACTCGGGAGGCCCTGGCGGGTCAGGGAGCTCGGGAGGCCCTGGCGGAGCAGGGAGCTCGGGAGGCCATGGCGGAGCAGGGAGCTCGGGAGGCCATGGTGGGACCGCCTCCAAGACCGTGGCCCCAGCCCCCACCTCGGTCCTTTCGGCCGGAGCCCTACTACCCCCCCAAAAAATTTCCTAGGGGTACATAGGGACTCCATCGGGCAGTAGGGGGCGCCTAGGAGGCATGGACTTTTGGGTGCGCTCGGGAAGCGTGGACTCTTGGGGGCGCTCGGCAGGCGTTGGCACTTGAGGGCGCTCGGCAGGCGCGGGCACTTGAGGGCGCTCGGCAGGCGCGGGCACTTGAGGGCGCTCGGCAGGCGCGGGCACCAGAGGGCGCTGGAGAGGAGCGGGCTCTGGGGTGCCCTGGCGAGGAGCGGGCTCTGGGGTGCGCTGGCGAGGAGCGGGCTCTGGGGTGCGCACTGGAGGGCACTTGCGAGGAGCAGGCACTGGAGGGCACTTGCGAGGAGCAGGCACTGGAGGGCACTTGCGAGGAGCAGGCACTGGAGGGCACTTGCGAGGAGCAGGCACTGGAGGGCACTTGCGAGGAGCTGCCTCTTGGGGGCGCTCTTGAGAGCTGGACAGAACCAGCAGGGGCTCTGGAGAGCTGGGCGGAACCAGCAGGGGCTCTGGAGAGCTGGACGGAACCAGCAGGGGCTCTGGAGAGCTGGGCGGTACCAGCAGGGGCTCTGGAGAGCTGGGCGGAACCAGCAGGGGCTCTGGAGAGCTGGACGGAACCAGCAGGGGCTCTGGATAGCTGGACGGAACCAGCAGGGGCTCAGGAGAGCGCAGTCGAGGAGCGGGCACTGGAGAGCTCTGGTGATTAATGTTTATTGAGCTTGCCATATTCCTTGCCGGCTGGCAAGGGAGAGCCGCGGGCCGCGTTGGCGGGCTTGGGGGAGCCGCGGACGACGGCAGGCTGGTTCTGGCTCGGGCCCTGACACTCTCCAGACACCGGAGGATCCCCTCCCTCCAGCATAGTCCCTTGGTGTCTGGGAGGTCCACGGGACGATGGGCATTGGCCCCGTGCCAGAACAGAGATAGGATGGTGGCGTCATCTAATGCCGTCGCCGCGGCAAGCCCGCAGAACTCCCGTGAATACGCGGGGAAAGGGAGATCTCGGTGTGCAAGTGCGACGAAGCGGGCGGCGACTTCCATCACCGCGGGAGCCAGGGAAAACAGGAGGAAACAAAAAACTTTTCAAAAAACGGGAAAACAAAACCGAGGGAGGAGTAACGCCGCTTACTTCAGTTTAGGTCCGTGATTCTGTCACACTCTCGGAGGGGAGAGCAAGGAGCGAGGAGACACGGAGAGTTTTAAACATGGACTTTAATAAAACAAGAAGACATATAATCACGGACATCAGACACGAGGAAAACCAAGGCTTAAGAATACAGGGGAGTAACGAGGAGAACTGAAACAGGTGGGGAGCAATCAAATACACAACTGGGAGGAATGATAAATCAAAGAACATACTGGGAATGTGGAACAGGAAAAACCAAATAAGGACATAGGAGGAAAAACACGTGACATGGGGAACACAGGACTGACACTTGCATTTTAATGCATTGTATTTTTAGAGCTTGCATTCGTATGGGCTGATATTCAACATGGTTGTTTGTTTAAATTGTGAATATTTCAATTCAAAGCATTTCACATATATTTTCATTATAAAAAAATCAATAATCCATATTCACCTTTCATATTTCACTTCCAAAACATTCGGTCTGTTTAAAAATACGACCTATAATTTTCAACAGGTAATTGTCGGTCCATTTTATTTTGGCCTATGAATGCCTCGCTCAAGCCGTTATGTTGGCCTTGTCTACAGCTGCTAGCGGCACCTGCTGGTGAGGCTGACTAACAGCAGATGGGGATCACGCATCGGTGATCTACTGCTTTTCCTGCAGTTCCCGGATGTGCAGTGTTGAATTTTCTGTTGAAATTTAACCAGTGAATTTGTGGAGGCGAATTTGTAAAGTGAAATAAAATGGACCGACGATTACCTGTTGAATATTATAGTTCGTATTTTTAAACAGACCGAACGTTTTGGAAGTGAAATCTGAAAGGTGAATATGGATTATTGATTTTTTTATAATGAAACAATATGTGAAATGCTTTGAATTGAAATATTCACAGTTTAAACAAACAGCCATGTTGAATATCAGCCCATACGAATGCAAGCTCTAAAAATACAATGCATTAAAATGCAAGCAGGGTTAATGCAATGTATATATTTTTTTTCAATTAGTGCAATTCAACAAGCTTTTTATTTCAAACACTTTAGTCATTATATTACTTCCATAGTCCTTCATTACTACTATTTTATTTGATTAAATTCTTCTTTATGGAAAATTAAACGTCTGTAGTTTGTTTCACCTGCTCCTCCATCTACAAAGCCGCTCACATGTAGTTTGTACCCATCAGCCTCAGAGTCCACAGAGAAAGACTTGTACAGAGCGTAAGCCTTCTTCCCGTCAAAGTCCTCCACATCTACTCTGAGTCTATAATGATGCCTGCGTGTCAGCTGGTGAACAAACTCTACACCTGTTAAAAACATGAAATGAAACTGGTTTAATAACTTTAATAACAAATATAATCAGCATTTATACTGCAGTCCTGATTGAATGTCCGTGTTTTTGGATTGTTTAGTCTTTGTCTGTTTGCCTTTTTAAGCCCAAAACATCACAAAATCACTCACCCAGCCAGTGTTCTCCTTCTTTATTACCAAAACCCCATTTATAACTCCTCCACGGCCTATAGAAATTCACCTCGCCGTCCACTCTCCTGACAATCACCTGAAACATTCAGAAATCATTCATCGCTTTGACACATCACATCATTTCACATCATTCATCTTTTAGAAAGACGTTTAAGGTGTACAGCCTTTAACAAGCTTCATTTTGCAACAAATTATTTTGTGTGATTTCAATGACTGTTCTTCAACTTATAGAAAGTACACAAATAAAATAAATGAATAATAGTTAATTAGAAATCATGGTGTCATTCACACTGGGGTGCATCTGATAATAAAATATCCTTTTGCAAGATAAAACACACTGAAATGCGTACCATCCAGTGTCCCTGGTCATTTTGTCCACCGGAGACCATCTCACAGTAGATCTGCACCGGTCCATCTATTGTGGAGATGTTGTACACACCACTGGTACGATATCCACTCGAATAAATATCAGAGCAGTCTTTGGCACGAAGAAAATCTGATATGACCACATGTGCACCCATCAACACGGGAAACAGCGCAGACAAACACAGCAACACCTGAGAGACACAAACACAAGATCTGAGTCTGATGATCAACGTCTGACAAAAACACTCATATTCTCACATACAGAAACTCACAATCATGTTTGTGATCATCGCTTCAGACGTCCAGCTCAGAGGATCAGATGCACCTGAAATACAGTTCAGACAAATAAGTATCTCTATTAGAGCATGAACATGCATTCTGTTATTATCTGAAGAAAGAAAATATTTTATATATTTGCTGAGACCTGCATAATTATAAAACTCACCATATGTCCTGAGAGTCTTGTGAATGTTCAGGCGATGGATACGTCTTTTTATATATTTCTGATCGTCAGGATCCTCCTCTTTATCTGACATTTATAAAAAAACAAAAACTTTATAGGACAGTCATGGGTTGGATTCCATAAAAGGACAAGTTTATGTTCAGTTGGCAACCTGTTTATCATCATCAGAGGAACTGAAAAGGACATTTATTTCAACATTGATTTTATTTAATTGCAACAAACCCCTTTAAAAAAAGTTAAAGGGCTAGTTCACCCAAAAATTAAATTTTGTCATCATTTTTTTACCCTCATGTTGTTCCAAACCTGTATGAGTTTCTCTCTTTTGTTGAACATAAAATAAGTGTTTAACAATTGTTGTTAGCCAATAGAACTATCCCTTGAAAGCCCTTATTGTTCATTCATTTATAAGTAAAAGTAAACATTTTCTTAGCTTAAGTGTTTGCTGACTTTTCCTGATAACTCTGTGATAACTTCATCTCTCCACAAGTTCTGAATCTGGATGTGGTGTTTGATAACTCCTTAAAATTTGATAAATTAGTGAAGGGTTCTAGCTTCTTCCATCTTCGTTCTCTTTCTAAAATCAAGTCATTTCTCTCTAAAACCTCTCTAGAGGCTGTTATCCATGCCTTTACTACGTCTCGGTTGGATTATTGCAGCTCCCTATATTTTGATATATCAAAGTCTCAAATCTCTCGGGTACAAGTAGTCCAAAATACTGCAGCTAGATTCCTGAAGGGGTGTAACAAGTTTGATCATGCCTCTCCCCTCTTGAGATCTGATGTTCCAGTAAAGTTATAAAAATGTTGTCTCACTTAAAACATCTAGTTTTTAAGAACATTAAGGAAACATTCCATTGTATCATTTTGCAAACATTATAGGAATGTTACTTTTGAATGTTCTATGAATGTTCTTGAATGTTCATTTACATTAGGGACTGTAACATCCTTTGTTTGTCTGAAACATGGCTCACTCCCTCGGTCCCGGACACCGCTGTAACACCGTCTGATAACTTTTCTGTTTTACGGATGGACAGAACAGCCGAGGCCGGAAAAATCAAGGGTGGTGGAGTGTGTTTTATGATTAACAAGAAATGGTGCGACCCCAGGAATATCTCCATTCTGTCGCGTTCCTGCTCGCCTCATCTGGAACATCTCTCCATTATCTGCCGCCCATTCTATCTACCCCGCGAGTTCTCCGCGGTCATCTCTACTGCCGTCTACATTCCACCTCAGGCAGACACGAGCTTGGCTTTGTCCAAACTCCACGAGGAGATCAGCGGCTACATCAACAAACACCCTGACGCTGCCTCTATCATCGCAGGGGACTTTAACAAAGCCAACCTCAGGAAGGTCATGCCGACCTTCCATCAGCATGTATCCTGTCCAACTAGAGGATCGAATACACTGGATCATTGCTACACTCAATTTAAGAATGCCTATAAAGCTCGTTCCCTTCCGGCTATTGGCAAATCGGACCATGCCGCCATTTTCCTCACACCGGAACATAAAAAAAGGATCGTTCAGGAATCCCCAGGGGTGAGGGAAGTGACGCGCTGGTCCTCCCACTCTGAAGCTATGCTACAGGCGTCTCTTGATGACGTCGACTGGGACATGTTCCGGGCGAGTTCAGCTGACGACGTCAGCGAGTTCACGGATGTAGCATTAAGCTTTGTTTACACGCTAACCGACCAAGCCACTGAAACGGTAACAATAAGGACATTCTCTAATCAGAAACTGTGGGTGGACAGAACAATCCGTTATCGTGCTGCGGTTAACCAACGCACTGCCGCATACAACGCCGGTCTTTTGTCAGGAAACATGAGCGAGTACAAAGCATCATGTTATGCTCTCCGACGGGCAGTTAGAGCTGCTAAACTCCGATACAGAGAGAGAATTGAGTCACATTTTCAGCTCAATGACTCTCGACGCATGTGGCAGGGACTGAAGGCCATCTGTTCCTCTGGAAATAACCCCTCTGCCGAGGTGAGAGCAGATCCATTGCTGGCCGAAGAGCTAAACACCTTCTACGGCCGCTTCGAATGCAACGACAGCGCGACTCTGCCGATCAGCGCGTCAGGAAGCAGCAGACAGAGCAGCGATGAACATGTTATCACCGTGTCGGAGGACGAGGTTCGGAGGGAACTAAAGAGAGTGAACGTCAGGAAAGCGGCTGGACCTGATGGGATTACTGGCCGTGTTCTAAGGTCCTGCGCCGATCAGCTTGCTGGTTTGTTTACTTCCATCTTTAATGAGTCCCTTGCTACCTCTGTGATTCCCACCTCATTTAAGAAATCTGTCATCATCCCTGTGCCTAAGAACAGTAAACCCTCTTGCCTGAATGACTATCGTCCAGTTGCCCTCAAATCAACAGTCATGAAGGTTTTTGAGAGACTTTTAAAGAAACACATATGCTCCTCCATCCCTGCTACTTTGGACTCTCTTCAGTTTGCCTATCACCCAAATAGGTCTACTGATGATGCCATCTCTCAGGTACTGCACTCTTCCCTCACACATATTGACAGCCAAAATGGCAACTATGTCAGACTGCTATTCATTGACTATAGCTCAGCTTTCAATACTATAGTCCCCACCAAGCTAGCTGTCAAACTCTCAGACCTCGGCCTAAACACTTCACTCTGTGACTGGATTCAAGACTTCTTCACCGGCAGACCACAAGTGGTGAAAATGGGCCAGTTCACCTCCAACTCCATCACCCTGAATGTAGGAGCCCCGCAGGGCTGTGTCCTGAGTCCCCTACTCTACTCTCTCTACACACACGACTGTGTGTCCTCTCACAGCTCCACTTCTATTGTTAAATTTGCTGATGATACTGTGGTTCTGGGCCTCATTTCCAACAATGTTAAGCATACTTGGGTGAGGTAGAGAGACTTACATCATGGTGCCAGGACAACTGTCCCTCTCGGAACGTGAGAGCTGATTGTAGACTTCAGGAAGAGACAGCAGCGGCCCTACACTCCTCTTATGATCAGCGGGACCCCTGTGGAGAGGGTGAGCAGCTTCAAGTACCTCGGTGTAAACATCTCCGAGGACCTGACTTGGACTGCTCACATTCAAACACAGGTCAAGAAAGCCAGGCAAAGACTGTACCATCTGCGACAGCTGAGGAAATTCAGGGTCTCACCAGCAATCCTGAAAACTTTCTATTCAGGGGCCATAGAAAGTGTATTGACTCAGTGCATCTCAGTGTGGTATAGTAACGCCACAAATCAGGACGGCAAAGCTCTGCAGAGAGTCGTGCGCTTAGCTGAGCGCATCTCAGGGTCTACCCTCCCCTCCCTGCAGGACATCTACCTCAAACGCTGCAAAAGCAGAGCTGCAAAAATAATCAAGGACTCAAATCACCCCGGTAACCGTCTTTTCACTCTGCTGCCATCTGGCAAGCGCTTCAGGAGCATGATGGCAAAAACTGAGAGACTGAGGAGGAGCTTCTACCCTCAGGCCATCAGGCTCCTAAACTCAGTCTCATAACATCTACAGGACTCAATTTAATAAACTGTAAAAAACATTCATTATTCTCCATCATCCGCATTGCTGCTATGTGTTCATACCCGGTACAACCTGTTTGCACATTCCTCTTGCACATCCCTGTTTATATTAATATTTATTAAATCCACAGTAGACTGTATTGCACATTTTATTTCATTGCACATTTTACTCCTTATTTTATTTTATTTTATTTTATTTTTTACTTATTTTTTATCTTATTCTTACCTATATTTATATATACTCTCCTGTGTTTGTTTCATCTTTTATTTTATTTTTTTGCACTGTCCATTGAGCGGACCCGTCCTGACCTACATTTCACTACTGATTATACCCTGTATGATTGTGTATGTGACAAATAAACAAGAACCTTGAACCTTGAACCTTGAACATTCTGAAACTATTAACATTTAAAAAACATTAGATGAATGTTTCGCTAAAATGATTTAGGAAAAAAATAAACCATGAACGATGTATTGCTAAATAATGTTGCTAAAATTTTGAGAACTTCATGAAAGAGCAGGGAACTTTGAACAAACATTCAGCTTAATGTTAGTGGAAGAACATTTGTTCATAACTTTGAGAGAACCTTCTGAGAACATTCCCTGCTAGCTGGGTACTCTTAAACTCTTAAACACCAGAACTACTGTTTTCAAATTTTTAGGTGAATTATGAGTAAATATTAAGTTAAAAAAAGTGTTTTATAATACTGTTTATAGTGTTTTATTAAAAAAAAAAAAATTGTCAGTTTTGTGTACTTCTCATTTGCCATCATTAAATTGTATTATATAAGCCTTATCTCTGCTGTTTACCAGAATCAGAAAGTTTACATGTTAATTACTAAAGTTTTCTAAAGATGCCAGTCACTTGAGCGGGTGAAAAACAAAGTGAACCAACTTCTCCTTCTCTGATGACTGACCAATGACTCGCTGAAAAATGATCAAGATAGGCTCACCATCGCTCGACCACTGGCACGATGAAGAACAACAGTGACTTCGCTTTTCATAGCAGATTTTATGAAATTCTTCCAGTGCCATGAAATGTTGCAATTCTTGACCTGATGTCCAAGCAGCAACAGGTGCACTTCAGTCATGAATTAACTACTGAAATACATTAAGTGTATTAACAGAAACACAGCAGACTAGACCGGATCACATCTCTGTTATGCTAATCCCAGCATACAGACCACTTCTCAAACTTGCCAAACCGGTTCAAAAACTCATCACAATTTGGCCAAATGATGCTACCTCAACACTACAGGACTGCTTTCAGTGCACAGACTGGAACATGTTTAAAGAGGCAGCCACCTACAACAACCACACAGACCTGCATGAGTACACTGAAACTGTGACTGCTTACATCAAAAAGTGCATGGATGATGTGACAGTCACCAAGACCATCACCACACGTGCAAACCAGAAACCATGGATGACAGCAGAGGTTCGTGGGCTGCTAAAGACCAGAGACAAAGCATTCAGATCAGGAGATAAAGCGGCCCTCAAAACAGCAAGAGCCAATCTGTCCTGTGGCATCAAAAATGCAAAACGGTCACATGCTCAAAAAATCAACAATCACTTCACAGACAGCAGAGACACACGGAGCCTGTGGCAAGCCATTCAGACCATCACTGACTACAAGCCCCCGCCAAAGGCCTATGATGAGGACACATCCCTCCCCGATGCACTCAACCACTTTTATTCACGGTTTGAAATGCAGAATGACACACCTGCACAAAAACTGCCCACACCTCCCAACGACTGGGCGCTTTGTCTGTCTCCAGCCGACGTAAGGAAGACCCTATCGAGGATTAACCCACGCAAGGCTGCGGGTCCTGACAACATACCTGGCCGTGTACTGAAAGACTGTGCTGCACAGCTGACGGATGTCCTAACAGATATCTTCAACACCTCGCTGAGCCAGGCAGTCGTCCCCACATGTCTCAAATCCACAACAATCATACCGGTACCAAAGAAATCACCTGTGTCCTGTCTAAATGACTACCGTCCCATAGCACGGACTCCAATCATGATGAAGTGCTTTGAGAGGTTAGTCATGCACAACATCAAAAACAGCCTCCCCAACACACTTGACCCGCTGCAGTTTGCATACCGTCCAAACCGCTCTACGGACGATGCAATCTCCTCCACCCTCCACCTGGCTCTTACCCACCTAGAAAATAAAGACTCCTACGTTAGAATGCTGTTCATCGACTTCAGCTCAGCATTCAACACAATTATCCCACAACAGCTCATAAATAAACTAAACCTGCTGGGCCTTAACAATTCCCTTTGCAATTGGATCCTGGACTTTCTAACCGGAAGACCTCAGTCAGTCCGTGTCGGCCACAACACCTCGAGCACTACCACACTGAGCACAGGTGCCCCACAAGGCTGTGTGCTCAGCCCGCTGCTCTTCACGCTGCTGACCCACGACTGCACTGCCAAGTTCAGCTCCAACCACATCATCAAGTTTGCTGATGACACAACAGTGGTAGGTCTCATCAGCAACAACGATGAAACGCACTACAGAGAGGAAGTGACACAGCTGGCAGAATGGTGTGGCACTAACAATCTGTCCCTCAATGTGGAGAAGACAAAGGAGGTTGTGATGGACTTCAGGAGAAACTCCGTTGACCACCCTCCACTGACCATCGACAGTTCGACTGTGGAGAGAGTCAGCAGCACTAAATTCCTGGGGGTGCACATCACAGAGGATCTCACCTGGACCACCAACACCATGTCACTCTCCAAGAAGGCACAACAGCGCCTACACTTTCTCCGCCGGCTGAAAAGAGCAAGTCTCCCACCACCCATCCTCAACACATTCTACAGGGGCACCATCGAGAGTGTTCTGACCAGCTGCATCACTGTCTGGTACGGGAACTGCAGTGCTGCTGACCGCAAGACCCTCCAGCGGACAGTGAACACGGCTGCTAAGATCATCGGTGCCCCTCTCCCATCCATCCTGGACATTTTTCTTGCACGATGCTCCAGCAAAACCAACAGCATCGTGAAGGACCCCACCCACCCCTCCCACAGTCTCTTCCAGCTCCTACCATCAGGAAGACGGTACCGGAGCATCAGAGCCCACTCCGCCAGACTACTCAACAGCTTTTTCCCCCAGGCTGTGAGAGCCCTGAACTCAAATCACCCCGCCCGCCTCTGACACCCCATACAATCCCCTACCTCCTGAAACATGGACCCTCCCCTCTCCCCTCTCCCCTCCCCTCCCCTCCCCAAACATCCCCCAACCTTACCACACCAGCGAAAAAACTGTAAACTTTTTTTTGTGCAATCCAAGTGTGCTACACACATGTGAGTGGGCCTGTACAAACCACCTGTAGTAACACACTCTCCTCTATGCACTAGACACTTTTCCTAACACTATGTGTACACAATCCCACAAAAGACTCAGCAATATATGTATGTTTACATGCTCATGCACCACTACAAACCATCTTGTACTGTTCCCCAGCCAGCTGCTGACTCCCAATGTTTCTCTCTGCACATGTACAGTATTTATGTGAAGCATTCGCATAGTTTGTATAGTTTGTATTTTTTATCGTTATCTTTAGTTGTACAGGGTAAACAGATTGTATAGTTTGTATTTTCTATCCTTATCTTTAGTTGTATACGGTAAACATTTATATATAGTATACCTAGTCAAATCTGTCAGTAGGTTAGTTTTTGTGTATAGGTTTATAGTGTTTTTACTTCATTGTTGTATGTCTGTATTTATGTAGCACCATGGTCCTGTGAGGCACGACATTTCGTTCCACTGTATGTCCCCACATGCAGCGGAATGACAATAAAGCTCAACTTGAACTTGAACTTGAACTTCTCCTTTGCCGAGATAATCCATCCACCTCACAGGTGTGGCATATCAAGATGCTGATTAGACAGCATGATTATTGCGCAGGTGTGCCTTAGGCTGGCCACAATAAAAGGCCACTCTAACATGTGCAGTTTTATCACTCAGCACAATGCCACAGATGTCGCAAGTTTTGAGGGAGCGTGCAATTGGCATTCTGACTGCAGGAATGTCCACCAGAGCTGTTGCCCATGAATTGAATGTTCATTTCTCTACCATAAGCCGTCTCCAAAGGATAATAATTACACAATACAATAGAAATCTATTTAAACAATTTAGGATCAATTAAAAACAATGCAAACAAAATACAAACAATAATAGGATGGCTAGCAGATATAAGAGTCTAGTGTTGACAAATCTGAGTACTGATTAACCAATTCTTCAATTGAACCCTAAATAAAGCAAATGTGTCTAGATCTCTTATAGTTGTCGGAATAGTATTCCATTCCTGTGCAGCTTTGACAGAAAAAGCAGACTGACTAAATTTACTTCGTCTAAGCGGTATGATACAGTCTCCTCTTAATGCGCCTCTTGTAAAGCGATAATCAGTTGTTCTAATACGAACTAACTGATCGAGAGGGGGAGAAGATAAACCATAAATAATTTTATACATCAAGCATACATTTGCATACTTAATCATGTTTTCCCAACTTAACAAATTATATTTTTCCAGTATTGGACAATGATGATAATGTACCGATTTCTTATCAAAGACAAGTGTACGTTTGTATAAGGACTCTAATGGTTTTAAAGTCACTGAACTCGCCTGAGACCAGGTGGTTAAACAGAAAGTCATGTGAGAAATAACCATAGAATACATATACATCTTAGCTGCTTCTAATGACATGTTATCTCTAATAAACTTAAAATTATAGAGATTAAACTTAGCTGCTTCTAATGACGTTATCTCTAATAAACTTAAAATTATAGAGATTTAACTTAACCTGCTTACAAACCTTTGTAACTTGAGCTTTAAATGTAAGTTTAGAATCAATCAGTATTCCCAGATATTTATATTGAGGCACTACCTGCAGCCTCACCCCTGACACGTAAACATCCGGCTCTTTAATAATACTGTTAGACTTAGAGAAAAACATACATACTGTTTTGGACACATTTAGTTGCAAGCAATTCTCTTTTAGCCATGCCGACACATTAACCATAGAATTCGTAAGTTCATCTGCAACTTGTGTCAGACTACTACCATGTATATAAATCACTGTATCATCCGCATACATTTGTATATTAATGCCAGGACATGAAAGATGAAAATCATTTATATACATAGCAAAAAGCATTGGACCCAAGATAGATCCTTGCAGAACACCAGTTGATGTACCTAAATCATTGGATAGGTGATTGTGTACTCTAACACACTGAAATATATCTGATAGGTATGACTCTATCCAGTTAAGTGTATGTGATGAGAAATTAAAACAAGATAACTTAGACATAAGGATTCCATGATTAACGGTGTCAAAGGCTTTCTTTAAATCAAGGAACGCTGCTCCAACTACACCACCTTTATCTAAGAGAGTTTTAATATTTTCTATAAAAAAACAATTTGCGGTTTACGTTGAGTATTTTGCTCTAACACCAAACTGCATTGGATGCATTGAAAATGAACTACTACTCAAGTAACTGCTAATCTGTTCTGCAACTAATTTCTCCATAATTTTAGAAACGGTGGGTAAAATACTAATTGGCCTATAATTATCAATAGAAAGGGGATCTCCACTTTTGAATATTGGAACAACAATCGCCGACTTCCAAACACTTGGGAATTTTCGCTGGAAAATTGAAAGATTAATAACTTTACTAATAGGGTTAATTAGGGTCAAACTAGACTCTTTGAGCATAACAACATCCATGCCATATTTATCTTTTGCTCTAGATGACTTAGGAGATCTAATTGTTCTCATAACATCAGAATCACTAACAGGCCTTATTCTAAAAACAGGCTCCACTGTTGTAACTGGACAGACATTAGTATACGCAGGCGGAAAACAACGAGTAATAGTTTCTACTGAATCAACAAAATGATGATTAAAAATCTCTACCATCTCAACTGGATTGTTTATTGATTTCCCTTTTACTTTAATTTCTAGAATTTTCTTATCTTCATTTTGTTGGCCTGTTAATTTTTTTAACTGATTCCAAATGATTCTAGGATTGCCTCTTGCTTTTTCTATCATAGTGAGGAAAAAAACTGCTTTAGCTTTTTGTAATTTCTTTACCACAGAGTTCCTTAACATAGTAAATCGATATCTATCACTACTCAATTTAGACAGATTTGTGAACAATATTTGAGACTGAAGTAGTTTAAGTCTTTGGTTCTTTTAATTGTGATGATTTAGGTTCACATTTAACAAAAACCCACCAATTCACTCTCAACAAATTAGAATATGGTGACATGCTAATCAGCTAATCAACTCAAAACACCTGCAAAGGTTTCCTGAGCCTTCAAAATGGTCTCTCAGTTTGGTTCACTAGGCTACACAATCATGGGGAAGACTGCTGATCTCACAGTTGTCCAGAAGACAATCATTGACACCCTTCACAAGGAGGGTAAGCCACAAACATTCATTGCCAAAGAAGCTGGCTGTTCACAGAGTGCTGTATCCAAGCATGTTAACAGAAAGTTGATTAGAAGGAAAAAGTGTTGAAGAAAAAGATGCACAACCAACCGAGAGAACCGCAGCCCTATGAGGATTGTCAAGCAAAATCGATTCAAGAATTTGGGTGAACTTCACAAGGAATGGACTGAGGCTGGGGTCAAGGCATCAAGAGCCACCACACACAGACGTGTCAAGGAATTTGGCTACAGTTGTCGTATTCCTCTTGTTAAGCCACTCCTGAACCACAGACAACGTCAGAGGTGTCTTACCTGGGCTAAGGAGAAGAAGAACTGGACTGTTGCCCAGTGGTCCAAAGTCCTCTTTTCAGATGAGAGCAAGTTTTGTATTTCATTTGGAAACCAAGGTCCTAGAGTCTGGAGGAAGGGTGGAGAAGCTCATAGCCCAAGTTGCATTCCAGTGTTAAGTTTCCACAGTCTGTGATGATTTGGGGTGCAATGTCATCTGCTGGTGTTGGTCCGTTGTGTTTTTTGAAAACCAACGTCCCTGCATCCATTTACCAAGAAATTTTGGAGCACTTCATACTTCCTTCTGCTGACCAGCTTTTTAAAGATGCTGATTTCATTTTCCAGCAGGATTTGGCACCTGCCCACACTGCCAAAAGCACCAAAAGCTGGTTAAATGACCATGGTGTTGCTGTGCTTGATTGGCCAGCAAACTCGCCTGACCTGAACCCCATAGAGAATCTATGGGGTATTGTCAAGAGGAAGATGAGAGACTCCAGACCCAACAATGCAGATGAGCTGAAGGCCACTGTCAAAGAAACCTGGGCTTCCATACCACCTCAGCAGTGCCACAAACTGATCACCTCCATGCCACGCCGAATTGAGGCAGTAATTAAAGCAAAAGGAGCCCCTACCAAGTATTGAGTACATATACAGTAAATGAACATACTTTCCAGAAGGCCAACAATTCACTAAAAATGTTTTTTTATTGGTCTTATGAAGTATTATAATTTGTTGAGATAGTGAATTGGTGGGTTTTTGTTAAATGTGAGACTAAATCATCACAATTAAAAGAACCAAAGACTTAAACTACTTCAGTCTGTGTGCATTGAATTTATTTAATACACGAGTTTCACAATTTGAGTTGAATTACTGAAATAAATGAACTTTTCCACGACATGCTAATTTGTTGAGATGTCCCTGTATAATTTGTGTAATATTTTAGATCCGTTCATTAGGGGGCGCTGCTGCATCTGAATTCCCCTCACACTGGTTGATGGCACACCTGTGTACAATAAAAAATTGTTGTATGATTTTAAAAAGGGAGAGGGGAAGGATAAGGGACATTTGTCTGATAATTGACTGTTAAAGACACTTATGAGCCTAGCTTGAGTCTGCGGGGTTCACAGAGAGAAAGGGGACCGTTTTGTGGCATTTTTGACTGGTTCACCGGAGAAAGAGAAACTGAAAATAGGTGGACACCTGCAGGCCTTTTGGAAACCTCTAAACAATACTTTCGTTGAGAACTATATGTAGATTTTACCCTGATAAAAATTTTGTTTTTAAAGAGAAGGCAGAGTATGAAATATCGACTGGTAAGATTAATTTATGGCGTTATTAAGCAATTAATAATAGATGTTGTGTAATATTGTGTATTGTCTAAATACTTTTTTACCTGAAGACTTGAATTGTGATCATGTGTCTTATGTTGATATAATGTATTTTAATGAATAAAGGATGAGAGTAATTTAAAATATTGTATGTTGTTTAATGGAAATATGTTTATTATATGGCTTCCAATAAATAGACTCGAAATGTAATTTCTTGTGACTGCTCTGTACAATGATTATATTTTATTTTTAGTGACTATTAGTGTTACACAAGCCCAATAGAATAAAACCTAATTTTAAATTGTGGCTTTATGTGCACTGCAGTGGCCATTCGCTCTGTTTTTTCCTCTCAGTAAAGCACATTCTACAAACTTTACATCCTACTGTAGTAGCAAGATAACAACAAACATATCTATTTTAAATGCTAATCACGACATCATTCATATTCATAAAACAAGCAAACTAATCCACAATAATCTGTAACTGACTGTGCTAATAATGCTGTCCACTGACTTTACTCTCGTTATATAATTGGCTCACGTGATATAAGTGTTAACTTAAGTGTTAGCCCATGATAAGAAATTTGGATTTGCTTGATTTTAAACTTATTTAGCACAGACGTTGCTGCTGAAACACATATAGATGAGTAGATTTGAGTCTGTACCTAACCTAATGTACTTCTCTTATGTAAAGGTGGAGACCCTTTGGAGTTGTACAATTATCATCATATGTCAAAACATTCAGTTCTAGCTCCTTAAATCCCAGGTAAATTTGCACCAGGTTTTAGCTGAAAATATTTTATTTGCCTCTCAGTTACTGGTCATAGTACCGTTACTACTGCTATGGTTGTGACAAATGATCTTATTGGTGCTTTGGACTAACGGTGTTCCCCACAGTTCCATTTTGGGGCCAGTTTTGTTTTCTGTTTTTATAAATTATGTTGGAAAGGATATCAAAGCAAAATTATGCCTGTATGCAGATGACTCTGTTATTTATACATATGCTTATTCCATAGTACAAGCAGTGCAGGAACTTCATATTGAAATTAATTCATTGCTACCTGCTCTGTTGAGTTATACATATTGATGAAAATTAGGCAGAAAACCACTGAGACTGAACATACAAAAGATTACTTAAACAAAGAATAAAGAGAAAAAAAAGAAACAGACAAAAGCCAAGAAGTAACAAAAAGAATAAGACTTATATTCATTGTATGTTAAATAAAATCTATATTGACAATATAACTACTTTATTTGTGTTAAATTGATATTTTTTCCAATTAAATCCCAGGATACCTCTTTGATGTACAGTATGGTGGGAACATGCAGATTTTGCAACACATTAAATTTCTCAAATTCAATTAAATATGTATTTTTTAAACAAAAATGTAACAGTGCACAAACTGCACATAAAGTAGTTAAAAAATCATCAATATTTATTCAAACATACATATATAATTATATGCTCCTCTTTAGTGTTTTTAAAATAGCTAAGTAAGGAACTGTGAACACTGGATATCTTGTGACTATAATAAGTGACATTGAATAAGCTGTTTTATTTGACGTCTTTCGGTTGAAACACTGATTGAGCGAATGAGACATGATTCATTTCAGTAAATTGTACTGTATCTTTCAACACCTTCTGATGATCATTTATGTTTATTGCTCGCTGTAACTCACATTAAAGTGGAAGAGACTCGCGCTCCACGCTGCCGCTTGAACTGAAGCTGCTACAGCAATCTGTCACGCTACATTCAAGTGCGTCAAAAGGGCACATATTGTTTTTCCACTTACTGTTGTATACATTTTCATTTTACAAACAACTATATATTTAAACTGGGTTTTCTGCGTTTTAGAATAATCCTGGTTTGTTCTCATTTGCATTATCGTTATGTTTTACATAAACTATTTTCTTAATTTATATATGAAACCTGGTTAATATAATACAAAGCAACCACAAAAATAACATTTTGATAATAAACTTGTATTGCTTCAGACAGATGTAATTCCAGCTGCTGCAGTGGGACACAGAGGTTTTGCTGGTGCAGAAGAGCATGAAGAAATGCTTCATGTCAGGAACCAAATTTCAACACATTTTTATTTAAGAGGGCAAGGGATTTTTCAGGAGTCAAATTATTTTTATATATATTTTTATACAAGGCAATATGAGTGAAACTATTTCATATTTGAGGTTTCTTGACCTTTTGAAATATTTTTCATTATTAAAAATTCAAGGGACATGTTTGCCATCATATTTTAAGAAAGATCCACATGTATGCATAACAGTTGTGGATGTGCACAAGCTGCAGTGAAGCACATATAAAGGATAGAAACCCCTGCTCTACTTCACACGTCTGATCTTCATGGTGATGGACTTCAGAGATTTATAGTTGTTCTTCCAGGTCTTCCAGGTGACTCCAGTAGTCATTACTGTACCCTCTTTCTCCCACAAATAGTGAGCAGTGGGGTTTGTGTAATAACAATCGTTGTACCAAAACCCTCCTCCAAAGTACATCATAGCACAGTTGCTTCCTGAATTATCTTGGTCTTTGTCAAAGGTGGAGAACTTCACTCCATTGTGATAACTCAAAGAGTCACCTGCAGAAAGGAGAAACTTTCATTATAGGCTCTTTCAAATATATAGGCAATTTTCAAAATAAAATTACTTTTTTTAATTAAATAATATAAAATATAAAAGCATTAGTTTAATATTATGGTTTAAAAGTCCTTTTAAAACTCCTTCATTTTATATTATATACTATTTTATTTGATAAAATTCTTCTTTATGGAAAATTAAACATCTGTAGTTTGCTTCACCTGCTCCTCCATCTACAAAGCCGCTCACATGTAGTCTGTACCCATCAGCCTCAGAGCTCACAGAGAAAGACTTGTACAGAGCGTAAGCCTTCTTCCCGTCAAAGTCCTCCACATCTACTCTGAGTCTATAATGATGCCTGCGTGTCAGCTGGTGAACAAACTCTACACCTGTTAAAAACATGAAATGAAACCGGTGTAATAACTTTAATAACAAATATACATTTATCAGACGCTTTTATCCAAAGCGACTTACAGTGCATTCAGGCTATACATTTTTTATCATTATGTGTGTTCACTGGGATTTGAACCCACAACCTTTTGCGCTGCTAATGCAATGCACTACCACTGAGCCACAGGATCACATATAAGCAGTATTTATACTGCAGTCCTGATTGAATGTCCTCCATGTCTTTGATTGAGTCTTTCTCTGTTTGCCTTTTTAAGCCCAAAACATCACAAAATCACTCACCCAGCCAGTGTTCTCCTTCTTTATTACCAAAACCCCATTTATAACTCCTCCACGGCCTATAGAAATTCACCTCGCCGTCCATTCGCCTGACAATCACCTGAAACATTCAGAAATCATTCATCGCTTTGACACATCACATAATTTCACATTCATATTTTAAAAAGATGTTTAAGGTGTACAGCCTTTAACAAGCTTCATTTTGCAACAAATTCTTTTGTGTGATTTTTTTTAAATCATGGTGTCATTCACACTGGAATGCATCTGATAATAAAATATCCTTTTGCAAGATAAAACACACTGAAATGCGTACCATCCAGTTTCCTCTGTCATTTTGTCCACCGGAGACCATCTCACAGTAGACCTGCACCGGTCCATCTATTGTGGAGATGTTGTACACACCACTGGTACGATATCCACTCGACATAAATATCAGAGCAGTCTTTGGCACGAAAAAAATCTGATATGACCACATGTCCCCATCAACACGGGAAACAGCGCAGACAAACACAGCAACACCTGAGAGACACAAACACAAGATCTGAGTCTGATGATCAAAGTCTGACAAAATCACACTCATATTCTCACATACAGAAACTCACAATCATGTTTGTGATCATCGCTTCAGACGTCCAGCTCAGAGGATCAGATGCACCTGAAATACAGTTCAGACAAATAAGTATCTTTATTAGAGCATGAACATGCATTCTGTTATTATCTGAAGAAAGAAAATATTTTATATATTTGCTGAGACCTGCATAATTATAAAACTCACCATATGTCCTGAGAGTCTTGTGAATGTTCAGGCGATGGATACGTCTTTTTATATATTTCTGATCGTCAGGATCCTCCTCTTTATCTGACATTTATAAAAAAACAAAAACTTTATAGGACAGTCATGGGTTGGATTCCATAAAAGGACAAGTTTATGTTCAGTTGGCAACCTGTTTATCATCATCAGAGGAACTGAAAAGGACATTTATTTCAACATTGATTTTATTTAATTGCAACAAACCCCTCAAGAAAAAAGTTAAAGGGCTAGTTCACCCAAAAATTAAATTTTGTCATCATTTTTTTACCCTCATGTTGTTCCAAACCTGTATGAGTTTCTCTCTTTTGTTGAACATAAAATAAGTGTTTAACAATTGTTGTTAGCCAATAGAACTATCCCTTGAAAGCCCTTATTGTTCATTCATTTATAAGTAAAAGTAACATTTTCTTAGCTTAAGTGTTTGCTGACTTTTCCTGATAACTCTGTGATAACTTCATCTCTCCACAAGTTCTGAATCTGGATGTGGTGTTTGATAACTCCTTAAAATTTGATAAATTAGTGAAGGGTTCTAGCTTCTTCCATCTTCGTTCTCTTTCTAAAATCAAGTAATTTATCTCTAAAACCTCTCTAGAGGCTGCTATCCATGCCTTTACTACGTCTCGGTTGGATTATTGCAGCTCCCTATATTTTGATATATCAAAGTCTCAAATCTCTCGGGTACAAGTAGTCCAAAATACTGCAGCTAGATTCCTGAAGGGGTGTAACAAGTTTGATCATGCCTCTCCCCTCTTGAGATCGTTGCATTGGCTACCAGTTCATTATTGAATTGAGTTTAAAATCTTGCTACTTGTCTATAAATCACTCAACAATCAAGCTCCTCTTTATTTGTCTGATTTAGTCCACCCCTACACTCCGGCGAGGGCACTAAGAATGGCTTCCACTTTATCTGAGTTCAAGCCATATCTTAAAACCCATCTCTTCTCTTTGGCTTTTAATATGTAGCAACATGTGGCTTTTGATTGGTTTTAATTTGTTAACTGATTTTCTCTTTGATGTATTTTACTGTTTGTTGCGCAGCACTTTGGTTGGCTTTGTTCAGTGTTTAAACATGCTCTAGAAATAAAACTGAAATTGATAATATGCAGACATTATTAACATGATGTTGGTGACTGTAACTGAACATCATTGCAATGACATGCTGTTGGCTTGCTGTTAATGCTGTTGAACTGAAGGTACGAAGCAAAGTATGTTTAAATATAGTTATTAAGAATAATCGCCAGTGAAGAAACCAAGAGAAACTGCTGAACTGCTGGGTCTGTATTACTTACTATCGGAGAAAGCGCAACGGCTAACTTGGATAACGTGTGCCTTTATAATCAATCACACACTACAGCCTTGACATCATTGAATTTCAGAGTTGTGTGACACTAAGTCACCGTTTCAGGAAAATAGTTTGTCAATAATGCAAAAGGACAGTAACAAAGAGTCATTTTCAGTTAAAGACAATTCATTGATGATTCAGTGATGTCAGTAGAGTGTAAATGTACAAAGAGAGAAAAAAGTTGTGCCATTATCAGACAGAATCTGATGAGTTTCTTAAGAAAACAACAGGATGTTTGAAGTTTCTTCAGAGGTTTTGATCACCAGTGTAGCAATCTGGTACCCAAGATGAAGCCTGCAGCTTTATTTACTCATCTAACAAAAATATTATAAAAATGTTGTTAAGTTATTAAAATGTTGACTCAACACTTAAAACATCTAGTTTTTAAGAACATCAAGGAAACATTCCATTGTATAATTTTTCAAACATTATAGGAATGTTACGTTTGAATGTTCTATGAATGTTCTGAAACAAGTAGTAACATTTACAAAACATTAGATGAATGTTTCACTAAAATGATTAAGGAAAAAATAAACCATGAACGATGTATTGCTAAATAATGTTGCTAAAATTTTGAGAACTTCATGAAAGAGCAGGGAACTTTGAACAAACATTCAGCTTAATGTTATAACTTTGAGAGAACCTTCTGAGAACATTCCCTGCTAGCTGGGTACTCTTAAACTCTTAAACACCAGAACTAGTGTTTTCAAATTTTTAGGTGAATTATGAGTAAATATTAAGTTAAAAAAAGTGTTTTATAATACTGTTTATAGTGTTTTATTAAAAAAAAAAAACATTTGTCAGTTTTGGGTACTTCTCATTTGCCATCATTAAATTGTATTATATAAGCAGAGTGGTCTTTAATGAGCCGAAAAAGCTCACGTTACCCCTCTCTTCATCAGGTTACACTGGCTACCAATAGCCGCTCGCATCAAATTCAAGGTACTGATGTTCGCCTACAAGACCACAACTGGCACTGCACCAATATACCTAAACTCGCTAGTTCAAACTTATGCTCAGAAGCTGAGTTCTGCAAGTGAAACTGCCATTACCAAATCACTCTAACCTACTAATTATATTAACATAAAATAAAAATAAAAATATAAAAATAAAAAAAATATAAAAAATATATAAAAATATATATATATATGTATATAGTATATATTCCTAGCTACGTGTACTGTGCTAGACTAACTGAGACTTGTCATGGCACTTGTATACTGTTGCTCTCTCGATGGTCTGATTGCTTCTATTGTTCTCCTCATTTGTACGTCGCTTTGGATAAAAGCGTCTGCTAAATGATTAAATGTAAATGTAAATAAGCCGTATCTCTGCTGTTTACCAGAATCAGAAAGTTTACATGTTAATTACTAAAGTTTTCTAAAGATGCCAGTCACTTGAGCGGGTGAAAAACAAAGTGAACCAACTTCTCCTTCTGTGATGACTGACCAATGACTCGCTGAAAAATGATCAAGATAGGCTCACCATCGCTCGACCGCTGGCATGATGAAGCACAACAGTGACTCCGCTTTTCATAGCAGATGTTATGAAATTCTTCCAGTGCCATGAAATGTTGCAATTCTTGACCTGATGTCCAAGCAGCAAGAGGTGAACTTCAGTCATGAATTAACTACTGAAATACGTTAAGTGTATTTAACAGAAACACAGCAGACCAGACCTGATCCCTAAGAGCAGTCACATTCAGTCAGTTTAATGGTCTTATCTGTGTATTTGTCTACATTTACTGGAATCATTTATTACAAAATATGGCTAAAAGTATGTTAATGTTTCTGTTAATGTGTCTGGATATGTTCTAGTCATTCCTATGAGGATAAATCTTACGCAATGACTTTCTATTGAGAATCAGACACCTGTGTACAAAGAAATATAGATATTTTTGATTGATTCTGGTGTGCAAGTTTAAAAACTGTCCTGCAAGCAAAGTATCTCTCTGGTGACATCCAGGTAACACATTTCGATTATTAAAACATTGTGGGAACATTGCTTTGAAATGTTTCTAAAACATTGAAATGTCCAGTTTTATTAACGTGATTGTAACGTTATTTAAAGTTTACAAGAATGTTTCTAACTTTTCCACCCAAAATATTACATTATTTCAAATTCATTATTAATTTTTTTAATTCTAAGAACTTTAAAATGTCCTTTAAAACTTTAAAACAAGGTTTCCTAAAAAGTACAAATAACATCATAAGGACTTTCAGAGAATGATGATCTTAGAATGTTTTCTCTCAATGTTATAAAACCATATATTATATATTAATAAAGTTATAAGAATATTATGTGAACATTAACATTTATATAATCCCTGCTGAATAATGAGACTCTTAACAATAAGATTTAATTAAAGTTATCTTTACATTGCAAAGGTGGAACCAAAGCCGCTTCTGGCATGGCATTTATGCTTATTTACACAGATGCGTGCTCAAATGTGGCATAAATATATTTATACAACAATTGCATTATGAAATCAATGTAGTTTTTAATTATATAACGTAGCCTATATAAAATATAAATAAGGAAAATGATAAAAACTAAGTTTAATGTTGCTCTGATGCTTCTATTCATTTCCACAGAACCAAAGCTGCATCAGAAGTGGTCTGGGGGTCAGAACAGGCGTATCAGATGTTATAAATATAAACACAACAACTTTCTAAATACTAAAATAACATAAACTTACAGAGGGCTGCAAGATAAAAACAAAACTTCATTATTCTTGATTATTGATATGTAACCATGATTATTCATTTTAATTTTTGCACACCATATCCTTGTACGTTACACAAACTAAATTAGTTTATTGCTGTTTTATGCATTAGAAATTCAAGACTTCACACTGGTTCTCTTCAGGTAGTTTTTACACAGCTGAGTTAAGGCTGCTCTGTGCCTGCTCAAAATTCAGTGTGAAGATGCAATGCTGCATAATAGCCAGACTAAATTATTCCTGCTCAGACCCACCTAATAGTATCAGAGTATACTGGTGCAGCTGCTGTGTAAATGCATTTATGCAGGGCCGTAATAGAGGATTGGGGGCCCCCTGAAAAAATATTGATGTGGGCCCCCCCACACACACACATATCATATACTGTACAATATACAAGCATGGAACCAAATTGCATGCTTTTTTGTGGTTTTCATAATATCTCATTTAAACAACTAATAAAATATTAGAATTATTCACAGAACATGGGCCTATATAGTATAATTCCTGGATTTTGTGGGGCCTCCTGGGCGGTGGGGGCCCCTAGAATTGTCACCAGCTTTCACCCCACTAGCAACGGCCCTGCATTTATGCCACCTCTGAGCAGCACTGTCTGTATAAAGCACCTAAATGCCACTTCAGAAGTGCTTCTGTCCCACCTTTGCAGTGTAAATTTGGCATCATTAGTAGCATTAAAAACAAAATGGTTATGCAAATTGGGAAAACATTATACACAGAATATGAGTGAAGGGCATTAATGCAATGCTGTAATCTAAAGGTTGTGCAAAAGGTACTGATAATCAGGAAGTAATACTGATACCAAGGCACATGTTCATAAACTGTACCATTATTGCACACACAGAGAGAGAGAGAGAGAGAGAGAGAGAGAGAGAGAGAGAGGGAGGGAGGGAGAGAGAGAGAGAGAGGGAGAGGTGTGTGTGTGTGTGTATATATGAACAGCATGGCCAACATCGCGGTCCAGCGGATCAAACGGGAGTTTAAAGAGGTCCTTAAAAGCGAAGAGGTGCGTTTCACATGACAGCTGTCAATCATGCTTCATGACTTACACATGCATTTATTCATATGAGATGAATCACACACATGCAGCTGATCCGGACCGAACCCGATGCAGCTGTTTGGACTCGTGCATCGAGAGGACGCAGTTTAATGTGTGTTTGATTGGTCAGATGGGTGGTTTGGGGGAATGTTATGGTGTGTTTGTCCCGTCCAGGCCGAACCGCATTGCTAAACGAGTCCGAACCCGCCGAACCGAATCACATCACAGCTCTGGCCTCTAAATGTGCTTATTTAATCGTTTACATAGCGCTTATTGTGTTGATAGAGTGATTTGATGTGTATTCCTGTGTGTTTACGCTGTTTTTAATAAAGGCCTGTGAGTGTGAATGTTATTAGCCGCGTGCTAACTGAAGGCCAGCTAGCTTCATAAACACACACATTTACTCACGTTTGACATTTAAACTATACTTTTAGACTCACGACAGTTAATATTTGGGATCATTTATGTAGGCTGACTGGTTTGTGAACTTTTATTTCAGTTTTATCGAGGTTGTGGTCTGATAGCATCGTGTAGCATCGAAAGAATCACGACGATGATAAAATTAAGCATTATTTTGATTTGTACGAACACGAAATTTGATTAAAATCACCTGATTAATGTTTGTACTGTAAAGAATACGCGCGATAAATGTACTAATGTGTGTATTGAGTGTTGTGTGAAACTTTTAACATTAAAACTTCAGCACAAATCAATTGAATTTACCAGTTAGCTAAATCTTTGATCCCTCTTTAAATACTCATTAAACTTAAATTATAAGTGTATAATTGGGTATAACACACTGTAGTAAGCTGTCAGTGTGACTTTGTGAAATTGTCACAGCTGTCATCTACAAATAAAGTGCCAAAAATACCATAGTATTACCATGCTACCAAAACCACCATATAATATCATTTGTTTTGTTTACGTACAATGGAGTATAATGCAAATACCATATTACGTGATCTTTCTGTAGGATGATTTACCATATAATACCATCTCTGTACCACAAATACAGCATTTTTTAAATTAATTACTTTATTTTATTTTTATTTTTTGCAAGAATTTGTAGTTTTAGCTTTTGGGTTTGGATTCAGTTTTGCAGTTTGTGGTCTTGACTTTTGATTTTGTCTGGTTTTTCCATTTAAATTTCAAATGTTAACTTTAACGTTAACTAAATTTTGGCATTCCCACCTCGAAATGTATGCATAATTTTCTATACAGCTGTATATATAGAGTAAATAAGGCACAAATCTGTACATAAATCTTCTGTTCCAGATTCAGACACATTATTATTATTATTGTTGTTGAGGCTTATTTAAATTTTCTGTTCTCATGTCAGATATGTATGTTTATATGTATGTATGTATGCATGTATGTACCAAGAGCTTCTTAAAAACCACAACAAATTCCTTGTGTGTTTGCACACACTTGGCGAATAAAGCTGATTCTGATTCTGATTCTGAAACCCAATCCAGACTTTCTAGACATTTTCTGCTCTCATTTTGGCAGAATTCTGTGGAATGGGTTTAAACATGTAAACTATATCAGTTGTTGACTAATTGTTCTGACGCTTTATTTTCACAGACGAGTAAAAACCAGATCAAGGTGGATTTAGTGGATGAGAATTTCACAGAACTAAAGGGGGAGATCGCGGGACCACCAGATACGCCTTATGAAGGTCAGAGAGAAGATGTTATCATGACCTGCTGACTGTGTGTTTCTGAAAACTTCTTAATTTTAGACCATTTCTGATTGCAAAGATATCTGCAGTATTCAATATATGCTTTTTGAAGATTTAATTTTCAGGCCATCTGCAATACACAGTCCATATGTTTTGCCACGCTTGCCAGTTTGCAGAATTGAGCAAATGCACTGATAAAGCGCTTTTCTTTTTACCAGTTGTTAAATTGTATTTGCATTATATTTATATGTATTTGTTCCATGACAGTGTGGTTATTCTGACAAGAGTCTCTCAAAGTTATGAACAAATGTTCTTCAGTAACGGTTCCCTCAGCGTTATCCGGTCTTAATAATGTTCTCAAAATGCACAACATTATTTATACTTCATTCATGGAGTGTTCGTTCCTGAAACGTTTCAGTTAGTTATGTTTTTAAATGTTACTATTAATTTCAGAATGTTCAGAGAACATTCAAAAGTAACATTCTTAGAATGTTTGTGAAATTATAAAATGGAATGTTCCATTAACATTCACATAACCAAGATTTTTATTTTTTTTAAACAGTTTTTAAAAAACTGGACATTTTGAATGTTCAGAGAACATTCAGAAATAATTTAATGTGAACATTAGCAAAATGTTTCTTGGAACTTATTTTTGTTAGCTTAGATATGATGTTGATTTTATATCTTGCTTTGATTTTGGCTCCACTTTTGCTGAACTTTCTGTCTTGTTTTGTAGGTGGCAGATATCAACTAGAAATCAAAATTCCAGAGACATATCCATTTAATCCGCCAAAGGTGAGTAATGAGACGATGTTCTGCCGAGTCAGAATACTGGCTGATCTAGTTAAACTGGGTTTGTTGTTACAGACTCTTGCTCAGAAACATGTGGGGTAGGGTTGTGACGGTGAGGAAATTTTCCCACCGGTTAATCGAGTGTGACAACACCGGTATCACCGTGGTGGGGGGGTCGTTTGAGTTTTCCCTCTTTTCCTCGCTTTCCTTCGGTTTGAAATAGCTTCAGGGCTCGCAAAATCGCTAGCCCGACGTCCCGGGGCTATTGTGTTTTCCAGTCGGGCTACCAAATTGTATCACCGCCCTGCCCGACGGGCTACCTTAAATACAGGGCTCCCACGCAATGTTCCCTCTAAGCTGCGTGCACGCGGCCGCACACTTCTACAACCACAGCCGCGCAGAAGAAATAACGTGTCGCTCGCACGCAAAAATTAGTTGGGAAAGCCATTTGATTAAATGGCAGTAAAAGCGAAAGAATCGCAATGCTCAGGCAAACCGCTATAGAGTTGATGTTGCTATAGAGTTAGAACCGGTGAATGTGGTTTACAGGTTTCATAGAAAGAGAATGATGTGCGCCAAACGAGTCGCTGTAGAAACCCAATACTTCAATTGTTGCGGTGCGCTCAACATGAGAACCAACGCAAATGACATGACATGTGAAATAAACGTCCTCATGTATTAAAGAAGAGTGGCTTAATTAAGTGGCACAGAACGGTAACAAAACTACAAGACATTTACAGTCACACACAGCTGTATTGTGCAAACTACTTCATAGGGATGTTTAGACAGTATAGAATAATTCATGTTCACGTTTTTATATACTTAACGTACAGATCTCAGCTTAAGTTTTGCTTCAGTTTGTTTTCTGTTCTATTCAATTCTATTCTATCAGTTTAAATAGTTTGTTTTGATATATTATATTATGTTAGGCCTATATTATAAACCTAATAAATAATTGACCTTGTTTTTTAATGGAGTCTCTTGCTCATCAAGGCAGTATTTATTTAAAAAATACTGAAACAACAGTATATTGCAATTTCTAATATTGGTTTCCTATTTTAATACTTGTACTTTAAAGTATAATTTATTCCTGTGAAGCAAAGCTGAATTTTCAGCATCATTCTTCTTCAGTGTCACATGATCCTTCAGAAATCATTCTGAAATGCTGATTTATTATCAGTGTTGCTGATCTAATATGCTGATTTACAGTGAAACTGTTGTGCTGCTTAATATTTTTTGGAACCCGTGTTACTTTTTTCTTTGATTCTTTGATTAATAAAAAGTTACAAAGAATAGCATTTATTCAAAATATAAATCTTTTCTAACAATATAAGTCTTTACTATCAATTGTATCCATGTAACACATCCTTGCTGAATAAAGTTTATTTAACTTTCTTTAAACTCTTTTAAAGTATCTTTAAAAAGAAAGAAAAAAAATTCTGACCCCAAACTTTTGAATATTGTAACACAAAATCTCTATTTTGAATAAACAGTTATTTTTTACTTTTTATTTTTAAAAAATATCACAGGTCCCAAACAATATTAAGCAGTACAACTTTTTCCAACATTGACTATAAATCAGCATATTATTATGATTTCTGAAGATCATGTGACACTGAAGACTGGAGTAATGATGCTGAAAATACAGCTTTGCTTCACCGGAATTAATTATATTTTAAAGTATATTAAAATACAAAACATTTATTTTAAATTGCAATAATATTTCACAATATAATTTTTTTATCAAATAGATGGGCTACAGCCTTGATGAGCATAAGACACTTCTTTAAAAAAACTTTACTGATCCCAAACTTTTGAACTGCAGTGTATTATATTGTAAAAAATGTTTTCTCATGTAACCTAAAATGTACATCATTTAGTTACATCAAGGGTCAAATCAAATATAAATAGCACATTAAAGTTAAAACACACTGAAATAATTATTTAATTGTTATTTAAGACACATTGGTCAAAAATAGAGGTGAAGCTCATGGATTGATTCAGAGTCACAATGTGGGTGCAAAATGATTCTTGATTCATCTAAATTTGAAAATAGGAACAAGTTAAGACAGATCATTGCCATATTTTATTTCTTAAACAAACAGAAAATAAAAAGATTTCTGTGCAAACATATTCAGGTCACTTAAAGCAATGTTATTATAATAAAGTAAAACTAAAAACATAAAACCATTTTGATTCTTGAAATAAAATAACATTTTACTAAAATTAAATAAAATATAAAGAAACTTAAACTTGTTTTTTTTCATCTAGCTGCCAAGGCAACATTTCTCATTTTCATTTAGTTTAACTTTGTCCTAAAATAACTAAAACTAAATTAATTAATAAAAACTATGTTAAAATTAAAAAAATAAAATGACAAAAACACAAGGCAAAAAAAAAAACATTTTTGTTTAGTTTAAATTGATGTAGTAAAATAACTAAAACTAAATAAAATAAAATGAATACATACAAATTTCTAAACTATATAGGCATGCTTAAAATATTCATAAAAAATGACAAAAACAAACAAAACTTCTAAGAATTTAACTAAGATTAAAGTGAAAACAGAAAATATAAAAATAAAATATAATTAAAAAATATTAACAAAAACTATTATAGTATATCAATGACACTAAAATAATATTGGCTTAAAGTGAAATGTAAAAAAATGTTAAAGTGAAATTTTGCGAGCCCTGAGCTTGTAAAAGCTCCGTGCGCGTTTTCGGCAATTCGGCGTCAAGCAGTTTGTTTTTAGTTCGTTTGAGTTTTTCCTCTTTCCCTCACTTTCCTCCGCTTTTAAATAGCTTGTAAAAGCACCTTGCACATTTTACTTTCAGTTTTAAATTTGCGGCAATTCGACGTCAAACAGTTGTTTGTTTATAGTTCGTTTGAGTTTTCCCTCTTTTCCTCACTTTCCTTTGCTTAAATAATCTTATAAAAGCGCCGTGCGCGTTTACTTTCTCAAAGAAAACACTTTCTCTTAATATATATTATGTACATTTCACTTTAAGCCAATATTATTTTAGTGTCATTGATATACTATAATAGTTTTTGTTAATATTTTTTAATTATATTTTATTTTTATATTTTCCGTTTTCACTTTAATCTTAGTTAAATTCTTAGAAGTTTTGTTTGTTTTTGTCATTTTTTATGAATATTTTAAGCATGCCTATATAGTTTAGAAATTTGTATGTATTCATTTTATTTTATTTAGTTTTAGTTATTTTACTACATCAATTTAAACTAAACAAAAATGTTTTTTTTGCCTTGTGTTTTTGTTTGTGTGTTTTTGTCATTTTATTTTTTTAATTTTAACATAGTTTTTATTAATTAATTTAGTTTTAGTTATTTTAGGACATAAAGTTAAACTAAATGAAAATGAGAAATGTTGCCTTGGCAGCTAGATGAAAAAAAATAAGTTTAAGTTTCTTTATATTTTATTTTATTTTAGTAAAATGTTATTTTATTTCAAGAATCAAAATGGTTTTATGTTTTTTTATGGTTTTAGTTTTACTTTATTATAATAACATTGCTTTAAGTGACCTGAATATGTTTGCACAGAAATCTTTTTATTTTCTGTTTGTTTAAGAAACAAAATATGGCAACGATCTGTCTTAACTTGTTCCTATTTTCAAATTTAGATGAATCAAGAATCATTTTGCACTCACATTGTGACTCTGAATCAATCCATGAGCTTCACCTCTATTTTTGACCAATGTGTCTTTTTAAATAACAATTAAATAATTATAGCATTTGTCCACTGATGTTTTTCAGGTTCGGTTTATAACGAAGATCTGGCATCCCAACATCAGCTCAGTAACCGGTGCCATTTGTTTGGACATCCTGAAGGACCAGTGGTAAGATCTCACTGAACGCACTAGAGAAGTGAACCGCAGCGAGCGCTGGAGCTGAAGCTGTGTGTGTTTCAGGGCGGCGGCGATGACCCTCCGAACAGTCTTACTGTCCCTACAAGCTCTTCTGGCCGCCGCTGAGCCAGATGATCCACAGGACGCAGTAGTTGCCAATCAGGTAGAGGTTTTGGGCTCGTGTTGGGAATGTGCAACTAGGGATGGCCGATATGGGCTTAAAAATATAATTACAATATTTCTGGTATTTATTGCGATAACGATATCAATGATGGTAATTCAGGGAATCCTGTTTCTTAATTTTTACCCAAAATAGGGTGTTGTGAGCATTACTGAGTAGCCTACACATGTAATGTAATGAGTGTTTAATTCATACTGGAAGCCGGAGGGTGCTCTTGCGCAGAAACTACACACATGCATCGCAGAAGTAACGCTCCAGGAAATCCCTAATATGGACAAAAGTATCCAGTTATCACTGAATAAAATGCAGATAGAGAAATTTTAACTGAGGAAACTTGAAGACAATAAACATACGGTTGCACAAAATATATGGTTTATCTGTGTTCTTCAAGCAATCTTGGGTGTTTTTTATAAGGAAAGTATATTTATAATGCACTGCTAATCAACATAGCCTTTATCACTGTATATAATACTATCATTATGTAATATGAAACCATGTCTGGTCACAAAAAGAAGTTATTTCAAACACTCGACTGATGTTATGAAGTTAATTTGGAGAAGAAGCATGTCAATAAATGATATCGTTGTTGGACAACAGGTTTGTAAACAAGCTCATACACATGCAAAACTATCATGTTACTGTAGTACATTTATTCAGACTGATTTTTTGTGCACTGTACAGCCCTGACCAAACCAGTTCAGATTGTAGAAGAAGCTTCTCGTTTAGTGATAAACTCCTCAGTTTCACATCCGCTGATGTCGCTCCGCACCGTCGCACACAGAAATATGTCAACAACTAGACTTTATCATTATTATCACGGAAAGACTAATTCTTATCATTGGGAGAATTTTTACCGGTATATCGCAAACGATAAGATATCACCCATCCCTGTGTGCAACAAAAAATGCCTTTTATGTAGCATTTATGAAGCATCCATTTATATTTGATCAATTTTAAGGCCATAAAAAGTCTTGCATGTCTTAAATGGTGTAACAAAGGGCAGGAAAGAAAAAAAGAATCGTGATGCATTCTAATATGATTAATACACTTCAAAAGGCAAAGATTAAATGAAAATAATGTGAGTGCTGCACATTTCAAAGTAAAAATGCTTTGCTGATGTACTGCTGATGAATTTGATTTTGAATTTTAAAAAGCCATGCAGTAATGTACACTACTGTTCAATTTTTTTTATTTTTGTTTTATTAATATTAAGCAGGGATGCATTAAATTCATCAAAAGTACCTGTAAAGACTTGTATAATGTTACAAAAGATTTCTGTTTCAAATAAATGCTGTTCTTTTGAACTTTCTATTCATCTGTGAATCCTGAAAAACAAAATGAATCAGTTTCCACAAAAATATTGTGCAGCACAACTGTTTTTGATAATAATCAGTACTGTGATAATAATCAGAAATGTTTCTTGAGCAGCAAATCAGCATATTAGTATGATTTCTGAAGATCATGTGACACTGAAGACTGGAGTAATGATGCTGAAAATACAGCTTTGATCACAGAAATAAATTACACTTTACAATATATTCACATAGAAAACAGATATTTTAAATTGTAATATCACATTTTTACTGTATTTTTGATCAAATAAATGCAGAAGAGTCTTCTTTGAAAAACATTTTAAAAATCTTACGAACCTCAAACTTTTGAAGAGTGGTGTATATATACCACCATTGTTTCCCTCACTACTAGAAAGACATAAAATGACTTGCTAGTATAAATAAGCATGTTTTGAGTCTGAATTGGTCACTTCCTGTTTTAACATTCTTTATTTCCTGTCTGTAAGTACAAACAGAATCCAGAGATGTTCAAACAGACGGCTCGACTCTGGTCACATGTTTACGCAGGAGCGCCCGTCTCCAGCCCGGACTACACACGCAAAATAGACAAACTCTGCGCTATGGGCTTTGAGAAAGTGAGTAAATACACACACATTGACATCGCATTTAAAGCTTGTTTTACAAAATAAAATAAAAACAGAATTGCGATGTTTTATCTCACAATTAGGGGTGTGCGATATTGAAAAAAAATCTCGATTTTTTTTTTTGGATTTTTTCGATAACGATAATTAGACGATATTTTGCTGAGTGTGTTATTGTGCTGATATCTGTCTACCGTGGACAGCTGCAGTTTTTAATATTCTTCATATTCTGTGTGGTCATTTCACATCATTGATAGAAATTAATATTTTCATATAAGTTTAAATAGATTTTTACCTTTTATGGGCAATTTTACTTTTAATAAAGCGTTTTTTTTCCTAAAAGTGTGCATCTTTTGAATCAAATTGTTACTTTTAATCAGTCAATTAGCGTAATAAGACATTTAGACATTTAGTATCAACAAAATGAATCTTTGCATCTGAATGGCATTTAGATGTATTTATACACGGTTTAATGCAGCTCAGAGGGACATGGAGTGCTTTAACCTGCAGTTACAAATGAATAATGTTTTGATACTTTAAACATAAAACATTGAATACTGATATTTGAAGTTATTTTCAAATGAAAAGATACTTTGAATGTGAAATTAAAACCGCCAGCAGGTGGCAGCAAGTGACTGGTAATAAGTGAGTCACTGCGACTGAACCGAATCATTTAAACAGTTGATTCATTCAGGAACGAATCACCGTCATGTTGCTCAGAGACGCAAAACAGTGCTGTGGCTGTTTGGAATAATTTTTTGTTGGCGACATCACATTTGTAATCATGCTTATTTTTGAAGAAAAAACGGCACTCTTCATGTGATTTTAACCATATGAAATTATATATATACACACACACATTTTCTGCTCCCATATCTTGAATTTTGTGATCATTCTTAATGCATTATATTAGACTGAATCATGCAGTGAAAGAACACACTGTAGTCTAGACTTCATCACGTAATGTAAGCGTGCACTCCGTAGGTGTTCTGTTTGGTTTTTGCAAAATATTCGATAATGTCAAATTGCACATCGTTAAAACAACAATTACGATATTATCGCATATATCGCACACCCCTACTCACAATTCTAACTTTTTTCTCATCATTTTGAATTTATAGCTCACAACCTGTACTTTGTTTCTCAGAAATGCAACATATAAACTCAGAATTGCAAAAAAGTTTGAATTGTGTGCTATAAATTGTAAAACATCAACTCATAATTGCAAGAACAAATTGGAATTGTGAGGTAAAAAAAAAAAATCACTGTTACCTTTTTTTTCTGTGGCAGAAGCAATCTTCCATACGTTTGTGTATATCACATTTATTGCAGTTTTTCAAAGCTGGAAAATAATAATCACAAACGTCTCTTTCTGTAGCTCTTCTGTGCCAAATATTTGTCCAAAAAAGCATTGCACATACTTCTATATGTGTGCTGTGATTTTGTGATTTTGCACACTATTATGAAGGAGAGTAATTGTGATGCAGCTTATGATTTTGTTATGATAGATGACGTTTGTGTAGCAAGTATTTCCTCCTCTCAGAATCACTGACGTGGATCTTCTCTTCTCCTCAGAACGCAGTAATAGTGGCGTTGTCGTCGAAATCCTGGGACGTGGAGACGGCCACAGAACTGTTGCTTAGTAATTGAGTCTAACCTGAGGGGCCAAAGCACCTTATCTGACACAATCCCACCCCAAATCTCCTCCTCGGTCCACACTACCTTCATCTTTCTGAATCTCTCTTTCTTTATCCATCTTTTACCATTCCTCCGTTCAGAACAGTTCATCCCAAACTAAAATGCCATCATCTTTGTTGTTCTAAACTTCTGTCTTTATTTCTTCCACAGGAGACTTTCAGCTGAATGTTCACGCTGCTCTGTCTCTGTACAAACAACGGCTGGTGATTTGGCAGTAAAAACCTCCAGCCGGTTTCCTTGTATAATGCAGATTGGTATGGAAGCTTGTTTCCGCCATGAAATAAAAAATAAATAATTCGGACATTGTTTTTCGCAGTTCTGTAAACGAAAATCTGAACTGCGAGATGTAAACTCAGAATTATTTTTATATCGCGCAATTCAGAATTCTTTCCTCTAAATTGAGTTTATATCTCATAATTCTGAGCTTATATCTCATAATTCTGAGCTTATATCTCATAGTTCTGAGTTTATCGCATAATTCTCAGTTTGTATCTCATAATTCTCAGTTTGTATCTCATAATTCTCAGTTTGTATCTCATAATTCTCAGTTTGTATCTCATAATTCTGAGTTTGTCTCATAGTTCTGAGTTTATATCGCATAATTCTCAGTTTGTATCTCATAATTCTGATTTTATGTCTCATAATTCTGAGTTTGTCTCAATTCTGAGTTTATGTCTCATAGTTCTGAGTTTATATCGCATAATTCTGGGTTTGTATCTCATAATTCAGAGTTTGTCTCATAACTCTGAGTTTATATCTCACAATTTTTAGTTTTTGTCTCATAATTCTGACTTTTTTCTGAAAAAAAGTCAGAATTGTGTGATATAAACTCAGAATTGTGAGGAAAAAAAGTGAGATAAAAAAAAATCACAATTATCTTATTTTTTTTATTCCGTGGCAGAAATGGCCCTCCATAGGTTTGGAACAACACGAGAGAGGGAAAAACTTACATTTTCATTCATTTTTGGGTGAACTGACCATTTTTTCCCTCTAGATCTCTTTCTCTCTCTTTTCTTTTGTTTACTTATTTTGGTTTGGATGTGCCTTTTTTCTTTCTCTTTCATAATCATCATCATCATCTCCCTCAGATTGGTTCTGCAATCTGACTGTAGCCCCGCCCCCTCATGCACACGCCCAATCAGCACTGCGGTTGTACTCCCTCCTGCACAATCATTGGCCCTTTCATCTGGAAAACATTTGGATTCCATTTTTAAAACCGAGTGTCAAACTTCACTCATAGATGTTAATCTCAAACAGTCAAGACTGGAAGAAACACACACACACGCAAATAAACGAAAGACGAGAGTTCATCTGTAAATAAAGCTATTAAAGTCTGTATAAATTAAAGCAATGTGGCAAAGCCTTTATTTATTATTGCTTTGTGGAATAGTGAAATAAACACCAGTTTCATGGCTGAGCACGTGATGTTTGGATCATCTGTATTTTGCGTTGACTGCAGGTTCTGAGAGTGCAAAAACATTCATAAAAAATCTTTCTGAGTATATAATAATGTAGACCGATATTGGCATAATATATAGTGAGATAAATGTTAATTAGAGAAAATGTTAATTAGAACTTCAGAAGAAACTACAGTCCAGTAGACACATATATATATATATATATATATATATATATATATATATAACTATAAGAGCAGTAACACTTTATTATGTTACATTACATTACAGTTAAAGTGAAAGCTGAATTGATTTTGATCATATCTAATGTAAGTATTGTTTTGAGTGATATCAGGTTTTTAGACCCCACTGACATATCAAATATGAAAGTGAAATTATGTGAATAAGAGTGTCCTAAGTTAAACGTAGCCAATAAATAATAAATCTGTGAAATGTATTTCACTGAAATTAACAGTAAAAAAATATATAATGTATATTAACTAATATAATGTTAGTAATATTATATATGAATACTTTGTTTTATACCTGTATAACATGGACAACAGTTTTTCGCCATACAGTGAAATTTATTTGTTGTTTTTTAACAATTTTCACTCAGAAATGTCTGGTTATTTTCACAAATAATTAACATTTAAACAGTTCACAAATTATTAAATAATTGCAGTTAACTAAATATGTTTTTGTCTTTTAGCGGTAGCATTATTAGTCTTTT